>CM018690.1:32741444-33112293 GCA_009363875.1 Mikania micrantha
TCAACAAGTCTATTCAGAATAGAAGTGTCAGGTTTTATAATAGGCATGTAACCACTCCAAACTGCTTCTTTATGTTCTGTCATGAGACAAAGTGGACCATCTCTCCTTAATTTCACAGCATTTATCAAATTTGAAGGAGAAAACTTCTTTAAGTTCAGTTGTGGAAAGTTAAAACCTTCGGGCCGGCCTGAAATTCTCCCTGTTGAGGCCCGTGAACCAAAAGGGAGTCGGGTTGAATTAGGAGCTGGGCTTCCAACTGAAACTATGTTTGGAATATTACGAAGCGATTTTAGGAAAAAGAGATTCGTAACACCTAAAACCATTGGAGGGAAAGTATCCCCTTCTTGGAGTGAGTTTAAATGAGCAAAATATGGGTCATGTATGGTGAAATATGGCCTGAAATCAATACTAACAAAAAGTGGGGCAATTAAACTAACTAAACTAGCAACTGCTTCACAACATTGAGGGGGCGTTGGTGCTATAATCAGAATAGGCTCACCAACAAGTAATAACTCCCATAATAACCAAAGTTGTAACAAAATCCCTTTAAAAATTCCAAAAACATCTGAATCATGAAAAAGTCCATATGGGATTGACTGATTTGTAGGAAGAAGTGGGGCCATTGAGGATGCTGGCTCTTCAAATGACACCTCACCAACAAAGGATAAGCTGTGGACAGGTGGCAAGTTGACTTTAAGTGTAGCATTACCTATAGGAAGCTCCATTAGTTGACCGGGTAAAGGTGAAGCCCATGTTGAGACAGAAGCAGCAATACAATCTAAAGCTTTCCTTCCAATGTCAAAATATAAAGGGCCCATAATTTGTAATAAAGGTTTAAATAAACTAGAATAAGGACTATGTGATAAAATCACCACTGATTTTTGTTCACCGCCTCGTTTTAGTCTTTCATCATGCTTCTGTCTATTAAATACAAAACCATACAAGTACTTAGATTCATGCCCTTTTTCGTTATGGTTCTTCCTTTTTAGTACATTTTCACCAGAGGAAACTTCTTCACCGAGAAAACTCCCTCGCCTTTGTACTCTGAAGAAGAACATGCAGTCATGGATGCTTGATCGGTTATGGTGTTGGGAAACTGAATCAGGGAATGAACTGAAAGCAACATCAAGTTCCTCTTCAGGGGTAAGACAACCAGGTGGATAACACTCTTCAATAAGTTGGCCCCGCTCGAGGTCAAACCTAATTATGCAAAATGCAACAATCCATCGCTGCACAGATTCCGGGTCAACATTTGTATCCGATTCTGTCCTTGGTGAAAATGATGGAGACCTGCTCATTGCCGGCTAACAAGATAAACTTATAAAGCTACTATTTCAATATAGTAATTTGATATCCATCTTGAACATTATCTATCTACCTCCACTAACATGGAGAAATAACCAAGTGTTGTATTCATCAGAAGCTATGCAATTCGAAGTAACATAAAGAGAAATAACTTCAGAGATGCTGCAATATTTAAAGATTGAAAACTGAGATATACTTCAGTACTACAAGATTAAGAAATTATAACTTGACAACTAGAAAGCAGCCACTTTCATGGATAATCTACTTGCTTTAACCAAATGGCCCCAAAACAAACTTTCTACAGGTGGAGTGGTGAACCCTTATTGATCTAAACAAAAACAATAAATATCTGCCCAAATTTTAGGGCTTTGGTTTGAGTGTCTCTCAAGGGAGTACACAACTCAAGTATATTTCATAACAAATTGATCCAACGGCAAATCTTAAAAAAGTTGAAACAGGAACTACCACTAAAAATGCAGACAGTTTATGGCTTTGAACTACTTAAATCAACAGCTAATTACAAGGATTACACTATACACATACAGAAGGCTCAAAATTAGACCTACAGATGAAAAAATCAAATGATCCGCGAATCAAATCACAATTCAACAATGGCAGATCGAATAGACAAGCTAGTGCATAAAGGGTAGTGAATATTACCTAAATTTGTTTCAACACAATGGGAAAACCCTGATCGGTCGAAGAGTAGGGTGCAGAGTTGGAGATCGAAGAAGAAGATGAAAATGGAAAAGGGTTTTAAGGCGAACACTTGCTAATGGCGTCTATCGTTTTGATGCGACGTGAATGATTTGACTGATTTTGAATGCAGCGGAAATGAAATTCGAACAAGATTTGGGGGTTTCTTCGCTTCGATTTAGCCACTTGTTTATCACACAGTGTTAAAAAAAAATTATTCTCATGTTAAAAAAAACTTGCATTCAATTGACATTTGATAAGGATAAGAAAAATTCATACAACTTATGGTTTTTTTTTAAAAAAAATAAAAATAAAAGACAAATAAAATGCGTGAGACTCTTGTACAAAAATAAAATTTGGCAAAATACGCGAGCCAGGTCGGGTAACGAATCATAATGGTTTTATTGGTCAGAACGAGTTTTAAACAAAATTATTTTGACTTTAAATAAATCGTTTTTAGAAAGCATTAATTTAGTTTAAGTTAAAATGAGTTACGACTAAACAAATATTATATATGAATAATGTTTAGTGATTTTATTATCAGATATATTATTAATAATTATCACATGTTTGAATTCATTCAATTTATATAATTTTTAAGTTATCCATTTTAGCACACGTTGTATCAAAGTATTATCCATATCAACTCATTATATGTTATAATGTTACTTATTTTAACAAAAATTAAAATTGTTCACTCAAACCAACTTATTTATCTTGTTCTGTGTCAAGTATCAAAATTATCATGTCTAATAAGGATTCAAGTCTTGTAGTTATTATAACTTATATAAGGGATTTTTTATATAACTCAGGTTTGCTAGCCAAAGGTAACATGCTAATATGACATCAATTTTATCATTATTTTAAGGCTTGTTAAGCTGGTGGTTTATATAATTTTACGAAATGAAATAATCTATTACATATAAGTGAGTTTATACTTTATATAAAGAGATTATTTTGAAGATAATCCAATAACTTTAAATTTGTAATTTTGTATACATTAATTTGTGTAGGTGATTTCTAAACGATAAATTGAGATGTTTAGTGGGGAAGGAATGAAGGGTTGCCTTAATCAATGTTCTTAGAAAATAGAAACATATTGAATTGGATTTGTCGGATCAAAACTTGTCGACAAGAAAAATCTACTCTTAGACCGATTTTATTTTAAGTCCATTTAAATAGATGAGCATTGATTCAACAACATCTTTAGATTTTATTTTTATATATTTTATGCTAATATCACATTATGATAAAGTTGTTTCATATTATATTTTTGGGAAAATGTTATTTATAAATATATATATATATATATATATATGTATATATGAGACGGTTCAATACAAATGGGGTTTTTTGGGGGAGAATGATAAAAATGATTGTAAGCCTTTGATCAAATAAATTAATAGTTAAGATCTTGTGGTCCCCACTTTTTTTCTTAAAAACTTGCTTAAATTAAGGCTGAAAGGACAAAAAAGGAATAATTCACACTTGTTGACTTTTTTATGGGTAAATCAAGTTCCACCATTTTTTAAAAAATCAAATAACTTTTAAATACTTAATCGTTTTTAAAAGAAATTACATCATAAAATTGAGAATTTTATTGTCTTTAATTTGAGTATGACATTGCTATAGTTTTTTTTCCGATTTGTTTATATGGTTCGTGATTATTGGTCTGTAATTATGCAGTTGCTTATTGATTATGCATTTAAAATGACGGTCCGTGATTTTTAAATAACACGATCTGTGATTATCTAGTACGTAATTTATGCAGTTTGTTTTTTTGATTATGAATGTTAACATCGTTGTAGGTTTTAGGTCCAAAACAGTTACAATGTTATAAACTAAAAAGTTTTGGATTTGAAAGTAATTGAAACAATTACAGTTTTAAAAACCATTCCAACTATTAGACGGTCTGTCAGCATGCCACTTACACAATGTTTTCAGAGCCAGGCTGGACGTTGAACCGGAAGTCTTACTATTTACTCGTCGGACCGGTTAGACCGGATTCACGAATTGGGCGATATAATAAATACATAAAAAATTTCAAAAAAAATCATATAATTATAATCACATTTAAACAATTACTATTCACACAAACATAATCATTTTTAAAAAAATACAAGGTTTGATTGTAATATATATTTTTTGGATTTTGGTTTAAAGAAAAAAGAAAAAAAACTTGTTTCTCATCGCACATAGGTTCACATCTCTTTCCCTTCCTAACTTCTCATCCCACATTGGTGAGAGTACAAAAAAAACCTTCATCACCTCCCTATAAAAAGAAGAGAGAAGGGCACCATTTGTATGAAAAAACTACCATTTCAACCACTTGTTTGGTTTTAGTGGTTTATTTTTTAGATTTTTGTTTTTTTTAAAAAAAAAACTACATCTGGTCCGACTAGTGGTCCGGTTCCCGGTCTGATCGGTCACCCGGATGGGCCGGCCGGTTCTCTTCCAAGCGGCTCATTTGCTTATTTTGGGCCGATCTAGTGGCCGGTTCCCGGTCCAGCTAGCCGGTCCAGTTCAAATAACATTGCACTTACAGGTAACATTTTAGCTCGTGAAATATTTCCGTTGGCTAAGCCCATGACTAAATGGGAAGTGTTTTAAGTAATCAATAGATAATATCCATAAAATAAATATCAATTGTTAAACAACTGACTAACCAAACCAAACAATATGTTATAAATACATAGGAAGAGGATCAAATGTTAACACATATTTATTGGGTTAACCGAATAACTACATCATATTACTTTGGGGCTCACGCTAAAATAAATCTAAAGGTGTATGTGTTTTTTTAATTAATATAGGCCCACTTACATTAATAAGAAAATAAGGAAAAACCTACACCTATAGATTTACTTTAATGTGGACTTCAAAATAATAAGATGTAGTTATTCAGTTATCGCAATAAGGAAGGGTTAACATTCGAAGCATCCCCTAAATATATATACTACACTTTGTTCACCAAATTCAGTAAGTTTAATTGGCCCAACTAAACATTCTATCAATCTACTATGCAGTCACATAGTTTATACAAGTTATACGTCATGTAGCCTTTTCTAGTAGACAAACACTCCTAGAACAAATTAGAGAGCATAGATCAATGTTGGGACAATTTTCTAATATTTTTTTACACCAAATGCAAACTTAAATACAAGCATAAACAATAAAAAACTACTAAGTGAAAAGTAATGGAAACATAAAACATGGAAATTGTGGAATCATTAAACAAGGGGGAGTTGTAAGCTGCTACCTTTGTGGATCATGGCTGACTAAGCAAAAGAATTAGTCCAACAACCTTTTGGGATTAGATGCTTCTCTCTTGAGCCTAGAAGAATGGATTGCAGAGTCTTGCTCAGCATGGGCTTCTCCTGGGTCAGATGGGTTAATTGCATCATACAGGCAAGCGTTTTTCGACGATGGCACGACAAAAAGGGCATTTTTCACATTTATCACTGCAAATCCTGCATAGAATGAAAGAATACAAAATGCTATAACAATTTAGAGATGACAGGTGTATCTTTTTTACCATTATAATATACAAAAAGATACAGTACCTGCAAAGGAAACGATGCCCACATGGGAGCAACACCGTGCTTATATCTCTATCGAAGCAAATCTTGCATGAGTTTGTTTCCTGGTATTTGCATTTGTTATACAGATCAGATTATATTAATACTATCAGTTTATACACACGGAATGAATATACTAATTAAAAAACAAGGATCAAGATTCATGTAATCTTGCATTTTGAAGTCTTACAGAGTTTTGCCGGCTGGCTTTTGTGATTTCTTTTTGCTCCTTCAGAGCTGCTCGAAGCCTCCGAGCCTTAAAAGGAAAATTAGTAGGACATTTTTAAGAGAGTTGGTTTTCAACTGGCAAATTGGAGATTCGGGTGTGCAAAAAGTACCTTGTCGGTTTGATCATTCCTGGGCAATCCCCTTTTGGTTTCAGGTGGGTTCCCAGAAAACGTGTTGTATCTGAGATTTTTAGATGGAATAGTTGGTGACAATGACAGACTAGTAGATAGCTACAAGATAAAGAAAATGAACTTGCCCAGAAGATTCATTGGACTGCATTCGTGCTTGTTCTTCCCGGCTTCCTTCATCAGTTGACCACCAAACAAACAGCCTACATAGCCATACAATAACAGTAGAAACTAAGAACGGTGAGATGGCAAATGCACAAGTCAGGCGGGCTGGAAAATAGGTCAAACCCACAAAACAAACACTTTTCTTTATCAAGTTAGGAGGTTTTATGCAGGTTAATACACGTTGGATCACTTTGGACCAATTTCCTATTATTTAAACCATTTGACGTGTTTGAAACTTGGTTTTAAAAAGCTTGAGGCGCTCAAAAGCGATGAGGTCAAAAAAACCGAGGCGAGAGCTTTACGTATGCGAGGCGCTATTTTTTTAAAAAAAGTAATTAAAAAAAAGCAAACAAAATAACATACTTTTAACACCAAAAATAAAGTCCAAACATAAAAACATGCTTAAAAAGTCTTAAAAATACAAAAAACAAAGCAAAGTCTCGTCAAAAAACACAGAAAATTGAAAGCAACAGTTGTGTTAGTGGTTTCACATTCAGATTAAAGCCAAAAAAATTGAATATATAAGATGAAAAAACAAAAAATATAAACATTTAACATAGTAACATACAGATTAGAAGCTCAATTTGGTTGATAATTGAGGGGAATCGTGCAAGTGTTGTTCAGCAGGAAGCTGGTTCGACGAGGAGGTCGCCAGTCAGCAAGGCGATCGGCTGAGGTCGGCGGGAGGAGGAGGTGGTCAGCGAAAGGCGGAGGAGGTCGGCGGGAGGCGGAGCTGAGGAGGTCGTTGCTCGTCGATCATGCGTCTGGGGTTGAGATGGGGAGATCGTGAGTCTGATGTGAGCCATTTAGGGTATAAAAAAACCCTTAAAAACAAAAAAGGCCGTAAAAACAAAAACGAAAAAAACAAATAAAATCAGAAAGAGCCGCCTCGAGCGCCCTGGCACCTAGCACGGTGGAGCGCCGCCTCGGACCGCCTCTTGATTTCGCTACGCTTCACCACTTTGGAGTTCCTGGCCCATCGCCTCTAGCGCCTCACGCCTGAGGCGCGCTTTTTTAAACCAAGGTGAAATAGAACATAACCTAAGTCAACAAATTTATGAGTATACGGGTCAATTTACCTGGAGCCACGTGACAGAAAACCAAAGGAATGACGAGCTCTAGCAGCATATGTATAGTATGTTCCTGTACCGGCCCAAGTAGGTAGCAAAATGGCAATTTTCTTCATCAAGTCAGATGCTGCAAAATATACTCCCAATCCTTGCGCTAAAAATATGGGGGAGAAGACAACAGGAAGAGGGATAAATCTAGAAGCAGCAGATTTTACCTGCAACTGATGGTATAAAAACAAACATACCCAATAAAGATGAAGGCAAAACCTTACCCGTAATCCAAATAGAATAGAGATGCTGCGTCTGTAGCGTCCTCTGGCTCATATGTGCCCCTCTTTTTTATCATATACTTATTTATTTATTTATTTATTTTATTTTTATTATTATTATTATTATTATTATTATTATTATTATTATTATTATTATTATTATTATTATTATTGTTATTATTATTTGCTATATATACACATGTTTTATCTTTCTTTCTTTTTTCACATACACCCAAGCCCAAGCCTACAAATGAACAATGTACCACACTGGAAGCTCGCCAAAGTACCAATTAGAACTAGACCTAAAACAGTGGAACATAAAGTAGAGGCAGATAACAGAAATTAAATAACATTGTCTTAGGACGTTAAAAATATTATACATGGTACACGATTATGAAACATTTAACCCACTAGACCCATTTTACTGTTCTCATATAGCTTTTCTAACAGCTTACAAATTTGACCTGCTGCCAAATAAATACAGCCCAAATTGAAATGCTAAAAAAACAGAGCGTGCTCAAAATGACAACCATAGTAGTTGACTAGTTAATTCTTGTTACAAATGAACCAAAAAAACACACTACTTGGCCAGTTTTGTCCAAAATTCTTAACCCTTGAAAAGTGTAGGGTTTTTCTATTTTCATTTTCAGGAAAACAATGGTTAGTTTGCAATTAAAACCAAGATATTAAGCTTTAAAAAATAAATAAATGGGGGCTAAATATACCTCCAAGCGCATACAAACGAGGATTTGAAAAACGATGATGGCAATTTTCATAACATGGCCACCAAGATCACACATCCTATTCTCAGAGATATCCTCTGTGGACACCAGTACACCACCGTTCGAATTAAGATATCTAATAGTCATGGATGATGAGCTTGCTAGAGGATTTTGAGAATTTCTATAAATATTAGACCACTTTGTACAAACAGGAAACGCAAAGCACTCTGCAATTCTGTAAAGCATAATATGTTGGAATAGACAAAGTATAAAATGCAAAGAAAGAAAAGCATTAAAAAGTAAAGCCAGCTATACCCGAAACATATGAACAACTTCCACCAGCTTAAAGAATAAGAATCATCTGCTAAATGAAAGTATTAAGAAAAAATTATGTGACAAGGCTTTAACCCATAAAAACAAAACTTGCACGAGTATAATGATGTTAATTATAAGCTAATATCACAAACAAATATTGTGAATGCTTGATAGTTGATGCTGGTAAAAGGTAATAACGATCACAAACTTCTTTAGTTCTATGAGTACAAAAATTATATCATTACAATGTAATTTCAATATAGTGATTTAGGATTTTGCTCTATGCATTTGATTACGTTTCAGAGTTCTTTTTTCTACTCATTTGACCAGTCAAGGACAGAAAAAAATAAAAACACAAGCCAAATCAGCCCATTTGTATGTACACAGTAGAATAAACAGCTTTTATGGATTTCTTACACCGTATAATTAGGATAGTTTTGTAAGGACAATATTACCAGATAGCTTTCTAAGGGTGAGCACAGTACCAGCACCTAAGAAACACATGGAGATCACGATGCAAAAATACTGAAAATATAGAACAATCATTTAGCAATAGTTATTTCATCATATTAAACAAGCAGGCAGATAAATGAAAATAAATCTATCCAAAATTAAATGTTTAAATATAATTTAATGCATTCATGCTTTATATTTTAATGAACTATACTCACACAAAGTGTCTCCCATGTTGCATCATCAATCAAAATTCTGTGAGCTGCTGATAGTAAAGCTTTGCCCATTCTGCACATCATAAAAGATCTTAAGGTATTTTTTTTTTTTGGGAAAGTGATTAAGGCGTTTGTTAAGGGAGCCGAACGTGTGATCCCAGACATGCTAACCGCCCCAGGCCCCCGTGAGAGATAAATTGGACTCACTTGGCTTCTAGGGTGGAGGATGTCAGCCCCAAGGATCGAACACCAGCCCTATATTTTCTAAGAGTGTAAAGCACTCCACCCTTAACCAAAAGAGCTACACGCCCAAAGGCAGTTTAAGGTGTTGGTGTGTTGCTATTATCAAAATTGGAAAGTTGCTAAAGTAAAACCAGGTTGCTTAGAAACAGTAAAAAGAAAGAACACCTTAAATTGTGAACAAGAATAGTTAATTCGAATGCCAACAATGGAAGAAACACAATCTTCAAACTTATAGTAGGTGCCTTCTTAACTGCAAGTAACAAATTGAAATAATTTCAATCATGTGAACTCACAAGATTAAAGAAAACAATTATAGCATTATTAGATTTAGCTTGAGCTAAACAGATGGCAGTAATGCAACAATCAATAAATCGCAATTGACTATACCATATGAACTTTCTAGAAACACACAAAGAAGCATTTCAAATACAACAAGCAAAGGTACCTGTGCAAAAGGAAAAAATAATTGTAAAACTGCAGGAAACTTCATTATTCTCTTAAAAATTTCAAAAGATGATAACAACAAAATAATATAGTACAAGAAAATATCACACATGACGGCTATTTGAAACGTATGATCCAGGAAAAGAAAACCTTGCTCTGGCAACAACTGCATGAAATAAGAAAAGAGGGAAGAATATGGTCCTGCATAATAAAACCAGCAGGAGGTTATATTCAAAAAAAGGGCCTGCATATGATTGCATGATTATATATGTCAAATGATCACAGCTCCAGTTCACATATGCCCATTTTGTTAATGTTAAATGCGCTATGTTGTTTCTTGTGTTGAAAATGTGAAAACAGTTTAGTATCAACAGAGTAGTCAATGACAAAGCTCTTCAAGGCTCTTTTTCCATCTGTAGTGTTAATTTTTCGGCCGAAATGTAATTTTTAGTTAAAATGTTAAATATAGTGGTTTCGCCCCTCGCTTCAAAAAATTAACATATATTATGGGTCCTGTAAATTTCCGCCCCCCTCTCAATACACTCAAGCTCCACCCCTGAGAGTAGTTATAACTGAACGTTGATAACAAAGCAAACTTAATGCATATCAGCACATTGTGCATTTGTCTGATTAAACTTTAACTAGACCAGCTGTAATCATAAGATTTCTTATGGTTGATAGATATTTCTTGTTAACTTATCCAATTAATAAACATATTAATGTTGGTGATTTTCGTGTCATGAACATTGTTTTAGTTTAATTGGATTTATTTAAAAGTTTAAAACAAAAGTGAAATTACATTAAACATCGATACAAGTTAGGAGGTATGTAATATGTTGGATTTGATTGTAGGTTTCACATGTGGATTGCAAGTTTTGGAAGAATCCGAGTAAGAGTACACGTCTAGGGCTGTTTTTTTGTTTGATTTAAAGTAAGAATCTTTAATCATTTGTTTATGTTAATAGTTATCTATTTAATAGATAGTTTCAAGTTTGTTTGGATTATCTTTAAGGAGTTTGAGTATGATTATCCTAGGACTAGTTGATTCTATAAATAGGGAGTCATTGAGTAATGTCTTATTCATTCAATAGAAGAGCAAGTTAAAGTAAAAATCTATTGTTTCTTTGTGTGCAAGTTTCGTTTATTCACAGAATGTAGAATCATTTACTAAACACACTAGACTCGACTAGTCCTAAAATAATCATACTCAATGACTCCCTATTTATAGACTCGACTAGTTCTAACATAATCAAACTCTAAACTCTAAACTCTTTAAAGATAATTCAACCAAACTTAGAATTATCTATTAAACATACTAGATAACTATTAACCAAAACTAAGCACCAATGACACGTTGATCATCAACCACAAGTGTGACCAACATTGACTGATCAGCAGTTGTTAAATTGTGATATTTATACGTTTGTTTTATATTAAGTTGTTGCCTTAAATTGTGAAAAAGAGTTTTATAATATTTAAATCTCACAGTAATTAGTAACTTAATTCATGCAGATGGAGTTCCTTATCATGGTTTTTACACTGATATAATTGTCCAACTGTCATGGTTAACCACCAACTGTCATACTTTTTCATGAAGAGTTGCAAAGTTTTGTTGTGTTGGTTCCACACCTATAAAAGGACAGTCTTTTGGTCTGCTACATTTTTCAGAACATAACTTACATACTTTTTCTAGTTTCTTTTGTCTTCTTCATTAAAAATTTTGGAGTAGCGCTAAAATAATTTAATTTGAAATTATTCTCGTCTTTTTCGCTTTTCTAATAACCTGGCAACCAGTTGCGCCGCAACCCCTCTTGAATTGCAAAGTCAATCCAACTAAAAACAATATTTTGGGTCCTAGGAGCCACGATGCTACTAAAAATAATATTTGAAAGTGGTTCACACGATTCAAAAGATAATCCACGAAACTCCAAACATATAAAATCTACGATCAATATCAGATAAGCATCTTATACATTTTACCTTCTATCTCTATCTCAAAAGTTAGGAATCTGCGTCCATTTGTAAGATAACATGCAAACTCAAACTATTACCCACAAAAAGGGATGCAATTTTGGCCACATAACAGCATATGATACATAAATTACGTAACATATAAAGATAAACAAGTGATGTAAACAAAAAAAAAAAAAAAAAAAAACTTACCACCATGAGTAAGATACGAGGTGATCGAGTTTGAGAACGAGCAAGATCGTGAAGCAAAAGAGTAATGTATGAGCAGCGAAGACATATGAGGGCTTTACGAATCTGTTCCAGCTCATTTCTATATCCCTAACAGCTTATATGCACACAAAACCCTAATCTGTTGATGCTTATTTGCAGATCGTATTAAGAAGGCAGTGATTACGAGAGTGTAATGCTGCAAAATCCCCAATTTCAAGATCGATTTTCTGAGTTTTCTTGTTTAAGATGTGCGTGACTAAGAAAAAGTTGTTTGTCCATAGGTGGAGAAAAGTGTCAAAAGAAATATTGGGGTTACAACATACGTTAAATTACGGTTTTATTCCCTGTGTTTTAAGTATTTTAGTTATTTCGCTTAAAATGAAATCTTCTCAAAATTTAGCGTATGTGATTTAGACAACTAACGATTTTGGCATCTTAAACTTAACTATTATAACGGTTTTGACCCAAAACCTAACTATGGTTGGGGGGCAAAAGTTTTTGTTGTCTAAATCACAGGGGCTGAATTGATATAATATTATATTTTGGGCCGAAATAGTTAAACTTTTAAACCACATAGGCCAAAACCGTAATGTACTCTATATAATGTATAGTGATGTCACATATGTACATTTGCATAAATTGATTATATACCAAATAAAACGGTTAAAAACCGAATTCAACCAAATAAACTTAATTCAATATTATAATTTATTAATAAAAATAATAAATTTAACTATGAATTAACATAACAAACGAATTCAAAAAAATAGAACCGATAACCAACTCGAAAACCGAGTTTGGAATTTAGATACGATTAGGATCGAGCCGAAACCAAATTCAGAAATAGGTTTAGTTTTTTTCAGTTACGAATACAGCTTGGTTTTTGTTTTTTTAACTCCTCTGTTTAAATCGATCGCTTAAATCAAATTTATGAGAAAAGTTAATATTCAAAAAAATATTGCATAACAACGTTCGATGGTTTATGAATGGAGTCACTTGTGTGTGTTCGAGATTAATTTGTTAAAATCTTGAATTGAATAAGCTCAAGCTTATACTTGAGATTTATATGTCGAATTTGACTAGGCTTGTAGGATTAAATGAAATTTTTATTTATTATATTAAATGTATTTTTATATAATAATTGTTTTTGTATATCATGATATATATATTATCTTAAATATAAAAGTAGAAAAGAAAAAAGTTAATCATGAACCACATTTATCGATTTAAAAATATTAATTTACTATTCAATCATCTTTATCAATTAAAAGCAAACTGCAAACTATTTTAATTAAATTTAAAAAAAGGTCCTTCAAAATAAAACCCTCGAACAGTAGAACTAACTGGTCCGCTGACCCACCCAACTTTGGAGGATTGATACATTGGCGGTTATGGGAATTAAGGTAGTCAGGATGAGTCAGGAAAAAAGACCCCTAACGAATACAAATATTATAATAAAGTGTTCAAAAAAAATCCAAAACTAAACCGTATTCGTAACTGAAAAAACCGAATTTTATTCCTAACTGAATTCGGTTTTCAGTTCGGTCCCTAACTGTATCCGAATTCCGAATCATGTTCCTAATCAAATTCCGAATTCGGAATTTCGTTTTTCGGTTTGGTTATCGGTTCTAGATTTTTTTTAAGTCGATTTGTTCGGTTTATTCGATTAACCGATTAAACCTAATTCAGATTTAAATTTTGTATTTTATTAATAATTTATAAGGTAGAATCGATTTATTATCTTTTAACCGGTTTATTTGGTTTATAATCGGTTTATATATTTGGTTGAATTCGGTTACTAACCAATTTATTTGGTTTTTAATCGGTTTGTTCGGTATTAACCAAAACCGAACCGAACCACTTCCCGAATTCGGTCCGGTTTTTAAATAGGAAAAAAATTGAAAACGGATTAAACCGAATCAATGAACACTCCTAGTTTTAAATGACATGAAAGTAACTTTCTATACTTTAAAGGGAATAACTTTTTGTACATATTAAATCATGTGTTTATAAATAGTTTTTTTTAATTATATAGTACTTGTTGGTTCTCATTTGAATGAATCTTTATATACACGCATATTTCAAAAAAAAATAATGCCTCCCAAAAAAATGGACCCGGGACGGAGGTCGGGTTTGCCTCACCCCGGGTCACCCCTGGTTTGATATATTGTTTCCTGCCATCGTAGTTAGAAATGCGATCTAAGATTTATGTCAAAATGGGCTTAATCATTTTGAGTTCGTTAAGTCTTGAAACATTAGACCATGTGTAGGTGTCATGTATATGTCATATAAACAAGCAACACCACCTCATCGTTCCACATCATCACCACATATGTTATCATCATTCATCCATCAATTCGTGTTATCACTACATTTATTCAATATTTTATTATTTGATATAAAAGTAAAAAAAAAATTACATAATAAAAAAAATACATAAAAATAAAATCAATCCATATTGTATTTTTTCATTATCCGCTCATTCGTCTTCTCGGTCATCTCACGAGCGTGGCCAGTTAAGTGATCGGTTGGAGTCCACAACAATTTCATGTCATTGTTCTTTGTTTTTACTTCTGTAAGTCGACAAATTTTTGTAATGACTCGGAGATGGTCTCCAATGTGTCTTTGTAGTCGGTTGAAGACTAAGCTTATGGTCGTTTTTATTGTTTTGTCCGGGCGGATGTTGAGGAGATGATGAGGGTATGTTCATCTCAACTTCCTCATCCGACTCGTTTAAGCCAAGGAAATATCGACCGGTGGAGTCGGATTAAGTGGTCGTGTATTTGTCGGACAATGACGTCTTCGTCCGTTTCCAAGTTTGTAACTTCGGGAGTCACAACCCATTGTTAAAAAAAACCGAGCTCTAACACGTTGCCAAATTTTCGTACTCGTTTCGTTATTACCAATGAACAGATATTCAGAAATATCGATGTAGACACGAGCTAGTCCCACCTCCTCAATTTCCGTACCTAGATTGATGGTCGATTTCGTTTTTATTTCGGGCACATCCTTTCGTCTATGCCGTCATCGTGATGTAACCGGTTGGAGTCGGGTTGTGTTTCCAGAACCACCTCAATGTCGACTCGGGTTGGGTTTCGGAAACGTTTTCGAAAGCGGGCGAAGGTTGGTTGAAAAACGGTTGTTGTGGGTACCAATTTGAAAATGCTAGAAACGATTTTGGGTTGTTTGTATCGGATTGAGGATGATAACAACTCATAAACAGGCTAAAAAACGGATTTTTTTGGATTGTGTAGAAGATTTTTTGTAGATTTGAGAGTTGAAATTTTTGAAAAGCTAGAAATTGTTTGGAGAGCATGAGTATTTTTTGTTGTGAGTTGAATTTGTTTATATAGGTAAAAATTTTGATTTTTTTTTTCAAACGGCTATATCACCATTGAAATCATTTTTTTTGCAAGCTTCAACGTTCACCCGTGATGCCCCTCACGCCCTTGTGTACTGTGTAGTGGGAAAGGGCGCCAAGAGGCGTGACCGGCCCCTCTCGCGCCTTAGTCACCTATTACTGCACATGGTCTTATTGTTCTTTAATATCAAGTAATCAAGGACGAAAACTTTAAAAGTGTGATAGTACACGGCTTCAATAGCAAAAAAAGATATCTTTTTGTTTATTTTATAACCGTAAGAACCCACTTACGTATTAAACCCCTGAATCCCTCCAATAACGACTAACCGCGAGTAACAGGTAATGCGCGGTCACAAACAACCGGGTCAGTGGCTTCTAAGGAAAATCATTCGGAGTGAGAATTGAACTTGAGATCTCTATATTGTATCTCATTTACTTTAATCAGTACACCACTTTATTGAATGTTTAAAGAAACAAGAACCATTTTGACATTAGCTATCCATAGTAATATAGTTAATCCATAGCAAGTGTTGATGAGCCTTTTACTACTGATGTGAGAATCACCACTGATCAAGAAAGTTTGCTAATTTGACTTTTCAACACTGACTTTAGCTTTCAGTAACAACATTGACTTTCAGTACTAACTTTGACTTTCACTAATAACATTGACTTTTAGTAGAAACTTGCTGGTCAGCATTAGCTCTTGCATCAGGATTAACTTTGTTGCCGATGTGAAAGTTTAAAATTTGTTGTTGAATGACGAACAAGAATTTGGCTATTGTTTTGAACCAATTTACCGTTGAATTTGACTTCAAATTGCTGCTAAGTTTTGACAAAACATTTGCTGCAGATTTGGAGTCGATATATCGTTTTTTTTGCTGTTGTTTTGCAGCTGGTTTAATCACATCTATGCTGCTGAAGATAGCGTCTTTTTAATGAGTTTTTCTGCACAATTTCTTCGGTTTTGCAACCTATTTGCTGCCGAATTTTGACGCAAAACTTTCTGAAGTTTTGCGTATGTTTTGCAGCACTTTTGAAGCTCAATTTGATGCCGTTAAAACAAGGTATTTTAATGCCGTTAAATACTGCTAATAAATTTCTATTTTTAAGTAGGATCCGGGAGAAGAAAGTGAAAACGAATCTTACTTCTAGCCTAAAATTTTAGAGAGGTTAAAAGGGCTACGTGTGAGATTTGGCAGACAAAATATAATGATATGGAGGTCAACCGACCCCATGAATTTTTTATTTATTATATATACGATCTGATTTTAACCGACCCATATGAAAAATTGACGCCCCTGATTAAACTTATTTTAAAACTAAAAACTAATACCTAAATAACACAATGTTCATTACTTGTGATAAAGCCCAATTACCAATTAATAACCGGAATGATAACTTAGCAGTATGCACCGTTAACTTTCATATCATAACAACCATAATTTATAGATTAAATGAACATAGTATAATATTCAAATTTAAAATTATTAGCACGATGATAAACTTAGTTGATTTGGGTATAATTTGTACATATTTAGATACACCGAACAAGTTTTCAAAAAAAAAAATTGGACCTTTAAATTATTTAAATATCAAATTTGTTGATTTTAATGGCATTCGGTCAAATTATGTCAGAAAAAATTAATATTATTATATCATCATAATCAACAAGTTGCCAATTTAATGCATTTTTGTTATATATTTCTGATTTAATTTAGTTTTATTATTGTTTAGGTGACTGCACCTGACCCTATTGAAAATTGTCCAAAAAATAAAATATTTAACTACAAATAATTTTCAACAAAAAATTTCCGACTTTGATATTTTTTTTTGTACGTCAGTGCATGTGAGGGGTTATTCACGTCATCGTAGTACATGATTTTATTAGGCATTGATTGAACAAAGTTGGATACACTGTTGAAAGCAAATACAGTATAACACAAGCATGGCTTCACGTATTGTATGGCTACATGCGTAATTAACTAGCCTTTGACATGACAACACAATACATACGAGAAAGATGGCCAAGTCTAAGAAAAATTAATATATTCGTACTAATTAAAGAAATAGAATGATAAAATATTTGTGCAACGAGATTAACATCCAAGTGAAAGTAATCAAACAAATCATTAATCTAAACATACATGTAAAAAAAGGGTTAATCGAATCGGTATAGGTTTCAGAGTGGTTTCTCGTATCAGTTTTAGGCTTTTGAAGAATCGACGGTTTTAGATCCGGTTTGATTGAGGTTTCAAGCGATAAAAGCATTTTTCTAATCGGTCAACCGATTCACTTAATTTAAAAATAAGTTATTTTGCAGTTAATCGGTATCGGTTTTGAGTTTGAAAAACTAGTTATTAACTTAACCTGTTTTTGATCAAAACCGTTTTGAAAACGTTGATTGGTTAACCGGTTCAATTACTCTACAACTAAATTTCAATCTTGTCACACCTCGCCAAGACGGAACACGCGAGATGCGACGGTCATGGATTCAAAATCATTGTTTACATTGAACGACTTTTAAATGCATTCATAATAAATTTTTACATGATGTCTTAAATTTCAATTATCCAAAATATAGCAAAACAAAACTAAAGCTCTAAACTTCCAAAATATGATGTGTAAGATTTTACAAACATGGCCTAAGTCAATAGGCTATGCGAGGAAAATCCCAAAAATATGCATGCGAATGATAAGACTTCATGCAAATCATTCCGAAAATATTTTCCCATGCTTGCTTCAATTATTTGAGAAATACATGCTAAAAACAATCAACATAAAGATGGTGAGTTCACAAGTTTTAATGAGTTGAAACATCATTTTCAAAACCGTTGTTGAGTTAAAATATTGTTTTTCATTTGAACCACAAGATTTGTGTTGTGTCAATTGTTCTTA
Source organism: Mikania micrantha (assembly GCA_009363875.1). Taxonomy (NCBI): domain Eukaryota; kingdom Viridiplantae; phylum Streptophyta; class Magnoliopsida; order Asterales; family Asteraceae; genus Mikania; species Mikania micrantha. Next base: position 32,759,713 of record CM018690.1, read on the forward strand.
AAACAATATCATTAGTTGACCATTATTACCATGAGCTTCCATAACCGAACTTGACATGATTGAATTGTTCCATCCTAATGTTCTATCGCAAAACATTGTATTGAGATGAATATTATGCACCCGATCTGACGTCCAGTCAAAGTTAGAGCTACTAACCACGGGCGGGGGTTGTCACTCCTGAATAGCCCCCAATAATTCACGTTTACCCGCAATTAATGGTTACAGAATAGGGACTTAATGCGATAAATGTGACTGTCACACCCCCAAATTCCCACTCGTGGTGTCAGTCCACGTGGGTGTGACGTGTCCAGAATCACAGCTCAAGGTCATATAGAACAACTCTATATGTGTTTACAAATCCAAGTTTGACACATACACTTGATAAAATAGTTTGCAGCGGAAAATAAAGTTATCATAACATACAGCGGAAAGATAGTTGTTTACACAGCGGAAATTAAATTGCCAACACAACATTGTTTAAACATAACCCAAAAGTAATTGTTTTTCAAAAGACTGATAACATGAATGCGGGATCCTATGCCCATAATCCCTAATGTGCATTCCTGCTCCATAGTCAGCTAGTTACCTGAGAATACAAGTTAGAAAAAGTGTCAACACAATGGTTGGTGAGTTCACAGGTTTTGATATACATATAGTAATGAAAGTGTGTCATGTTGTTTATCAAATGTTAGTACCGAGCCCTAGGCCCAAAGTGTCAGTGCGTCACTACCGAACTAAACTTGTTTGTCCTTGCCTCCGCTATGCCTCGTACACATAGCAAGTTAGGTCAGAATTTGCACGGGTTATGACATTGTAACATCAGTGCCGGACGCATGCCGGAACAGTGATCGTAACAGTAAACATGTACAGTGATTCAGGTACACATTTCGTTAAACTACGTTTAGACTATTTATGCATTTGATTAACACGAAACTATTATACGATTGTCTGAAATTGACTGAAACCTTAGGGTTTAACAGTCTGAAACATGCCAGACAACACAGTGTTGAAACATAAATACTTGATGTTATATTAGTTTACATAAACGTATGTGAGGTGAAACAAAACAAAACCTTAACGGTTATTGCTGCAGAATGCTAAACCGACGAGTTATTCGTATAGGTGACGATCTGTACGAATGATTCTGATAGTTTAACGTTCTGAAATAATAACTTAACAGTAGAAAACAAGAATCGGAAAGCGAAACCATCGACGTATTCGTTCGAATGACGATTCGAACGAATACGCGCGATGGAGACGCGATCCGATGAAACGATAACGAAAAATAATAATGATACGAACGATCATAAATTTAAAGAAATATAATATTTCTTATTTTACAATTTTGAAACTCATCATAAAATATTTTGTAAACGGAACTATTTTCTTAAATCGCGAATAATTATTAAAACGCGTAAAATATTATAATTCGATATTTAATTATACGCAACGATATTTTATATAATTTCTAATGATATTTATAATTTAGTCATTCTAAAGATATCCTTCCTATTTAAAAAAAAAAAAAAATTGCGCGTAACGTGCCGGATACGCGACAAAACCGCGAACCGAGCAACCGAAATGAACCCGGACACCACCCGTGGTATAAAAACCATAAAAATGAGAGTTTATTCTCATTTCCCACCTACACTTTCATCTCTCTCTCTCTTTTTCCGGCTCGCCTCAAGAACCGCCATTAAACACCTTCAATCTCTCATAACTTCACCATTTCTTGGCCAAATTTGATGTTCTTGGTGTCCACGCGTAGCCCTTGACGAGCTTTACACGAAAGTACAACGGATCTGAAGTTTTCACCAGCCAAACTCAAGGTATTAAGCCACAAAAATCACTGAAAATAGGGTTTTTAAAACCCTTTTGTCGACTTACATGTGCAACCGGTTCCCACTCTTCATTCGAACCCCACACACGCTCTCGATGGTTGCTGCTCGTCTGTAATGATGTGCAGATGGCCTTCGAAAGTGTATGCAAAGGTGAAGAGGGTAGTTGCAGGTGGAGTTCGTGAGAAAGAGAACCAGTGCCGAACCCTCACATCCACGAACCCTCGACCTTCATAATCACCGAACCATTTGAGTCTTGGACGAACCTGCTATAGCCCAACACGAACCCTGAGCTGTGCAATTACCTCAGCCGAACCCTGCTAGAGCATCTAAGTCGCGAACCTAGTTACTACACCTCCACTGCCGAACCATTTCGACGACGAACCTTTCACAGCCTCAAACCGCCGAACCCAGCTTCATGACGAACCTAATCTATGCAGGCGAACCTTTCATGGGAGTTGCCGGCCGAACCATGGGGCACCCACGAGTCTATGATGATGAACGAACCATAGGAGTTGTGGCAGGAAGGTTCGTTGGACCTGGGTAGTGTTAATCGGCCAACACTTATACACCAAACAGAAAACCACAGGCCCAATAACATGTTAACCGGTCCATGCCATTCTCTTTGGGTTCCACAGTTTCGGCCCACATTGGTTCTGGTCTGGCCCACACCCATTTGTAACAGATCCATTTTGTACACTAGATCAACATGCTTGTCAAGGCCCAATAACAAATTTAGTTGGCCCATCTGTTGTAATTAAATTGATTAATCAGCCCATACTCACAGGCCCATATTCCTGCGTGGATTAACAGCAACCAAACAGGCCCAAAAGCCCATTTCTTTCAGCCCATGCGCTCGTGAGCCGGCCCATCATCTTATTCGACAAAAAGAGTTATCTCTGGTCCATTTATTCAGCCCATTATCGGGCCAAATCTTTGGACAACCCAATGACACTTGATTTGGTCTACATAAAGTACATTGGGCCCAAGACTTAAACTATAATCGACCACCTTGGTTAAACGGCCCATATTGCAATAGGTCCAATCGCACACACCTATGAATTATGTTCAACTCCATTTGGTCCATTACAAAGGTAGGGTCCATTGACTTAGATGCGGCCCAACACTTAACCCACAAGGTTTAAATGGTTAATCATACAAAGAAACAAATGGAGTAATGATGAGACAAAACTTACGACATTTAAGATACAAGCCTAAGATTTATTAGAACTTTCTTGTCATTATAATGAATTAAATAACAACTTAAGGACAATAACCTTATGAAACAACTTAAACCTTGTGGGACCAGTGTAACAAGTCGAACACAACTACGCGGGGTCGAACGAAGACCGAGACTCAAGTGTTAGCCAACTTTAGGGCTAACACTAACACTTACATGCACAATAGAACTACAAACTTATACTTTTAAATTTCAAACATTATGAAATCAATACAGGAGCTTGAACATCGTAACGAAAGCAAACCGAGAGTGCGTGCATTCTTATCCTACATAGCCAATCACTTCGGACATAAGGTGAGTTCATTGTCCCCTTTCAAACTTCTTTGTTTTACTTCGGGACTGAGAAGCATGTTAAACATTTTTATTGAAATGTTATTTAATGCTTTAAAACATAATCATGATTACTTATGATTGAAACCTTTACTTTAAGCTAGATGCTTAAAATCAATTGTTGGTTACTTGATACCATTACATGATACTTGATGCAAATACATGAGACTTGATACAATTACATGATACTTGATGCAAATACATGAGACTTGATACAATTACATGAGACTTGATGCAAATACATGAGATTTGATACAATTACATGTGACATGATACAAATACATGATACTTGATTCAATTACATGAGACTCGATGCAAATACATGATACTTGATTCAATTACATGAGACATGATACAAATACATGATACTTGATTTAATTACATGAGACTTGATACTATTACATGAGACTTGATACTATTACATGAGATATGATGTTTGGAAACTATTACATGATACTAGGCCATCATACATGTATCTAACCATAGTCTACGTAATTGCTAAACGTCTGGTATTCCAGAGCTTGTACCTATGGGGTGAGATACATGTAATAACATAAACATAATGATACTCAGCTATTACCTGGTTATAAGGGACATGTAATTGCTAGACTTCTGGATATTCCAGAGCTTTTGTCGGCTTATATGAGGTATGTAAAGGCTAAACATGAAAGTATCGATTCTAAGCTATTACCTGGTTATAAGGGACACGTAATTGCTAGACTTCTGGATATTCCAGAGCTTGTGTCGGCTTATATGAGGTATGTAAAGGCTAAACATAAACGTAACGTTACGGGGCTATTACCTGGTTATAACGGACATGCAATTGCTAGACTTCTGGATATTCCAGAGCTTTTGTCGGCTTATAAGAGGTATGTAAAGGCTAAACATGGACCTGATGAATGCTAAGCTATTATCTATATAAGAGACATGTAATTGCTAGACTTCTGGTATTCTAGAGCTTTTGTCTGCTTATAGGAGATATGTAATTGCTAAACTATGTGCGTGTGAATCTATGATGCTTGATAAACGTGATGAGAAACTAACACTTATGAATACAATAGACATGAAAACTTTGAAACAGATAACAAAAGCTTTGATGAGGAATGGGATTGATTGGTAGGTAAAATGCTTAATTATTATTAACAACAGTGTCATATCCGGATTAGTATGTGGTGGGATGGCGTCTGGGCGGGTCGTAGGCTCGACTCAGGGGTATGCCCTATATATAAGCATACCGATTTGGATATTACATGTGGATTTAATGAGGTTAAGGTTTTACCGAAAGAGGTTTGTTGAAAACTATTTTAAACTTATAAACTATATGAACTCACCAACCGTTGTGTTGACTTGATCTTTTTACATGCTTTCTCAGGTGAAGAACAGGTTTAAGCTTAATCTTTTGGATATGCATACTAGGCTGCCCGGATAGAGGACCTAGTAAACTTTTGGAGAAGCACATCTTTTGTTGATGATATACTATACTTTTGATATCTTGTATAGTTACAAGATATAAACAATTATTCTTTTGATGGGTTTACTTAGTTAAATTGCAGAACATTGCTATTGTAATTTAACTTTGTAATCCAATATATCATTTGATTGTGCTTTAGATATTCTTAAACGTTGATGCTATGTAAACAATCTGATCATCATGATTATCACCACGATATCACGCCCCGGGAACCTTCCGCCCGGCGGGGACTCCGATCCAACCCCGCCGGCTCGGGGTGTGACAGACATCCAGTCAACATAGTGCCCCGTGGGGTTAGTCATTCCCTAATGGATCCATCCAAATCTACCACGTTGTTCGTACATTAACGGTAAGACTTTGTGAGGGCTTAATACGAGTTCAACACTTAATGTTTGTCCAATAAACCAGCATACACCTTTCCAGGGCGAGACCTTGAGTAACACTCTGTCCCCCACCTGGAACTCCAACGGTTTGCGCCGCTTGTCGGCATAGCTCTTCTGCCTGTCACGAGCTGCTGCCATTCGCTTGCGTATTTGCACGATCTTCTCAGTTGTCTCGTGCACCAGTTCTGGACCAGTCAGTTGGCTGTCTCCAACTTCCGCCCAGCATATGGGTGATCGACACTTACGTCCGTAAAGTGCCTCGAATGGTGCAGCTTGGATGCTGGTGTGGTAGCTATTGTTATATGAGAACTCAACTAACGGTAGGTGAGTCTCCCAGCTACAACCAAAGTCAATGACACATGCCCGAAGCATGTCCTCCAGGGTTTGTATAGTTCGCTCACTATGTCCGTCCGTCTGCGGGTGGTAAGCGGTACTCATGTCCAATCTCGTGCCCAAAGCCTTATGCAAAGACTTCCAGAAGTGCGACGTGAATCGACTGTCGTGGTCAGATATGATCGAGATTGGTACTCCGTGTCGAGTGACCACTTCCTTTATATAGATACGAGTGAGTTTGTCTAGCTTGTCAGTCTCCTTGATAGGTAGGAAATGTGTAGACTTTGTCAGTCGGTCTATGATAACCCAGATGGTATCGCAACCACTTGCCGTCTTAGGCAGTTTAGTTATGAAGTCCATGGAAATCTGTTCCCATTTCCACATTGGTAGTTCAGGTTGTTGAAGTAACCCTGATGGTTTCTGGTACTCAACTTTGACTTTTGAGCACGTTAAACACTTACTTACGTAAGTTGCTATTTCAGCTTTCATGTTCGGCCACCAATAGGTTGTCTTCAATCGTGATACATCTTGTCAGAGCCCGGATGTACGGAATACCGGCTCTTGTGAGCTTCGTCCATCACTACTTCTCTCAATCCCCCGTAGCGTGGAATCCAGATTCGATCCATTAAATAGTAAGCTCCGTCGTCTTTTGCCTTTATTTGCTTATTCATGCCACGCATGGCTTCAAGAGTAAGGTTTTCGGTTTTCAGAGCTTCCTGTTGTGCTATCCGAATTTGATTCGGCAGTTCAGAATGGATTGTGAGTTGTAGGGCGCGCACGCGTTTCGTTGTTTCCTTTCGGCTCAACGCGTCGGCCACTACGTTTGCCTTACCGGGGTGGTACTTGATAGCACAATCATAATCGCCGATGAGTTCGACCCATCTTCGCTGCCTCATGTTTAGTTCCTTCTGGTCGAAGATGTGTTGTAGGCTCTTATGATCGGTAAAGATAGTACATTTCGTGCCATACAAGTAGTGTCGCCAGATCTTCAAAGCGAATACTACAGCTCCCAACTCAAGGTCATGAGTCGTGTAGTTCTTCTCATGCACCTTCAGTTGTCGTGAAGCGTATGCTATCACTTTCTCGCGTTGCATCAGCACGCAACCGAGTCCTTGTTTCGAAGCGTCGCAATACACCACGAAGTCATCACATCCTTCCGGTAGGGATAGGATGGGTGCAGTGCATAGTTTCTGTTTCAACAGGTTGAAAGCAACTTCTTGTTTGTCTCCCCACTCAAATTTCTTATCCTTATGAGTCAAGGAGGCCAGTGATTGAGCAATCTTCGAGAATCCTTCAATGAATCTTCGGTAGTACCCGGCCAGACCTAGGAATTGTCGCACCTCAGTCGGAGTCTTGGGTGCTTCCCAGTTCTTGATGGCTTCAATCTTGGCTGGGTCTACGTGTATTCCCTGCTCATTAACCACATGTCCAAGGAATTGGACTTCGCGAATCCAAAAGTCGCATTTCGAAAGCTTGGCGTACAACTGCTCTTTCTTTAATAGTTCTAAGACTAGCCTCAAATGCTCAGCATGTTCTTCCCGATTCTTCGAGTAAATCAAAATGTCGTCAATGAACACTATCACGAATTTGTCGAGATAGGGCTTGCACACCCTATTCATGAGATCCATGAATACAGCTGGTGCGTTGGTCAGTCCGAAGGGCATAACCAAGAATTCGTAGTGTCCGTATCGGGTTCGGAAGGCAGTCTTAGGAATATCGTTTTCCTGTATCCTTAGTTGATGGTAACCTGATCTTAAATCGATCTTCGAATAGTAGCTTGACCCTTGCAATTGGTCAAATAGATCGTCTATTCGTGGCAACGGGTATCGATTCTTGATCGTCACTTTGTTCAGTTCTCTATAGTCGATACACATACGGAATGATCCGTCTTTCTTCTTTACGAACAAGACCGGTGCTCCCCAAGGCGAGAAGCTCGGTCTGATAAATCCCTTGTCTAACAGCTCCTGCAACTGGTTAGACAGTTCCTGCATCTCAGTCGGTGCTAGTCGGTATGGAGCTTTAGCAATCGGTGCTGCTCCTGGTGCGAGGTCTATCTGAAACTCGACTTGTCGTTTCGGAGGTAGTCCAGGTAGATCCTCGGGAAATACTTCGGGAAAATCGCGGACTACAGCGATGTCCTCAATCTTCCTCTCCTTCTTTGGTTGCTCTGCGATGAGGGCCAGTATGGCAGTGTATCCCTTTTGCAGATACTTGTTTGCCTTCATGCATGATATGATGTTCAGAGGTACTCCCCGTCTTTCCCCCTGAATCGAGATCTGTTCTCCGTCCTGCAACGTTACTCGTACGATCTTTTCGTTGCATACGATCTCAGCTTGGTTAGCGGATAACCAATCCATTCCAACGACCACATCAAAGCTTCCGAGAGTCACCGGCATCAAATCGATTTCGAGTTCGTGATCCGCCAAAACCATGTCGCATCCTCGAAAGACGTGTTGTGTTTCAATTAGTTTGCCGTCGGCTAACTCTACGGTATACTTGTAGTCTAGTGGTGTTGGGGTAATATCTAGTAATTTGCTAAACTCACTAGATATAAAGCTCCTATCGGCACCGGTATCAAATAATATGCTAGCATAGACATTATTTAAAGGAAACGTACCGGTTACGATGTTAGGGTCGTCTTTGGCTTCTCCCGAGCCAATTACAAATGCCCGACCCCTTGCCGTCCCTCCTCCGGCCTTCTTCAGTTGAGGGCAATCCCTCTTCATGTAGCCCGATTTCCCACATTCATAACACCCCTTGAGAGCGTTTTGATTGTTGTTGTTGTTCTGGTTGTGGTTGGGGTTGTTGTTGTTGGGAAATCTGGATCTGCAGTCCTTGGCCATGTGGCCGTGTCTTCCGCACTTTAGGCAACGGTATCGCTCGCATTGCCTGAAGTGGTGATATGAGCATCGGTTGCACAGTGGGTACTTCCCTTGATATACACCCTTTCCCTTGTCATCGGGTTGGGTGGCAGTAAATGCTCTAGCAGGTGCAGATCGTTGTTGTTGTTGGGGTTGGTGAGACTGGTGCTGACTAGGTTCCCACTTTCTTTTCTGGCTTTCTTGAGGCTTTAGGTGTTCGCCTCGTTTAGGTAGCTTGCCCTGAGCTACAGCTTGATCGGTTAGTTTATGAGCCAGTCTGATCAGTGGTTGGATAGTGGTGAGGTCAGACGCAGTCACCATGCTCTGAATTTGTTCGGGCAGTCCACTGATGAACTGCTCGATCTTCTTGTATTCCGGCGTCACCATAGCCGGACATAGTTTACACAGCTCATGAAATCGAGTGCAGTACTGCTCGATCTCAGATCCCACCATTTTGTGCACCCAGAATTCGGCTTCCAGTTTCCAAATCTCATCACGAGGACAGTATTCCTCTTGCAGTAGTCGAGTGAAATCAGCCCATGGCGTGGAGTTGGCACCGTCCAACCCCAGGGTTTGTACATGGGTATTCCACCATGTGAGGGCTGGTCCTTCCAGTGTTCCAGTTGCGAACATCACCCGGTTCTCTTCAGCACATTCGCACATGGCGAATACAGACTCTACTTTCTCCACCCAGCGGAGCATTCCAACAGCTCCCTCAGTACCCTTGAATTTGAGCGGGTGGCAGTTCAAGAAAGATTTAAAGGAACATCCTTTACTATTGTTGCCTTGCGATCCTGTCAGTCAGAAACCAATGTCGTGTGTTAGAGTGTGTCAGCTATACTACGTTAGTCATGTTAGGCGAGTGTTAGTACCGTTGTTCGAGCCACTGGTTTCACTAGCAAGGCGGTTTGCCTCGTGCTCTGCCAGTATCTTGTTAACTCGTCTGTCAACCATCATCTTAATGACGGCTGCGTCCAGTGTTCGTCTAGGAGGGCGTGCATGTGGTCCTCTTCCCGCCATAGATATTTTCTATACGGAAGGGATAGAATGTTAGTAAGTCAGAATGTTAGTCAGATGTTGTGTCGGAAGTCAGATCATATGTCATGTTAGTTGTCAAGTCAAAGCAACCATGGTCAACATGTAATAAGTAAGACAAAACATAATTCTCATTAATAATAAGATTGAAGTACAATAATTTCAAAAGGAAATACATAATAAGTTCTTCGAGCACATCCCGCTCGTCTAGGCCAAAATAAGAAAGTACAAAATACAACAGTCCTCTAGTCCGAATCCATAGAGACGTGTGAAATATCGCTAGCAGCGTCTCCGTCATCATCATCCTCCTCCGGATCCTCATTAGGATCCTCATCAAAGTCCTCTTCCTCGAGGTCCTCGGCCTCGAATTCAGGACCATCCTCCTGTGGTGGTTCCTCAATAAACTGTGCAGCCCATGCGTTAAGCATGGCATCACTGGCCTGCACCATCGCCTGAGTCTCGGTTATGTCTGTCCGATTCTCAGTGATGCGTACATCATGCTCCTGCATGACGTCAACGATATGTCCGTGCTGGGTCATCAGTTGAGACACTTGGAGACGTAGAGTCTCCACCTGTGCCTCCAGTCTGTCGTTGCGTTCCTCCAGTCTATCGTTCTGCCTCTCCAGTCGATCGTTCTTCTCGCGAAGAACTCGGACCTCGTTCGACAGTTCGCCACTCCTCATGGCCTCCCGTCGAGAGAATGCCACGTGGGCAGCGAATGCCTGCTCCAGCGGCACTCCGAGTGGGGGCAGTCGGTGATCGGTCGGCGCGTCACTGCGATACCGGGGTGTAGGTACCCTCTCGGCTATGATCCAACCTCGGATGACCTGCGGAAGCCATCCCCAATACCGAGCTCGCTCCGCGTGTCGAGCCCGTCTATCCATCTCTGCGTCAACCTGGGCTACGATATCGTCGATCCGTCGCCGACTCTCTGCCGCCAAATCATCTGTGCCCGTGGGTCTAGCTGCGCTCCTGTTAGCGTTGCTGTTGTTGTCGGCCATCCTGTAAGTTTCACGTTAGTAAGCAACAGTTCAATAAGTAACAATGTCATCAATGTGCAAGTTCTACGTGTAGTGTCTAGAGTTGAGCAATGGCTATAGTCTAAGTTTACTACATGCAAACCTAGTTCCCTATAACCAAGGCTCTGATACCAGTCTGTCACACCCCCAAATTCCCACTCGTGGTGTCAGTCCACGTGGGTGTGACGTGTCCAGAATCACAGCTCAAGGTCATATAGAACAACTCTATATGTGTTTACAAATCCAAGTTTGACACATACACTTGATAAAATAGTTTGCACCGGAAAATAAAGTTATCATAACATACAGCGGAAAGATAGTTGTTTACACAGCGGAAATTAAATTGCCAACACAACATTGTTTAAACATAACCCAAAAGTAATTGTTTTTCAAAAGACTGATAACATGAATGCGGGATCCTATGCCCATAATCCCTAATGTGCATTCATGCTCCATAGTCAACTAGTTACCTGAGAATACAAGTTAGAAAAAGTGTCAACACAATGGTTGGTGAGTTCACAGGTTTTGATATACATATAGTAATGAAAGTGTGTCATGTTGTTTATCAAATGTTAGTACCGAGCCCTAGGCCCAAAGTGTCAGTGCGTCACTACCGAACTAGACTTGTTTGTCCTTGCCTCCGCTATGCCTCGTACACATAGCAAGTTAGGTCAGAATTTGCACGGGTTATGACATCCAGTCAACATAGTGCCCCGTGGGGTTAGTCATTCCCTAATGGATCCATCCAAATCTACCACGTTGTTCGTACATTAACAGTAAGACTTTGTGAGGGCTTAATACGAGTTCAACACTTAATGTTTGTCCAATAAACCAGCATACACAAAATGTTTGTACAGTAATAGATGTTTGACTCGATGCAACTAGTATTCTCCCCCTATTTAAAAGCGTTTGAAAAAGAGTAAAGAGGGGCCGTAAACTCACCTTAGTGATGTGAATGAAAGTATGCGTAAGCTCCTCGAGAGAGTAGTGCGTCGGTCACCGGCAACCTATATCGTACACCGTACGTGAGTTTGTGTAAGTGACCGTGCTAGTGTTCGTGTTAGTGCTCGTGTTCGTGCCCAACAACCCTTGGTTGTTCATGTTTGTCCGTGTCGGTCCACAATGACCGTGTTTGCTCGTGTTGGTCCACATTGACCGTGTTTGACCATGTTTGACCGTGTTTGACCAAAGTTGACCGTGCCAAGTCAACGATCCGTTGGTGAACCGTGTGACGGTTTGTGAATCGTGTAGCAATCGTGTAAGTGTTGGTCGTGTGCAAAACGCGTAAATCACGTCTATGGACAACTTACTATTTATAGTAAGTTTCCATTTATGGAAAGTTCACAAAGCATATCGGTTTTATAGTTCTAGCATGTTCAATAGTCCTACGGGATCATGTTAACACATAGCACATTATCATGCAATTTCACATAAGTCGTTTACAACATGTTTGCACAAAAAAGTTTCCTAAAATGGAAAGTTTCCATTTATAACATACATGATATCGGAAACCATCTAACTTAGCATCTAAACATCCTATTATAACATAATAAGTCATTTAGCATGCTCAAATCATACAACATGTTCACAAGTTGATTTTTGTAAAAATAAAGTTACTAAATATAGTAACTTTCTAGTTTTGCCTAAAAATAGCCATTTTAACATTTCTAAACCAATTTTCATATCACCAAACATCACAATCTATCTTCTAACAACATTTAATCATGTCAACATAACCAAATTCATCATCTATCAACATTCTTACCCAAAAAGTTACTAAATATAGTAATAACACTAATATGACCATAAACATCATCAAGATCACATTCCTAGGTTTCTAAGCATCATAGTATCATCCAAATAGCAATTCCACATATATGCATGTTCATCAAATACACCAAACCATCGACTTGTAGCTATAAAGTTACTATAAATGGAAAGATTTATAGAAATCATAGTTTTAACCATTTCAACACCATCTAAACATGTAATCATCCTCTAACCACATCAAGATGCATATCTAATTACTGAAAATCATCCCACATGCCATGGATCATACATGCATGTGGGTTTTTCATCAAGTCAAGACCAAATAACACATATTAATGTCTCACATCATCATGGATCGTCACGAAATACATTCTAATCACTCTAGATCATCAATATCAGTAGAATAACCATCAAACCCAGATCTATAACTCAAGAAATCCATGCATGTGATGGGTGTGTGCATGCATGTGTGTGAAATGATGTTTTTAGGCTACAAGAAGTGTTGTACTACCTTCTATGGCTTCAAGATTGCAGAGATGATGACAAGAACCACCCCTAATCGCTTCTGGACAGCAGGTTCGCGTAGTGAGAACAAGGTGATGGTGGTCTCCAAGCTTCAATGCCCTTCTCCTTCAAGTTCTTGACAACTTTCAAGCTTCAAGCTCCAAGGATGGGTCTCTAATGGCTTCCAATGGCTGAACCAGGGAGTTTCTGTGTGTTTTGGGGAAGATAAGCTCGCAAGGTGGAGTATAGAACCGGTTATAATGAGTATACATAGGGTAGCAATGATGTTTGTGGTGTTCAAGAAATTTTCTGCCGATTATAGCTGTCAGGCGTATCGCCTGACGTGGGCGGTTTCATCCTATCGTTACGCGCGGATGAGCAGGCGTGCGAGGCGCCTTTTGTGTCCCGCGCGCATCGCCTATCGTGGGCGTCTCAGGTCAGGCGTACCGCCTGGCCTAAATGTCAAGCCCAATAAGCTTGTTTTGTTGTTCTGGGCCCATTCTCGCCCGTTTCTCGACTGTAGAACATCATTCGAGCGTCGTTTGGACTCTAATAGACAGTTATTAGTCATAAGTGACTTGTGAGGTGTTTCTGTGCTTAAGTGCTGTGACGTTCACCAACGTTCGTGTGTTTTGACACGTGTGTGCTGTTTCTCGATAATTTCTCGAATTATCTAGTCATGTGTCAGTGTTCGTACTGTCGTGCCACGTGTCACACTAAATTAATCTAATTCTAGTGCCACGTGTACATAATGTATTTAAATAAACATTTAAATAAATAAGATGCTGACCTGGAAATTACGGAGTGTCACAGTGACTCATGTGATAGCATTGTTGTGTGTATCACCTGTGTTCAAATAATGTGTTGTGCATTATTTCTCCCCCGAATTTTGAATATGAAAACAGTAAAAAGGGGTGGTGAACTCACTGTTATTTATAGCAAACATTCTTTAAAAAATACAAGACTTTGCAGTCTAGTATCTTAGTGTGTTTCGAACAACTTTTATTTATAAAAGTTTTTTGTAATTCTGCTCGTAAATAGGTCGAAACAACCACTTAAGTCAGAAGGTCTAAATATGCGTACTGATTTTGTAGAGGCTGTTTCAGGTATCATTTGGTTGAGTTAGAAAACGTATAAGCAGTCCCTGGAAATCTAACTTGACGAACTTAACCATAGAATTTGAGTTTACTTAGTTTCATGCCTTTATGACAAAGTTATAGTCTCTTGAAATCGAGACAGATTCTGTCCCGAAATCAGAATGTATATTTGTGTGTGTATATATATAATTTTAAACTAAACTTTTGAGAGTGGTTTTTACCTTAGTAAGCAAGGAGAATGATGAGAGTAGAAAGATCTTAATCTTTAACCAGAAACTTGAAAGAATAGGATCCCTAGAGCAAGAGACATCAGATTTGTTGTAGTATGGCCAGATTGGTGTTGTTTTATTTTGGTAATGGTGGTGGGTATATCTCGACTAGAAGGGAGGCTGATAGAAGCTGGTTGTTGTTAGTTGGAGGCTGCCAATATTACATCAGTCCCTCTTTAATTTACTTCATTCATTCATTGTCTTCTAATATTATATCAAAACACTCTGATGAAAGAGATGAATTATTGACCATGGTAATCATGTTTTTCTAGTACATTGAAGGTCAACTCTTCCTCTTCAATACCCATTACAAAACAACATAGTTTACGTATTTTTTTGATGTTTCATAATTACAGTACTATTAGACCATGGGGTATGTCACATGGTTGTAACCAACCCACCTAGGCGCCACGTAAGCATCCACCACAACAACCCACTCAATCACTTGTGATGGAAATGCCATTTGGTTGACCACGCCCAAGTCACCCACTCCAAACGGGCTTCGAAATAAATGCTCAAAAGGACCATGAAGCGTGGTTGTGGCCACGCCCAGCCCTCTCACGCCACAAGGGGGCGGTGTTCCACGCCCAAAACAAACCCAGTAACGCCCCAACCAAGGGGCACATCTTGCGGTCTTATTGTATTCTTGTATTCTTGTTTCTTGTTTTACACGGGTTGAATAAAACAATACTGAATAATTGAAATTAAGTTTAAAAATTAAAAAACATTTGTATTTAAATAAAACTAGGTTTATACCCGCCGCACGTTGCGGCGGGTCATCACAGTACACTCTTGACAACGGGTATTATATGTCATTTGCAGAAACATAAGTTACATAGCAAAATCAAATCTATTATCACGAACTCTATACAAATTTCTTATAAAAACATAAAATCATACAAAATCCATACAAATATGTTACGAAAATAATTAAAAAAAACTGGCAATATCCTTCTCATCTGCAACCAATTGGTTGAATTAAAAAAACCCCAAATCCCTAAGCACACATCGATTTTCTATGAAAACAAACAAATAACAACTACTTTTTTCGAACACCACCAAAACCGTAGAAATGACCACATTTTCTCACTAATCATAGAGAAAAAACCCTTAAACCCTATTTGGGTCGTCGATTTCGAATCTTGAAAATAAATACGTGGTTCACATTAACCCACATTATTCAAAACCAATTTTTTTATTCATATTCAATGCGCACCACATTTTTATTTTCAGAATTCCAAATCAATGGTACAGATAAAGTCTAGGTGACCCATTTTACTATTCCCTTTGTCTCTTTTAATAATATACCAGTATATATAATATAATATAATATGTGGGAGTGAGTGTATATATATAATATGTGGGAGTATGTGTAAGAGAAAAAAAAAAACGTGGGGCCCACTGTTACTATTCCCCCCCATGTCATATAATATATAGAATAATATGATAAAATTACATATTAAAAAGCACTTTAAGTAACAAAACAATAATTAAAAACTTTAATAACTACAAAAATACTAACCCCTTGTGATACGCGTATTAGAAAAATCTTTTTTTTATTTTAGGAACTTTCTTTAAATGTGTTTTTAATAAATAATATTTAATTTTTAATTTATTAAAAAACTATCTTTTAATAAGAAAAAAAAAATTAATATCATTAATATCAATATGAAAGAAAATATAATTATTTAGTATTAAAGATATTTTGATACTGGATTAGAAAATAACACTGTGACACAAACATTAGTATTTTGTTAGATATAAAAGATGTCACCAACTTAAACAAAAAATATGTTACTCCATCATAAACAAGCGTTATTAATCCTCATTAAAAGGTCAAGTATTCGATGTCCTTCAATCAATTTTTCATCTTTGGTGATTTATTGGATGTATTCAAGATCATTCCCTTGATGAAACTTTCAATAGGATAAATAAACTTAAAATGCTTTGTATTTGAAGGAGGTCTACTATACCACCTAATTTCAAAGTGGTTTTGTAAATTACTTGTAAAAGTAACGGATCCAAGAAAAAAAATTTCAAGTAGGTTAACTATTTTCAGACACTTTAATTAGATATAACTAAACATAAAAATTTCTTTGTCGAGTTGATGGTTCAGGTCTTGTTATGTTCATCACGTAATAACAGTGCGATATATTAAATCAATAATAAAAAATACATCGTCATTAAAGAGTTCTGAGGTACTGTGTGCACTCGTTTAAGATCTGCAAGCTTTAGACGAAGCGGGAGTCAAGGGGGCAGTGCCCCTGACGCGGCCAAGGGGAAGAGCCCCTAGTGGCGGTCCCGAGGGTTTAATCGTCAATAACTACTATTTTGCTTGCTAACTTTATAAGACCGGAAAGTGAATTTAACAAAGATAATCAAGAATGCTCTATATAAATCCATTCATTGATAATCAAGAATGTTTTAACAAATATCACCTATCACATTCAAGTTGGGAAAATGCTGTAAAAGTTAAATAAATGATTCACACTTAAAAATATTAGTGGGTTCAACTTACATTTTTAGGCTTTTGAAAACAAAAAAATCCTACCAAATCTTCGAAACGGAGTGGGTTCCCCATGAATCCACTTCACCTTACCTTCTTAGCTTTTCGGAAAAAAAAATCCTACTAAATTTTCAAAACGTGTTGGATTCCCGTGAACCCACACCCTAAAGCATAGATCCACCCATGCTTGTAGAAATTATAGCCGGATTAGTAGTCAAATATATAAATGTCTTAAGGTTTGAAGAAAACTATTAAAAGATACGAGGGTAGGATTTAGTAAATTTCTTTATGTCATTGTTTTAAAGTCCCAAACCCCCAATAACCCTAGTTTTCTTGTTTGATTGCAAACAAAATCTCAACTCCCGGCCAAACCCTAAAATTTTGTTGTGGGAATCTTTGGGGTCAAGCTAAAAAGGTGGTGATTTGACTTGGCTTCTTATTAGCCTCTCTTCCGCTGGCCACATTGAATTTTTGGTCAAAAGACTCAAAACCGGTACCCTCATGTGACTACCAATTTCTACAAAATCGCCTAGAAATCTTGCTGGTATTGCTAAAATAATTAGGGATGACATTCTTTATATAACACAAGTTTTTGTTTATTGTTCACTATATTTATACCAGATGTTTTATACGGGTTAAATAATAAAAATAGTAAATAGCCATTAACGAAAAATTATAATTTATAAAACGAATTGAAATTTCGTATATTTTATTATTTTAAATAATAAAACAATAATATCTTTTTCTTAAACGCTCATTTTTTTTAAAATTTTTAATTAACATTTCATTTCAAAAAATATTTTAAAAATTTTCATATTTTATAAAAATTTGAATTTTTTAAAAAGTATGTTTTTTAATATGAGTATATTTTTTAACGTATTAAGAATTTTTTAATTTAAAAATATATTTAATATTTAATATCATTATTTAATATAATAGTCGACAAAAAGTTATTGCAAGGATAATTTAAAATAATAATATATAAATATTGTAAAGCACATCAACTTTGATTTCTCTACTATCTGTCATATTAAAAGGCTAATTAAATCATTTCTTCTAGATAGGTTAAACATTATGAAAATATACTGTAATTAATAATTAGTAGAAAAAATCAACCTCTGAGATTAGAGAGAAAAAAAAAACAATAAATATATTAACAGAAGAAATACATTCTCAAATAATATGGAAAAACCATTAAAGCATGATCATGGTGGCACGATGACAACAAATCCAAAACCATAGCAACGACAATGAAAAGTGGCATGGTGACAAAGCTATGATGACATGAGTTATGACTGTAACGTCACGACTGACAAAAAGAAAAGAAAAACAAAAGTTATGATTGAAAAAACAAAAAAAACTATGGAGACAAATTAAAAGCTATATTTTCAACCACATGGATTACGATTGTGATGACACGAAAACAACATGAGTAAGATAAAAATTATTAAAACTATTTGTATAAATGCCAGTCTCACACCCTCACAAATAAAGATATCACTAGTTATAACCAAATACATAAGAGTTTTATATATGGGCAAAAAGGAATTTAGCATCAAACAAGATGTGGAGTGGGATCATAAGTTTGCATCTACATTTATAATTTATATGGTGTTTGAGTTGTTTGCAAGTTAAAGATCCATGGAGCATGATCAATATTTGGTTGGTTCCACGCTATCGTACACACAAAGGGGGCATAGCCGCATAGAGTAGCTAAAAAGGTAAATTGAAAAGAAAGCACTTATTAGGGTTATGTTTATTATTATCTCGTTGTCATCCACACCATTATGGCATAGTACATTCATAAGTAGAATGGGACCTCTTTCTCTTATGTCCTAATATTCATACACCATCATCATCATATACGGTCACACTTAAGTCAAATCAATCACATCATACTCACATAACTTTTACTTATACATATTTTAAGGGAAGGGTTATCTACACACCCCAGGATTTAAATTCAACACCCCGCCGCCACCCATACGCCCCGTAGTGGCCACTACGGGGCGTTTGAGCCACAGACTGACAACCTTAAACGACAGAATTCTTTTGTCAGCTTTTTCAGGACCTATACGACCCGTAGTGACCACTACGGGGCGTTTAGGTCTAAAAAAAACAAACGCACAACATCTTGGGTCGTTTGAGGGTGATTTGGGGGGTTTGGGTATGATTTTTGAGGTGTAAAAATATAGTTTTTTTTTAAAAAACTATTTTTATATTTTGCGTATTTTGCGACGTATCTCTCGTAGCATTTTTATTTTACGACGACGTATCTCTCGTACGTAAAAGTTTAGTTATTTTTTTAAACGCATGTTTTTTTGTTTGTAAAAATCTAATATTTTTTTGTTTAAAACTTGTTTTTTATTTTTTACGGCCTCTCAGTTCGTTTATTTTTTAATTGTTTTTTAAAACATTTAGTTTTGAAAGCTAAAAATGTTTTTACTTTTTAGATTTAATTAAAATTTAAATATATTAAATAATTTATATATGAATGACGTTCTTTGTTTAAGCATACTGATGTTACAAAATAATACGATAAATAATGCATCACCAAGCAAAACATATTTAAATAATAAACACGCATCAACAAGAAAACATATAATAATAAACACGTATCACCAACAAAGTATATTTAAATAATAAACACGCATCACTAACTAAAACAACCAGATATATGCACGCATCATCAACCAAAACAACCAAATATATACAAACTATAAACATGAATACAAGTGTATGTTTAACAAATACAAATATGACTGAAAATACTAAGGTGGAGGTGGAGGTGGAGGAGGATAATCTCGTGGCCGAGGAACTGCAGGAAGCTGAATACCCTCACCTTCTGCATGCCTAAGCTCGACATGCACATGCCACGAGATCGGATCCTCCAACCGATCCAGTCGTCGCGTCTGATCAGACTGCTGCTGTAGGATCTGCGTCTGCTGCTGCTGTATCTGCAACAACTGCTGCGTGAGCTCGAGCTGCTGCTGCTGCATGTGCTCATGCTGCTGGATGAGCTGCTGCGTCGAATCAGCTATCCCCTGTATCATAGCCTCGACACGAGCGGGAAGCCGCACCGCTCTGTATATGCGCTCAGGATGCTGATGTGGCACATCCTGATGCGGCTCCCCCTCGCCATGTGGCGGCGGCGGCGGCGGTGGCGGTGGCGGCTGCTGCGGCTGTGGCTGTGGCTGCGGCTGTGGGAACACAGGCATAGGGTCCTCGTCTCTGTAATGGAGATCATTTGGCCCCGGCTGCCAAATGACCCCCCTCTGGAGCGAAAATCGAAGCCCGACCCGTGGGAATGTCTGCGCGATACACATGCCAAGCACTGTCCGTCGATCTAAACGAACTGGATGAAAGGCCTCCATACCGGCAGGCTCCATATCTATAAGCCCGTTAAAACGAGCAATACGTGTCACATACACCCCCCCGAAGATCAGCCCCCTCTCCTGGCGGTGGTAATACGTGCTAAAGTACTCGGCGAGACAACGTGCAAGGTTGCACGGTCTCCCACTCAATATACAATACAAAAAAAATAAATCCTGTGAAGTGCACCACTCCTGGCTCATGCCACGTCCTGTAACAGACGAGGCAATGCACCGGTGCAAATACCGAATGAGCGGGTCACGAATACGCGTGACCCGGGCGCTGCGGTTAAAGGCGTCGTCGCCTATCCGAGGCCACCAAGCACTGACGACGGCGTCGTCAGCTGTATGAATAGCCGTCGTGTAGATCGGCATCTGAGTCTCCTGCTCGGTGTACAAACCGAGTACACTCCCAAACTCGGCTAAAGACAAATGGTACGGGGCCCCGCAGAGTCTAAAGGAAACCTCTGCCGGCTGGGCCTGACCCGGCTGTGGCTGGAAATCAGGAGCCTGAGGCCTGTACCTAAATGTCGAAAGAAACTCCACAGTAATAAGTCGGTACTGTGGAGCATACGTCATCTCAAAAAGACGAGACCATGGCGTGTTCTCGCCAATGATCGCCGTCATCCTCTCCTGCTGGCCAAGCTCAGCCAGCAGGTCGTAGTCAATCGCCTTCTGGTTGCCTATCTCCTTCTTCAGTAGACGATCGCGCCTCTTACGCGCGCTCGTCCGCTGAGGAAATGCCAACCAGGGATGGTCCATAAGCTCGTCATGCTCGACATCTAGATCATCAACATGCGGCTGTCCCACATCGTCACCAGCAATCTCCATCTCATCAGAAGAAGACATATCTGAATGATGAACAAATAAAATAAAACAAATTACGAATAATAAATAATAAATAATAGTAATAGTAATAGTAATAATAAATAATAACAATAAACAAATAAATAATAAGAATAATAATTAATAATAAACAATAATAATAAATATTAATAATAATAACAATAATAATAATAAATAATCAATAAATAACAATAATAAATAATAACAATAATAATAAATATTAAATAAATATTAATAATAGTAATAATAACAATAATAATAATAAATAATCAATAAATAACAATAATAAATAATAACAATAATAATAAATATTAAATAAATATTAATAATAGTAATAATAACAATAATAATAATAAATAATCAATAAATAACAATAATAAATAATAACAATAATAATAAATATTAAATAAATATTAATAATAGTAATAATAACAATAATAATAATAAATAATAAATAAATATTAATAATAAAAAAAAAATCAGTAGGAGCAAACGCCCCGTAGTGCCCCATATGGGGCGTTTGTTTTGAACCAGAAGGGGCAAACGCCCCGTTGTGCACCAAACGCCCCAGCCACGGACCGTATGCTTCAAAACTCCAACCCCCGGTCATCCACCAAGATTAAACGGGTCGGATTACTAACCTTGAAGTAGCAAACGAGGACCAAACGAGTTCCGATCGGCGGTCAGCGGCGGTCTTCGGCGGTGGCGTAGAGCGTATACGATGGAGCGTGGGTCGTTTGTGGGGAACCGGGGGGCGTTTCTGGGGGTTATTAAATGCTAATACGCCACGTAGTGGGCACTACGTGGCGTTTAGCTTTATTTTTTTTTAATTTTTAATTTATATTATATATAATGATATTATATTAAATGTAATATATATAATTATATTTAAATGTAATATAATTGATTATATTAAGTATAATTATATTATCTTTTATTTTGTTTTATATAATTATATTATATTTAATATTTATTATATATAATTTATATTATATGTAATGATATTATATTAAATGTAATATATATAATTATATTATCTTTTATTATATTATTTTGTTTTATATAATTATATTATCTTTTATTATATTATTTTGTTATATTATTTATATTATCTTTTATTATATTATTTTGTTTTATATAATTATATTATATTTAATATTTATTATATATAATTTATATTATATGTAATGATATTATATTAAATGTAATATATATAATTATATTATTTATATTATCTTTTATTATATTATTTTGTTTTATATAATTATATTATCTTTTATTATATTATTTTGTTTTATATAATTATATTATCTTTTATTATATTATTTTGTTTTATATAATTATATTATCTTTTATTATATTATTTTGTTTTATATAATTATATTATATTTAATATTTATTATATATAATTTATATTATATATAATGATATTATATATAAATGTAATGTAATCTAATTATATTCAATAAATATACAAAGTTACAGAATTTCGTGGTGATAATATACTTCTTTGTTTGCTTCTATAATCGATCTATACCGTTGGATTCGTTCTTGATAAATCAGCTCCCACGCACCGGCCGCATCATTTCGGTAACGTTTCCAGACCGCACTTAGAGTTGGAATCGGATAATCCCCTTCCAACCTTATGTTGACAAAATGTTGTGGCATATGAAGAAGACAAACCACATTATGTTGTGGTATTGTCGATGGAGCTAACCATAACGGGAAAAACGTGACACACCCTTGTTGAGTGATAAGGTGAACTATAACGCCAAATCTTTGTGCAACAACGAGTCCCGTATAAGGCATAAGCATCCAATGTTCTTCAGGTGCAGGTTTGATATCAAACCAGTTTATGCTATGACGTATTGCTTCATATAAATTTTCATCAACGGAGTTAAGAACATATCTGTATGCTTCCCTATTGGTGTCCACTTCTTGTAACAGTTGCTGTCGAACGAAACCCCATTGATTTTCATCGAACCCTAACCCAACGGCTAAAGACCTGAATCCACAATTACCATCTGGCATAACATCTTGTATGTTGCTTACATAACAATGAAGCATTGAAGGAATGTAACGACCAAATCGTCTAAGATTGTTCATTCCTTCTGGTTTCACTGGCGAGGCAACTACCGAGTCAACTTGACTTGTCTCGAGTCCTTTTTTCCCTCTAGAAGACGTTGAACGACTACGTTGGAGGGCGGGTCTTTGATGGTTTGACATTGCTGGAGTGAAAGAACTATGCCTTGGAAGTTGAAAACTACTCTCTTGTGAGTCGACAACTGCGCTTTGTCTAGATTCACTCCCCCTTTCTTGTTGAGTCTTCAATGTCGGACGTCCGCGTGTATCCTTCTGAACCAATGGCGTTTTCTTTTCACTTTTAAACGGAAACACCTGCGAAAGTATTTTTTTAACCAGACTCTTTTTCACTGACTCAGGTTTTGAATTTATTTCCTGCGTCACCAGACCCATTTGTGCTGCAACGTCGATTTCTTCGTCTTCTAGAAGTGTCGGGTACTTAGTGTCAAGTTTTGTCCAGAAGATGTCTATATCAGAAAGCGGGATAATCGTGTCTGTATACAAATGAAAGGAAAATAATCAGTTTACAACAAAAAAAATGTAAAAAACAAACAAAGAGGAATTGATTACAGTAATTTGATACCTGTATTTTCGTATGTTGAGATCCGACAGGCACATGGCAAGCCACAACTTGTCCACAACTGGTGGCCGCATGACATACTACCTTGACGCATAACCTTGATCTTATTTATTTCATCAAGTAGTAAATCAAGAGCTTTATGTGAAACCTTGCCACGTAAGTTATTAAACAAGGGTATTTTATGATGACCCATTGTCTTTATTAAACTTGTTTCAAACCCATGTTTCATGTTTACCTCCTGCAATTCTATCATTTGATCAACAAAACCTACCAGTGTCGAGAGCGAGTTATTAGTGGTTCTTAGATATCTTTTTAAGTTTGAATGTTGACTCTCGACTCTGTTAGTTGTACGTTGACCAAAGTTAGGCGTTCTGTTAGTCCAGGCTGTGACAAACATGTCTTTGTATGGGTTTAACCAAGTCTGAGTCACATAATTCAAAACCCCTGAAATAAAAAAAAACTATGACATACTAAAACGTAATTTTACCAAAAATAATGATAATGATATTGAATGACGCTTACTTTGACGGTTATCTGAGACAAGTTGTTGGTACAGGCGGTTATAGTTGTAGTCGTAAATTTCAGGCGACGAAGAGTCACACAAATTCCCCCAACGACCCTTAAACTTTTTCCAGTCACCGTCTGAAAAACTCGCCTTGCAGTGTTTTGCGATATTTTCGCTTATGTGCCACCTGCATAAATACCTGGAAGCGTGCGGAAAGACCTTACGACATGCATTCATCAGAGCAAGGTCTCTGTCGGTTATTATCACGCGGGGCTCCATACACTTATCTAGCATATCTTTTACTCATTCTAGAACCCAATGATAATTTTCCTCTTTTTCTTTACTCACGAACGCGTGAGCAATACAAAACGTATGGTGTGTTGAGGTAACACCAACTATCTGTACAAAAGGAAGTTTGTACATGTTAGTCTTGTAAGTCGCGTCGATCATAAGGACATGTGGGAACGCACGCCACCAGGTGTATGATTTTTTATGACAAAAGAAAATCTCCTCCACGACATTCGTTTCAGAGTTTTCCCGAGTAAAGTATACGTAATTTTTAGTATGTAGCAGGTTCTCTAAGACCTGCATTGGGGTTGATCCGATTTTTTGTTTATTTTTAAATTTATGCTGCACATTGTATACGTCTCTACGGATGGAGACGTTGTTGGGATTATGCTTCTTTAGGCTGGAAAGTATGTTGCGTGGGTCCATGTGTTGCTCAGTCAGATGGTGCACCATGTTTTGTTCCTGCTCGGACATTCTTCTAACAAACGGGTGCCCCTCAAGATTTTGAGCAGGTTCATGGTTGTGTTTGTCGTTTCTGACCTGAAGCTTCCAACCATAAGAATCAGAGTCGTATATCCCTATTAATTTAAAAGGACACCCGATTTTCTTGCTACCGGTACGCCTTAAGATGGCTGTACTATTGTGTTCACCACCACGATCACACACAAGCCGGATTTTGTTGACCTCATCGGTCCCCTTCTTTTTCTTAGATCGTCCGGTAACTACGATGTATCCATTATCAAGGGCTCTAGTTTTCACCCATGCCATCAGCTCCTCCACAGAATTGAATATCTGAAAACAATGTTGTCATTAAACTAATGTCCATCTAACTAAAAACAAGTGAAAATATATTACCTCATTGGTATTCCAATCCATATTTTGGTATACAATGTCAGCTTCTTCCTTTTTAACGGCCACTTGGGGTGGTTGTGATTGTTCACCACCGTAACATTCCCTGTTAACGTCTTCATCATAGCAAGGTTCCTGGTTCAAATCAAACTGCCAGTACGAAGTTTGACCCGCAACCTCTTCGTTAAGATCTGGCAATGCGGGTCTATTTGTCGCCTCAGACGATTGCACACCAGTCTCATCCTTAAAAACATTATGATTAGTTTGTCATTTGATTAACAATAAAAGCAAGTATACACAGTTTCGTACCTGATATGTTTCAGCCACACGCGAAACGTCGGAATATTGACCAAAGAAAAAGTCTCCGTCCCACCAAGACATATTTCAAATAAAAAATACGGCTGTAGTGTAGCTATTTATTAAACGAAACAAGAGAAACTGGTTCAAGTATTTGGAGAGTGATTCGAGAGAATGCGTAATATTGTAACTCAGTATGTGTGTATATATGGACGATGAATTCGTAAGTTGCAACCTATTTGTCACGTTTTAAACATTAAACGCCACGTAGTGGTCACTACGCGGCGTTTAGGGTTAACCCTAAACGCCCCGTAGTGGCCACTACGTGGCGTTTGGGTCTAATCAACTGACATGTCGGAAGCTTTTGCAGAACCTCGTACGAAAACGCCTCGTAGTGGGCACTACGGGGCGTTTAGGTGTAATCATGGTACGTGTCGTTTGACCGAGCTAGTACAATTCGTACACAAACGCCCCGTAGTGGCCACTACGGGGCGTTTGAGGGGTGTGCAGACATTATTTTGGGGTGTAAGTTTAACACCACCCTATTTTAAAGATTTTTTTAACACTAAAAAGTACAAAAAGGTGATCTTATTGGTACACCAGTGTACCAATATCAATAGTCCTTTTTTAATTATTGATCATTTTTATTCACACACCCCACTGACACACCTCACATCCCTATATATACGCCCAGTATTAGTCAATACTGGACGTATAGATGACTAATAATTGGGTGTCAGTGCCAATGATTGGACCATCAGTGCCAAATATTGGACCTTATACACCCGTAATGACCACTATGAGACGTATACTTCACAATGGGTGTTAAAATATGTTTTTGAGCTGTGTAGATAACCCCTCACTTTCATGAAAGCTACCCTAGAACCACTCACATGTGGTCCTGGTAACTGGTCATAACACCAGTACAAGTACAAACTAAAGAGATGTGAGCTTAAGCTAGGGTTTAGAGTTAATTAATAAAGAGAGACAGGCAAAAGGTACAAGGTGTATTTGGAATTAATTAGGACGGCATGCAAATATGGAAAATGAATACTAGCTTGTTTCCTTTGCCTCAAAAGTATTATTATAGATATGATTTTTATCCGTGAAAACCTGATTTTATAAGGAAATTCTTAAAGCTTATCTGGACTGTTTATTTGTAATATTGAAATTAAATATGTAATACATATTAAATCATATTTTTTTATCAAAATCCCGGTTTTTTATTTAATTTAATGTGAATGACATATTTATTTTTAATATTTTAAATGAACCGCTATACATATGTATATGATATTAGTTTTCTTTAAAAGAAATATTTTACACAGGACAAATATCAATTTAAATATATACATCAACATTTTTTTTCAAAAAATAAACTTTTAATTTAATCTCTTTATAAGCAAAGCCATCTTACATGCATGGCTCGAATTTAACCGACACAAAAAAAATGTATGTGAGCTAGGCCCATAAAAAAAATTAACATAAAACACGCGTTTTAAGCTGACTTAAATCTAGCCAACGCGTTCTCAAATCGGTTAGATTTATATTCTCATAAATTGGATTCTTATTTAGTTATGATAGTTGATTATGTTTTAGTTGGTTGAGACAAAAGTTTTGTTTTGATTGGTTTTTTTAATTTATTATCAAAATTCAAGCCATTGAGACATTGAGTTACGTTGTCTTTCGATGGTTTTGAATAAATCTGGAGACAATAATTAGAACCCCTTTTTTTTTCAAAAATTTGTCTAACATTTTAAAATTAGTCATTTTTACTATATTAAATTTTACATCAATTATCATGACATGTAATAAACTTAACTTTATATTCAAGAACGATGTAATAATCTTTAGTATTCTTTATTCCCATTTCTAACGAACCATATTTTCCTGATATTTTTCTAAATTAAGAGTAAGATTATTCTTTTTGAAAAATGGTTTTAAAATTAAAAATAAAAGCTTGACGTTATTCGTGATTTTTGTCATATCTAGCTAGAAATTACTAAGATATTTTGGTAAACAAGAAATATTTCTCTAAATAAAAAAGTTTTCTAAAAATGGTTTGCATTTTAAAAAGGGTTATGCTAAATATACCTACTTTTGTAATTTTTTACTTGTCATACACTCTCCTTAAACTTTTTAAATATATACAAGTAAGCCTTATGTTTTTAATTGTTAGCTAAAAAGATCTATAAGCATTTAAAATTAAAACAGCTACAAACATCAAGGAATCATTATCATCATCAATTCATCGTTTAAAATTCAAATCAGTACGAAATATAAGTCAAATAACCATAGTCAAACTCAAACTCAAACTCTATTAAAACGAGTTTAAAACTCAAAATTAATTGAACTCAAGCATTCCTTTAACTTATGCGAAACTCTCTGCTTAAACCAAAGCTATTCACAATCTTAAACAAATCAAGAAAAAAGCATGTAAGAGCTCAGCGGTTCGACTTCAGTTCATCAAGCAACGAACATGAATTAGTTAGTTAAGATAGGTGTTTCATGCACCATTACACTCGTTTTTTTCGAGGAATTAAAGCCCTATGTTTGTAACAACAATCATGCCTCAGTTCAATCGAATTTGAACAAAGATAAATTAGGGTTCATACGATTAAATGTGATTTGATGAATTTATATTTTATATTTTGTAGAGAGGGTGGGTATGACAAGTAAGAAGGAGATATGTTTAGTAGAATTTAATGTGGAAATAATGTTTGGTGCATTTTGGTTCTGTTATAATGTTGAATGGTTGATTTTGACAAATTTATATTTAATATTTTGGGAGAGGGGTGTATAACAAGTCAGAATGAGAGGTATATTTATCCTGACCCTTTAAAAAAAGGTTTTGTTGGAGAATATGCCCATAAAGGATGGAAGAATTGGTTTCTAAACATACGTGTGGGAGAATATGTCCGTCCAATATCTAGCCGGACAACTCATAATACCTAATACGGTTCAAGTATTTTAGCTTAATTGTCTTAATGACTGGTTATATTTTAGTTGCTTGATACACATGTATTGTTTTGATTGTTTTTTTTTGTAAGATTTATTATCGTTCTAACTTATTCATCACCTAAATTCAAGCTAGCTAACCACTTTGTTGGCTTTAGGTAGTTTTGAATAAATCAATCTTAAGACAAGGCAAAAACATTATAAAGTTTTTTTTTTCAAAAATTTAGTCTAACATCTTAAAATTAGTAATTTTTACTGTATTAAATTTTGCATCAGTTATCATGACATGCAATAAACTTAAACTCGTTTTTAAGAACGATGTAAAAATCGTTATTATTTTTTTCCCATTTCTAACGAAACATATATATCTCCCCATTGAACCATATTTTTCTAAATTAAGAGTATATTATTCTTTTTGAAAAATGATTTTAAAATAAAAACTAAAAGCTTGATGTTTTTCGTAATTTTTTTCATATCTAGCTAAAAATTACTATGATATTTTGGTGAACAAGAAATATTTCTCTGAACCAAAAAGTTTTTGAAAATGGTTTTCATTTTAGAAAAGGTTTTGCTGGAGAATATGCCCATAAAAGATGAAGAAATTGGTTTCTAAATCTTGTCGGAAAAGATGATGGAGAATATGTTCATATATTAATATTGACGGATACAATTAATTTTTATTTTTTTTTGGATAAAGGTCGTATTTGTGGGTTTGTATATCATTAAATATTTTATTTTTGGATTAGTTTGAATAGGTTCGGGTCAGGTCACCCGAAAAAAATATAATTACATTAATTAAGTCACAAATACATAATAAAAGAATGTTAAATCGTTATCATGTATATTATGAGCATATGATAAAATTGAATTTCTTTATACGGGATTCGAAAAAATATTATTCAAATTAACAAATTCAAGATTCAAACAAGGTGAAA
Source organism: Mikania micrantha (assembly GCA_009363875.1). Taxonomy (NCBI): domain Eukaryota; kingdom Viridiplantae; phylum Streptophyta; class Magnoliopsida; order Asterales; family Asteraceae; genus Mikania; species Mikania micrantha. The sequence continues at coordinate 32,789,080 of CM018690.1, forward strand.
TCCCAAGCTTTCCTTCAAAAATTGTTCTATGTTACCTAAATATATAAATTATACCAAATCAACCAAGTTTTTCATGATGATAACAAGAATACAAGATTCAATTTATAAAATTATACTTAAATTACTAAATCGCATGAAAATCTAATTATTTAACAAACAAGTGATATATGAAGGGTTAGGTCCAAATGACAAAATCATTAGAGTTGTTGCTCGATCTACTTTTGGTCAAAAATTCAATCTTGCCAAAGACAGATTGTTATAGAAATTGATGTTAAAAAAACAAAACAGAAAAGAAAAAAGAAATCAAGCAAATAAGTATACTAGGATGTGAATGATCGGGTATTGAGTTAAAATGATATATGGTAATTGATTTTCATCTCAGGTAATGTATATTTGGTTAATTGAGTATTGATTTTATTAGTTTTGGTTCTAAATGAGTTTGGTGGCAAAATTTCGTAAAGGTCAGTTAAGATCAGAAACATAACACTAAAAAAAGTTCATAGAGTCGATTGCCCCTCAAAAATTACGTTAGATTCACCATGTCCATATATAGTACATGTCAAGAGTTCAAAATTATGTACTACATTTTTTTGTACTATATATATTTTTGATTTTGTACTGGATTTTTTTTATATTTTATATTTAACATGTCATGTGTCAAACTCCTATTAATTATTACACTTTTTAGACAAAAATCTTTTTTTAGTGAATTTAACCCCTATATACATAACTCTAAATTACTCTATATACTACGTTGTTATTTACTAGACTCGAGTTGTTAAAAAGGAACATCATTATATACACACTAAAATATTATAGAACTACAAGCGCTCTAATGTTTACTGGAAACGCAGGGTAAAGAGTCAAGAGATAGATAAATAGGTCTTTTAACCAATGATTGTCACTACAACAAAACTTATATCGTCATAATAATGTTGACCCTATGAAATAAAAGGTCGTTGCCTTAGAATTCGCAGGAACTGTTCTTTTTTTGTCGATAGATAGTCACCAAATTTTTTTTAATGAATGACTTTTCCTAACATATGTTGGCATACATTTCTCGTTATATTTATGTTGGATCGGATTATGCACTTTGCACAAAACTTAATCAATGTTTTTTCTTTCAAGTTGATAGATGCTGAATACTTTATCAACTGGATCTCAAATACATACACTTGCAAACACCAGCATAAAGAAAGAAATTCACATAAGAAAATACTTGACGCTCAATGTATCTATCTCTCACAAGAAAATTGCACAACTTTACTCAGTTACAAGTGAAATGTTATATACTAAAAGATACAGATCTATTATCATGGGAATACAAGGCTGGACAAAGCACTAGGAACAAGATAAAAGTAATTATAGCATTTTATTGTGACTTAATAGAGCAAGTCATATTAATTACAATTAATACAAATGATTTCATTAACTTTTACATTAATTACCTAGATTACATAAGACAATAATAATGACGTCTTCAGAGAATCTTCTACTGATATGATAGTTGTACCATGATGCTGACTATTATAAGAATGTCTTCTGATATGTTCTGAGTGTAGAAAGAAACTCTGAATATTATTGGAATGCAGCATAAGTAGCTAAAAGTCTTCGTAAGTCTTTGTATCAGAAGCTGTTGAGCAATCTTCCATCTTGATCTTAAGGAGAATGTTGGAAAAACATAGAAAGATCTAGTTGACTTGAAGATCTTCTGATATTCTTCTTCATCAGAAGACATTAGTAAGATATTGATCATTAGATTAATGTCTTATAATGTGTTGCATCGTTCGGGAGCTTTGTCTTCAATCTGGCAATCGGAAGAATAGAGTTACCCACCCAGAAGTATTCAGTATTCGAAAGGTTAACTATATGTTTCGAAGGCTGATGGCTTCCGATGAATAATTTTATCCTTCCAATGTCTTTTAGACTTATGGGAGATTGGTTTGACCAGGAGAATTAGTGATTTGGTAAGTACCAGATTTTTATGATCTTATAATTTATATATTTGTGTGTGTACATATATATAATAATACTACATGTATGTATATTTTTGGATTTTTTAAAACCTTTTTATAGCAACTTTAAATTTGTAAATTCACAAAATAAGACAAACCTATTAAATGAAAATAACAATAAATTCAGACTATCAGATTACGTAATATTGTCAATTTTACTACAAAACATCAAATTATCTAAACAGACTAACTAACATCTTAAGCATCCACTTAATATTTTTATTCATTTAGCGAATCATTTTTTTGCATTTTATAAATTTGCGGTTTAAGACATTTATAGTTGTTAACTAATCAAAACTATTTTTTGTACTTGCTTATGTTCTTTTTTGCAACTTATGAAATATAACGAAAGCTCTAGTTTCAAACAATCAAGTTCTTATTAAAGCAATGTTTTTAGTGAAGTCTTTAGTTATTACGGGTGATATAGTTCTGCTTGATGACTTGGTTTCTAAGAACATCATTGTTTCTATAGATCATCGATTCCACTGAAATACTATTTCCACTGATGAAGCTGTTTTTGTTGAAATGCTATTGTATTGCAAAATTCATATTAGTGAAAATTTGTAACATAAGATAAGGCTGATGCTTACCAAAAGTCTCTCTTGTACAAGTCTTATACTCTCGGAAGAACTAATGCCTTCGAAGGATTATTGTCTCCTTCCGGAAGCCGTAGAAAAGACTCAAGCTTCCGAAGCTTCCTCAGCAACATTAGCTTCTGATACAATAACTTCTGAAGATATTCTTATGCCAAGGTCCGCCTCACTTAAAGAAAGATTCAAAAAGACTTTTCGTCACCAAGACAAATACAGAAGACATTTTCTTGAAAGTTAGCGGCAAAGTTCTCTTGTCACACAAGCATAAGACACTTTACATTAATATCTTTTGTAGTGTATGTATTTAATGTAAAAGTCAAATAAGTTATTTGTACTAATTGTAATTAATATGGCTTGGCCTGTCAAGTCATAACAATATACTAGTTTTAGCATTAATTTGTTTCTAGTATTTTGTCCAGCCGTGTATCCCTACGAGGATACAGCCGTAGGTTTTAGTATAAATATGTCAATTTGTAACCCGGCGGAGTGTGCCAGAGTGAAGAATCTAGGATGCTTTGCATTTGAATGAGATATACTTTAACCTTGAATTATTTCTTGTATTTTAATTCTTGTTTGTAAGCATACGTGTGATTAGAATTGATAGAGGTTCCACATCTATCAATTCAGTAGAAGATTAGTTGTGTAAGTGTTGTATAAGTTGCATAACCTGGTCCAACAAAGTTAATACACAAACCTTAATCAACTAAAAAACATTCAGTTTTGTCAAAATATTATTGTGTTTTCTAGAAAATTCATACACTTTATTTACTACATTTTACATCAACTATATTATAGTTTTGTGTTGCAAGAATAAAATATAAATCAATCGCTTGTATCGATTATATTAGAATCAATGGTTACGATTCATTCTTAGCGAGTAACAAAGCTTTAGCAGCTATATATTAATCATAATTCATAAATCATTTTCGATGGTTAGTCTAAGATAAACCAAAGTTTGATCTTGAGATTTTATATTATAAAGCTAAACATTTATCTTTGAAAATAAAAATCTTATCTTATCTTACTATTATAATAAATAAATATATTTTTTGACACATGTCAATTTATTAGATATTTATTGTCACATGTCATTTATTCAAATTATTGTTGTCACATGTCATATTTTTATTTTCTCAATCATTCTCTCTCGTATTATCTAATTTATTATATGCCTTTTACATATAAAAAAATAGTTTTAATAAGTTAAAAATGAAATATTTTTTTATTAAAAAACATACTTAGAAAGAGTTTACAAAATATGAATTTGTTTCTAAAAAAATTATAAAAAGGAATTATTTTAAATTTGTTTCTAAAAAAATTATAAAAAAGGAATTATTTTAAATTGTAGTTTTAGGAAAATAAAAGTTTTTTAAAAATAAGTTTTCTTGAATTTTTTTTATTAAAATTAACAAGTTTTCATATAAAAATATTTAATATTTCAGTTTTCAATTAACGTAAGACACGAGATTTAATTTACTAGTTAATATATAAAGAAAAAGAACAAAATAGTCATCAAATATATATTACCTTAAATTAGTGACCACCATTCTTTATTCCCTTTATGTTCGTGTGTGCACTTGTGAAAAATAATTACCATAATTATGAGAAAAAGATATAAAAATGAAAGATTCATTCATATGCGAGTGGCAATACATACATCAATTTATATACACCGTATAGATTACAAGGTCTACAACACTACAGCCCATAAAATCAAGTTAAGCCTAAAATCTATGTATTATAATAAATGAAGGTTTAATCCTGACACATGTCAATCATTGAGACGTGTTTTGGGATTGGTTTCCCGCCCATTATTTTCCCCAAAGAAAACACGCGGGTCGTATACCCGTCCATGTTTATAACCCGCATATTAACAATCCGAAACCTAATCATCATTTCATTGTCGTTCCATTTTCCATCACAGGAACCCTAGCTTTCTTCATCAAAAAATCATCTTCAAATTTGTGGTTCACAAATCTTAATCAACTATAAGTTTTATCTACTCGTGCATCATTGTTGCTTATAATTCTTCATTCATGTGCGTATACTTCTTTCTGGTTGTCACAAAATTGTTTTCTTCAAACCTAGCGTTGTTCATTTGTGTGTCCTGTCCTTTGTTATATGTTATTAATATTGTTGACTTGTGGTTTAGGATATGTGCGGTAATATCTAACATTTAAGGAAGTTTAATTATTGGTTGCTTTATTCAATAAGTTTTGTGGAACATGTATACCATACAAACAGACACCACCCTTTAAGAACTTGAATTCTTAATTATTGATATTCTTTTGGATCAAATTCGACCCAGTTTATGACTGCTTCCTTTAATAAATCTGTGTGGATATCAATTCATCTAACGTAAGATTTCTCTTTTCTTACCTAATTTTGAAATTTATAAGCATGTACAATTTGAAAAGATTTAAATGGGTTGTGTTGGATTTTAATTAGGCTAATGGGTCTTGCTAGCTTGACCCAATATTTGTTTTTGATTATTACGTTTTTTTTATTAAAACTTGGTTTCAAGTATGCTTTTGTCAAATTTATATTATCTCCAAAAGAATCTCTTTTGTAAAGAAAAATGATTTATGAGGATTGACACATCAACAATACACAATATATTACTTTTAACTCATTTTATCTAAGGCTATTTTTTATCCATCTGACACATTAAACATAAAAATAACCTAAATCAACTTATTTATAACTAAAATGGGTTGAAAGTAGAAAATCTGCTTTTGATGGTTATACTAATGGATTATTTTCTCTGCTTTTCACGTGAATGTGACGTGGCCAGAATCACAGCTTAAGGTCATATAGAACACCTCTTGTAACGACCCGTTTTCAATAAAGCAAACACGTGTGAGATAATCATTAATAAAATGATATTGATTATTACAAATTGAAAATAGGCGAGAAATTATGAACGTGGGAGAAAACCGTGCGCGAAACGGAGTTACGGATTGTCCGGAATCGTGAAATGAAGAAAATTACAAAATATTATGATGTAGGACTCTTCGCGGTACGCGAAGATGTTTCTGAGGTCTCTTCGCGGTACGCGAAGGTACAAAAATATCTGAGGACTCCGGATTTCTTCGCGGTACGCGAAGAATTCTTTTGCCCCTCTTCGCGGTACGCGACGGGTGTGGCGGCTTGACAGATCCTTATCTTTTCACAGATTGTGCAAGAAAATTTTATATTTTCTTTCTCTCGATCTTACACGCACACATACACCTTAGGATCAAATTTGTACCATCAAAACTCAATTTTGAAGCTATCCAAACGTTCGGGTTGAGCCGTGAATCGTTCCTACGCGTCCAGATCGTTGTTTGTCAACCAGAAATTCGTTTGAAGGGTAACGATTCGTTTTACCTCATTTATTTTGATAATATATGGATTAAAAATAGTTTTGAGTATTACATAATGATCTGGGATGATTAGAAACGAAGGACTAGGTGTTTTAACGGTGAAATCTTGATTTTGATCCGTTATAATGCCCGTTTGTCATGAAATCATATTATTGAGTATGATTATTAGTGGGGTAATTAAAGAATGGCTGTGATGGTCTTGGATCATTCTTTAGAATGATAAATTAACGTGTAAAGTTGAAAGTTAATGATTTTAGCATAAAACGATGTTGTGATAATTTAAATATGATAAAGAACATGTGTAGATTAATTTCTACACATGGGTTGTTGGTAAAAGCCTCAATGAGGTTTTAACTGAAAATAAAGAATGAAACAGGCCGGATGAGATAGATTACATAAATAACACACATGTTGTGTTCATGTTGTTAAATTCTGTTATATGTAAATATATAATAGGAGTGAGGTGAATCTAGTTCTAGAAGGCCTGGAAAAGAGTTGGAGATGGTTGACAACTCTTCAAATTAAGGTAAGTTACCCAACTTACTGTAACATTACCTATAAGAAGTAGAATGAGTCTACTTGTGTGTCTGGTATATGTGATTGAAACTAATGGATGAGAAATCCTTTAGTTTGTGTTGTGGTGTTTCAATGAGAAACGTGTATGCAATATATTTGCATTGGAATAACCGGATGAACCGGTGATTAATTAATAAATTGGTGTTTAAATTAACAATGTAGGTGGAATATGCATTGTTATAATGAATTGGTGTTTAACTTGACAATGTATGTGGAATATGCGTTGTCGGGATGAATTGGTGTTTAAAATTAACAATGTAGGTGGAATATGCATTGTTATAATAAATTGGTGTTTAAATTAACAATGTAGGTGGAATATGCATTGTTATAATGAATTGGTGTTTAACTTGACAATGCATGGGAAATATGCGTTGTCGGGATGAATTGGTGTTTAAAATTAACAATGTAGGTGGAATATGCATTGTTATAATAAATTGGTGTTTAAAATTAACAACGTAGGTGGAATATGCATTGTTATAATAAATTGGTGTTTAAAATTAACAATGTAGGTGGAATATGCATTGTTATAATAAATTGGTGTTTAACTTGACAATGCATGTGGAATATGCATTGTTGGGATGAATAGTGGATTGGAAATATGCATGTTTTGGATTCACAAGGTGTGTGAACATAAGACTTGCAATTCCAATATACTTGCATGATTCACAAGGTGTGTGAACATGTGGTGATCTACGAACGAGTAGATGTTGAATTGGTAATGTGCATGTTTTGGATTCACAAGGAGTGTGAACATAAACTTGCAATTCCAATGTAAAATATTCACAAGGTGTGTGAACAAATGGTGGATTGGAAATATGCATGCTTTGATTCACAAGGTGTGTGAACATAAGACTTGCAATTCCAATGTAATTGATTCACAAGGTGTGTGAACAAATGGTGGATTGGAAATATGCATGTTTTGGATTCACAAGGTGTGTGAACATAAGACTTGCAATTCCAATGTAATTGATTCACAAGGTGTGTGAACAAATGGTGGACTGGAAATATGCACATGTATGTGTGGTGTTAAACTATAATAATTGTACATGAATGGGTGATTCATGGGGTTTTGAGTGGAAACGATCCAATAGTGGATCGTTTGTATGTGATTGAATATTGTTACCAAATTATATTTGGGACATCGGTAGTGTATCCGTAATGTGTTACGGGATACACTAGCTAGAGGTACTAGCAGTTGTCTTAGATGGAAGGACCGGTGGGTGAACATCTTAAGACTTAATATGTGTATGATACCACCAATGTGTGGATAACCGGTTACACCGGAAATTGAATTGTTGAAACCACAGGTGTGTGGGAAATTGGTTGAGCTTACGATATATATATATATATATGTGTGTGTATATATATGTGGTGATTATTGTGTTTTAAATTAGCCAGAGGTGTTGATAATAAAGTTGTATTGGATAATATATTATTATCTAGATATGATAAACATCCATATGATATGTATGTGGATGTGTTAAATGAGTTATGGGAACTCGGGGAGGGGTTACTTACTTAGTTCGTATGAACTAATGGTGACTTATATGTGATGTTACAGGACAAAGATAGATATGCATCGGGCGATCTGATCGGGCATGTTTTGGAGCAGAACCAAACGTTATGTAAAATTCTCTGATGGTATTAAACTTAAACACACTAGTTTTATTAATCATAAATGTAAATGATTTGAAATTAAGTGTGTTTAACTTATGAAATGTTATTTGTACGCTTCCGAACAAAATTTTTGAGAAAGTTTAATCTGGGACCTAATATGGGACACGTGTAATCGTGTGGAAAGTTTGGGTGTTACACCTCTATATGCGTTTACAAATCCAATGTTTGACACATACACTTAACAAAATAGTTTGCAGCGGAAAAATAATTCATAGCAGCGGAAAATACTTGTTTAAACAAATACAGCGGAAATATCATTTGTCAGACACAACATTGTTTAATACATAAACCAAATGATACTGTTTTCAAAATATAAATAAAACAGAAATGCATGAAGGTCCTAATGCTCGGTTCCTTATGTGTGCATTCCTGAACATCCGTCATCATGTCAGTTACCTGAGAATACCAGTTTAAAAAGTGTCAACACAATGGTTGGTGAGTTCACAGGTTTTGATATACATATATAGTAAGAAAACGTGTCATGTTGTTTATCAAATGTTAGTACCGAGCCCTAGGCTCCAAGTGCCAGTGCGTCACTACCGAACTAGACTTGTTTGCTCTTGCCTCCGCTGTGTCTCGTACACACAGCAAGTTAGGTCAGAGTTTCACGGGTTATGACATCCAGTCAATATTGTACCCCGTGTGGTTAGTCACACCCAAACGGATCCATTCAAACCTACCACGTTGTTCGTACATTAACGGTAAGACTTTTGTGAGGACTTGTTACGAGTTCAACACTTAATGTTTGTCTAATAAACCAGCATACACAAAAATGTTTATACAGTAGTAATGTTTGACTCGATGCAACTAGTATTCTCCCCCTATTTAAAAGTGTTTGAAAAGAGTAAAGATGTGCCGTAAACTCACCTTAGTGATGCTTGTAAAATAAATGAGTAAGCTCCTTGTGTAGAAAGTACGTCGGTCGTCGGCAACCTATATCGTATACCGTTTGTAAGTTCGTGTAAGTGACCGTGCTCGTGTTCGCGCTCAACAACCCTCGGTTGTTCATGTTTGTCCGTGTCGGTCCACAATGACCGTGTTTGCTCATGTTGGTCCACATTGACCGTGTTTGACCAAAGTTGACCTTGTCAAGTCAACGACCCGTTGGTGAACCGTGTGACGGTTGTGAATCGTGTAGCAATGTGTAAGTGCTCGTCGTGTGCAAAACGCGCAAGTCGCGTATATGGACAACTTCCTATTTATAGCAAGTTTCCATTTATGGCAAGTTTACAAAGCATAACGGTTTTAAAGTTTTAGCATGCTCGTTAATCCTACGTGATCATGTTAACACATAGAACTTTGTCATACAAGGTCACATAAGTTGTTTATAACATGTTTGCACGTAAAAGTTTCCTAAAATGGAAAGTTTCCATTTATAGCATACGTGTTATCGAAAACCATCTAATTTAACATACTATCATCATGTTAAAGCATATTAAATCATTTAGTATGCTCAAATCATACAACATGTTCAAAAATCGGTTTTTCTAAAAATAAAGTTACTATAAATAGCAACTTTGTAGTTTTTGCATAAAAATGACCATCTAAACATTCCTAATCCATTTTTTTTGTTACAAATCATCATAACATGCTACTTAGCATCATTCTAAACATACCAATATAGTCAATTCATCTCCTATCATCATTTTGACCCGAAAAGTTACTAAATATAGTAACTATGTTGAAAATGACCATAACCACATCAAAATCACATTCCTAAGTTTCTAATCATCATAATATCATGCAAATAACAAGTTTATAAACATGCATGCTCATCATTTCATCCATAACACTATTTTGACAATATAAAGTTTATAATAATAGAAAGTTCATCAAAACTCATCATTTTAACCATTTTAATCAAATCTAACCATGTAATCATCTTCCAATATCATCAATAAACATCTACAATCATTCAAAATCATCCTCATATTCATGGATCATACATGCATGCACTTATAACATCATAAATCATCATTTTAAGCAAAAAGACTTATACTCATCATCTTGGATTATCATAAAACATTAAAATATCATCCTAGATCATCAAAAAATACATCTAAACTAGCAAATCCAGAAGCAAAAATTCGTGTGAGAGTGTCAAAGGTGCTTGCATGTGAGTTTTAACACATGCATGTGTGTGTGATAGTGTGAAAATGAATTTTAGCCATGAGAACTACCTCCAAGGACTCAAGAATAGCGAGATGATGATGCTAGCAGCCTCCAAGATCTCTGGATAACTAGTTCTTGGCAGAAATGAAGTGATAGTGGCGATTCTTCGAGCTTCAAAGTCAAGGAGACATTGCTTTTGCTAATTCGAATTGAAGGGGATCTTGTAGGATTCCCAAGAAATTCTTCGATTTTTACTTCAAGCTTCAACCTTCAATCTCCAAGCTTTTTCTTGTTGTAAAAATGGCTTCCAAGGGTGTCAATGGTGGTTTACTGGTGAGGAAGACGAGATTGAGTAGTCTGGTGGTCGAGTTAAGGCAATAAAGTGGCTAGAGAATGATTACATCTTGGTTTTATAAAGATTTTGCGTGCTGGCCTCGTCGCGTACCGCGGAGTGGAGCATAAAAGATGCTTCGCAACACACGAAGGAATTCGGGATTCAAATCCCCCGCCCACCTGTCGCGTATCGCGATAGGGTCTCTTATTGGGCCATCGCGTACCGCGATGGGCCCTTGAAGAGCCCAATAAGCCTAGTTTAATGGGTTTGATCCGTTCGTCGCCATTTTCACGTCTACGGACTATTGTTTGGTCTCGTTTGAACTTCCAAGTTCAGTGTGTGAGTGTATTATGAGGGTTCGAGTGTTGTGTTACACAATGTGCTAGACGTTCACCAACGTTCGTGTGTTTTGACACGTGTGTGTTGTTTCTCGATAATTCCGTGAATTATCTAGCTAGTCGTGTGTCAGTGTTTGCACTGTCGTGCCATGTGTCACACTAAATTAAACTAATTCTAGTGTCACGTGTACAAAATCATTTAAATAAACATTTAAATAAATAAAAGTCTGACCTGGAAAATACGGGGTATCACAATTATAGAAACTAACACTCAAGTTACGTTTATGTTACATCTCAACGGACTAATTGAACATGTCTTTTATATACACTATTATATTTTATTGTTTGTTCTTTTTATAAAATATCATAATTTATCATTTTTTCATACTACATAAGCATTTAATTATTGTTTGTTTCCTATTTCTACCTTTTACAATAAAATATGTCTTCTACATCAAATCAAAAAGTGTAATATTGTACCTTTTATAATTAAGTATTCATGACTTGATTTTTTAAAAAACATAAAAATAAATTCATTTTATTTTGTATGTACACAATTTTAAAGATACAAGAATTATTTTTCTATATATAATATAATTTTTTCTAAATTATTCTTATTGAGATTTAACGTTTAAAATATAATTAAGTTGTTACACTAATGTTACACATAACACTGTAGGTTATGTGTATTTTCCATTAAGTTCATGTTACCAAATGTATTTTCCATCTAGTGTATTAATTATTAATTATTTTATAATTTTCATGCAAAACTTTTCACTAATTATATTATTATACTGTTTTAATTTTTTTAATGTTACATTCTATAACATTTCATTATGTTACGTTATTGTTACATATTTAAAGTTAGTGTAACTAGAATATGATGTTACAAATTTTATATTTTGTTCAATATTTCATAATTTGTATTCTTTTTTTTCTTTTTTTTTTGCACAAATATTTTTAAACTTATGTTTACATGCAAATTACATATGTAAAGTTAGTATAACCAGATTATTATTTTTTTTGTTGGAAGATATATGTGTTACATAGATGTTAAAATTACATATATGTAATTTTGATGTAATGTCAGTGTAACATGCATGTAACAATTGATTACGTATATAAAATTAATAAAATTGAACCACGTTACATAATTAGTCGGAATCCCCCTCTCCACACAACCACCGGTCTCGATTCATCCCCGTCACGACACCCCTACCGATGTTCCCACAATTTTATCTTGTAATTTTGATGTAACATAATACAAATAAAAAGTACGTAGCTGAAATAGTTTTAAATTATGTAACTTTGATGTAACATAATACAAAATATATTAAAAGATCAAACAACATTACATAAATGTGTATTTTAATTTAATATTACAAATAGTACATATGTATAATTTTTCAAAAAAAGTTGCTTTTAATTTAATATACAAATAGTACAAATGAGTATTTTTCCAATTTAACCTTGTTGTACATTTTTGTCCTTTATCTCATTTTTTTTAATATTTAATCATCTCATCTTCTTTTTCAATATTAATCTCATTCACCCAATTTTTGAATCAATGGTTACTAATGAGTTTTCAAAGTTTATTCATCTAAACCAAATTTCAAAAATAATCATTCTCTATGTAACACATATATCTTTCATAAAATCAAGTTAAGCCTAAAATAATATATATATATATATATATATATATATATATATATATATATATATAATATTTGGAACACATATGACATATATAATAAATTGAATGATATCTTTTTCTCTTACATATACTGTACATTAAAGAGTGAATTAATATTCATACACCACTTCTATTTATGTCATATCATTCTCTTAGTAGCTGTAGTACAAAGTAGCTAGTGACCTTTTTAGCAGTGATATATGCCAGTTATTGCAATTTGCAAGTTCAAATTAAGGTCTCTCTCACAAAGCTCACTTCAACTCTTCCAAATCTTTTATAGATCTTGATAAACTCAACAGATATCATATAGCTAGCAAGCTTGCTTTGCATAGGGTAAACAAGCTTGCTTGCTAGCTAGTTAGAGATGCATCCTTCCTGCATAAACAGCAATGGCAACACCTCTATCTCTACTGATGACCAACAATGGATGATTTACTTTGGATGTTACAGCCATAAAACCCCAAATCTAATGACTACCAATATGCAGTCTACAATGGAGAACAATGGTAGCTTTGTTGGTGTCAACAGTCAAGTGATTCTTGGCAATAACTGTTTAACAGGCAAGAAATCTTCCAAGAAAGATCGTCACAGCAAGATTAACACTGCTCGAGGCCCCAAAGATCGACGAATGAGATTGTCCCTTGATGTTGCTAAAAAGTTCTTTAGGTTGCAAGATTTGCTAGGGTTTGATAAGGCTAGCAATACTATCCAGTGGCTGCTCATGAAGTCACAACCTGCTATTCAAGATCTGCAGTTGAATCAGAGCCATCACAAACCATCTTTTTGTTCAGACGACTGTGAAGTTCTGTCGGTAAAAGATGATCAATTATGCAGTGGTAACAAAGAGAAGAAAAGCTTTGAAAATGATGTTAGGAAAATAACAAGGGAGAAAGCAAGGGAAAGGGCAAGAAAGAGAACAACTGAAAAAAAAAGCATCAAACTTGGTGGTGATGGTGAAGTCAGTGATCAATATTCAAAACTTAAAGCAAGTTTGGATAAAGAAATTATGGATCAAAACACAAACCGATTAGGGTTTTGGATCCCTTTTGAAGAAGACCAAGACCAGGTTCAAGTTCAGCTAACCGATGATCATCTGAGCTCTCATTTTAAGCTTAAGCAAGGGATGGTTGGTGAATATGGTTCATCCATGATGTCAAACAGTTGGAGCCCATCTTTCTTGTTCAACTATCATCATGATTCAGGACCTTTTCATGAGGTAATTAATTAATACCGTACGTACACTTAAATAGTTAAATGTTTCCATGATTTAATTAAAACTGATATATGATCGAGTACGTTTTGCTATATATTATATCTTGGTTGTATTCCATGTAAATTTTGTACATAATTTGATGTATTTATCTTGTTTTGTAGCATTTTGGTGATTTTCAGAATTAATCTTGGTAAACCATAGGAAGGCATATATCAACAACTAGCTAGCTAGGTGAGTTTTGCTTCTTCATATTTATCAACTTAATTATTCACTTTTGTTGATTTTTGTAGTTAAATGTTACGTGATGATTTAACATTGCAAGGACAAAACATATGCATATAGACATATTTAGGAGTTGTACATATGAATCTGTGTTTCCTCTACATGAACGAAGTCTTCTATATCGAATTATGATCCAACTTGAAAGAAAGCGAACAAATTTAGTGAAAACTAACGAAAACAAAATAAAATGCACGAAAAATAAAAACCTGCTATAAATCAAAGACCACTAAGAAAAATTGGGCTGAAATTGAATGACAATCTATTTAAAGAGAACAAATCAAAGGAAAACATATCATACATTAATAGAATGCCATACGAGAATTGAACTCAAAAAACACCAAACACATATAATATAAAATTAAATAACAAATCGAATTAAATTTACATATATAGTGCTTTTGTAAGTGATTACACCATATAAGAATCCTAGAATATACATATATGTTCACTAATTAATACATAACATGTTGATTGTAGTAGTTTAGTGTTTAAATACTATATACTATTCCTATATGTTGAGAACTTTATCCTATTATCAATAAATGCACATTCTAAAGTATGTGATGAATACACTAAATTTGCTCAAGATCTAGTTATAGTGTATCTGTGTATGCATTAGTTAATAGAGTTTAAATGAAATCTAGGAGTAGTGTATATAACAATGAATACATTAAAGTTCCCAAAACATAGAAATGTGGATTAATCATGCATATATTAAATTATTACTCAGCAATCACAAGTAGTGTATATTCATTAATGTATCATGCTAAGAATACACTAAAGTATAATAATTGACATAAATTATGTATCTTCATTATAACATATACCACAATATATATGTTTCACTTATATTATACATGATATTGTCATCACGTTAACTAAAACTCATTTATGACTTGATTTTTCTTGTGTCTTTTGCAATCAAATTACACCTGATATTTCACATAATTACAAAAATGTTGATACATAATGGTTCTTATTAATAATAATCGTTCTAAAATATTAGGTATGGTTCTTAATTATTCATGTTATTTTTGTTTGTCTTTTGGATAACATATATACCAACCATACCTCAGGCTTAAACCCCCTTTTTCTACTCTGGATGAAACACTTTTTCTAGTTATGTTATCATTAAAGAACATACTGAGTTATATCAAGAAGTTTGCATTAGACCCATAGCAAGTTTCTTTTAAAAGTTGACTTTAAGTTGTTAGAAAAGGTAAATATGTAATTGTTTGTCACTACTTTAAACTCCTTAACTAATCAACATAGTAGTAGTAACACATACTTAGGACCGCAACCACGGCAACCTATGTTAAGGGTGTCTCTTATAAGGCATTTCTTGATAAGGGGAGTTTAGGGCGTTAAGAAACCACATCTAATGATGGGGAAGGAGATCGAGGCTAAGTCAAATGCCTCATCCCTTAGGATTCCAAAACTATGGATGAAGGTGGTCTGAAATTGATGGTCACATGTGCCTTACTTACAATTAGGGTGATGGATGTTGAATATGAGGTCATCACTCACAAGGAGGATTTAATTTCTAGAAGCACATATCAAAAGTATTCAAGATGACCAACGGTTTTAGTGTCATCCTTTAATCTTATTCCATAATAACTTTTAACTGATCCAACCTTCTCTACATAGCGTGCCTCCTTTACAAAGCCTTCTAGGTTATCTACTCGTAAAAAATGATGCTACCAAAAATGGGCTTAGTTAAAGTAGCAGGAGAAGGGTCATAAAAAGTGGAGTTGAGGCAACAAAAACTACTCATAAGAGTGGCTCCTTCCACATCTTTCACTCATGTCTTTTGACACCTATAATATTATGTAACCGGTACAAATTGAATTACACCATTTTTTGAGCATATACTAAAAGAGTGACTCCACTAGCAATCTTGGATGTTGAAGAAATTAAAAAGATAAAGGTGGGCACAAAGGTGTCCTTGAAAGCTCCCTCTGAGTGCAATCAGAA
The DNA here is from genome assembly GCA_009363875.1 of Mikania micrantha. Lineage (NCBI taxonomy): Eukaryota > Viridiplantae > Streptophyta > Magnoliopsida > Asterales > Asteraceae > Mikania > Mikania micrantha. Next base: position 32,805,252 of record CM018690.1, read on the forward strand.
GTTCAATCAGAGAGGATCTATTACATAGCTATCAAGCCAATCTTTGAGGTTTTAGAAAGAAGCTTGAAAATAAAGGAAGATTTTATTTAACATAGAAATGAATTAGAACACTTAAACTCTCCCATTTACGAAATACTTTATTAAGGTGTAACTTAGATTTAATGAAATTATTGCTTGGGTTACCATGAGCCAACTAACACGCTATGAATCGAAAGGTACTATGTTACATCCTGACCGATGGTGGAATACGTCGGAGCGCGAGTTTGATTGTTCATTAGCTTATGGTGTTATTATAATGTTTCAATATTTAATCCATCACTATTACAAAACAACCACAACATTCATGAATCACAAGCAAAACATTACATGAATTGAATATTCAAAGTGTTACAATTGAAATGTCTAAACAATTGATCTAACATGTTAAACTATGTCACTAGCCTATCTTATGTCTTCATCATGCCTCCTTAGCCTGTTACACACATAAAATAAGAGTTTGTTAACTATTTGCATATAATTTGAATAACACATATAAAAAGAAATGCAACCTATAGCCTACCTAGGATATGTATCTTATGCATAGTATGAATACAAGTTTGAATAAATAGAATGAACAACCATAACTTGTTTCCAAACAAGTATCCTTAAAACATGTTAATTCAAGCATTGATTAGTGATTGAGGAAGCAAAACTATCTACTTACCCTAAAGTTTAAGTAACAAAGTCTTATCAATTCTAAAGTTCACAGTTCAAGATCCTATAACTGTGGCATTCTCATGAAAGTCCTATTTGAATGAATCTAAGTTTAAATGGTTTCATTTGAATATTTATTTCTTAATTAAAAAAAATAAATATTCTTGTTTGAATTTGAATAATGTATCGTATTTTGTATATCACATTCTACTCATTTGTTTTTGATTCACAAGTTCAATTGCTTAAAATAAAGTTTAACCTTTATGTGTACATGTATTTGTTTTAAGAATTCATGAACGATTATTTTGAATATTATATACAGAAAAATAAAAATTTTATTGAATAAATAATATATTTGAAATATTTGTTAAAGATTATAATTATTACTTAGAATGATATTTAAAATTATTACTTTTTTTGTTTATATAAAACCTGGTCCTAAAATATTAATTTGTTTATAAAAGTTTTTGATTTTTGTTCAACCAAATAGTTTGTTTAAATAAATAATTTATTTAATAATTAGTTTAAACAAAGTATATTTTCTAAAATAGTCTTAGTATTTCAAAACAATAAATAAGCTTTTAATAATTTAATTTAACATTTTCTTTTAAGATTTGTTAATTAAAAATTTTAATATGTATCACTAAATTTTTTTAAAGTTTTAGGATAATACTAAAATTTATACTTTTCTGATTAAAATGATTCTATAAAATTTTTTGAGTTTTGAATTCATTTAATATGTTTTTTTCTTTTATAAACAACTATTTTAATTAAGAAAAAATGAATTAAATATGAACATGAAAGTAATTAAACTTTATGAGTTTGTTAGAAATAAATTTTATAAATTTTTGGAACTTTAAAAATAAGAGTCATGGATGAAAAATGGATAGAAACGACCAAAAACCGGTTTAGGGAGCTACCCCCATGTTTCGAACTTGTGCCATCTCCCCAGCCGGCGACCACTTACCGTTGGGCTGGGGATAGGGTTGTAAACGAACCGAACGAGCACGAACGAGCTCTTGTTCGTGTTCGTTCGTTTAACTTTTAACTTGTTCATGATCGAACGAAAATTCTTGTTTGTTGAAATTTTCTTGATTTCAATCATTGATATACAGTCTTTTAAATCGCCCTCGTTCCCTATGAACCCTAGATTCAAAAAGCGATCCAATTCGGTTGATATCGTGATCTTGAGCCAATAATATTATGGGGCTTTTGTTCCTTAGATCAAAACGAGTAGATTGATATAAGATTTACCTTGATATTGATTCTAATCAATGGAGTTTGATCGGGTTATCGCTCATATGAAAGTCGCTAGTTCGATCCGAAGAAGGAGAGCATCCCAGATAAAGTTTTTGGTACTCAAAGAATCAGAAGAAAGTCGTGAATGATTCTGAATACTTAATTTTGTTTATTGTATCTCGTTTAGTTAATTTGGATTCAATATCCTTACGAATCTTGCTATAGCCGTCACACACAAATATTCTTATTCATTTTTGGAATTATTTACATGTTTAGAGTCGTGATTGATGGGGTAATCCGTTGTTAATTGAAATTTGAATTAAAAATCACTCTAGGATTGATTTTTGAAATAAACCAGTAAGTGATGCAAGCGGTCCTTACCCTAAAAATAAGATAATTAAAACTGTCTAACCTAAGCTAAAGACACTATAACTAATCCTAGACCTAGACTCGACCTAAACACCTAGTTAAAATTGGAAATCGTAAACTAGACCGCTACGTAGGCAAGTGTACCTATCGGCTATCGGTGACAGTATAGCTTGTGGAAGACCGGATATCGAACCCTAAGGACACTAGTTTAACAAATTAACCTAGACTGTAAACAAATAAAGTAAAAGAGGGGGGTTTTGATGCAACTTCTAAAAACCTAATTGAGACTTAAACTAATTAACTAACTATAATTAAAGACTAACTATTGAAAAACTCACTGAACTAACACTGGAATTGTGAAATGGATACGAACTCCAAACAGGATAAACTAGTACACCTAGAATTAAAAATAAAATTAAAATAAAATAAAAAACTGAAAATTGTGGTCCGGACGCCTGGGCACCAGTCACGTGAGCCAGGCTGTGCGCCTAGGGCGAGGGCTACCAGAAAAAACGAAATCCGGCCACTCTGAGGCTATCCGGACCATTTCCTGTCCAAAATCACAGTTCTACTCTAAACTAGTCTAATCTAACCTAATCTAGAATTCGAAATAACGAGAAAAATGGGTTACCGATGTTGAGCGAGAGATGGTGGTGGTGACTAGTGATGGCAGCGACCGGAAACAACTTGATGATGGCTGTTCTCGGCTATGGTGATGGTGGTTGCCCAAAGATGATGGTTGATGGTGCGGCGGTATGGAGACTGAACACGACGGTGGAACGGTGGCAGAAGTGGTGAGGGGGGAGATGCTTCTGGTGGCGGCGGTGGTGAGGCTGTGCAGAACAGGGTGGGGTGCGGTGGTTGGAAACGGTGGTAGATGTGGGTGTTTGTGGTTGTAGACGGTGGTGAAAAGTGGTGGTTAGGGGTGGTGTCGACCGAAGTGATATTATATATATATTTTTTCAAAATCTTTGGACTCACGCACACCGTTCCAAACCAAGTAGTGGTTCCAGGCGATGCGCTTAGCTTTTAAAATTTCAAATCCTGGAAACAATCCGTGCGTACCACCCCAGGTGTGATGCCCGTGTTGGGCGTAGCGCCTAGGGTTCATTTTTTTGTTTTTGATTTTTTTTATGACGACTAATTCTAAATTAAAGAAGTTTTAATGAAAATTAAACTAATTAAATTTTAAAACTAAGTTAATTCCTAACTATAACTAATGAAATAAAACTTAAATATAATTAAAACGAAATTTATACTAGTGGAAATAAACTAAATTCTAATACTAAAATGAAAATTGAAATAGAATAAACTAAATTAAACACTAACATTTTAATACTAGATACTTTCTACTAAAACCTAACAAAGATTTAACTAAAATCAAAGTAAACCGAGTTAATAATCGGTGATGCATACGTGATCAGATTTTAATGTCTGGTATGGTAATCAACAGTTCGAAATGGTGATTCGAATGTACGTCACCAATATGACGATACCCATACTTGAATCTGATATAGTCGTTTAAGCATAGATGCATCCCCAATTACATAAGACTTAATACACTAAACTAAAGTACTTAACTAAAATTATTTACAATATATACAAGTTTGGCCGAAGCCCAAATCCCTAATCTGCTCAGGATTTGAGGAGAACAACATCCTCATCTGATGGTACCAGACCTTCAATGTAGGTCTTCAAACGGTGCCCATTCACCTTCCATGTATGGTCCCCAGACTCTAATTCAACCACACTATGCGGGAATTCCTCACGAACAACAAAAGGGTCTCTCCACTGTGACTTTAGTTTTCCTAGGAAAAGCTTAAGTCTCGAGTCATAAACCAGCACTCGATCGCCCTTCTCAAATTCCTTAGCCTTATTTAACCTCCGGTCGTGCAGCGCCTTTGTGCGCTCTTTGTAATTCCACGACCAAGCGTACGCCTCATTGCGTACCTCATCCAACTCATGAACCTAGAGAAACCGGTGCTTGGCGTCCTTAGACAAATCCAAGTTCACGGCTTTCAAAGCCCAAAAGGCCTTGTGCTCAAGCTCGACCGAAAGATGACAGGCTTTACCATAAACCATCCGATAAGGGGTTGTCCCAATCGGATTCTTGAACGTGGTCCTGAAAGCTCACAACACGTCATATAATTTGTTAGCCCAATCCTTCCTACTGTGGCCGACAGTCTTCTCCAAGATCCTCTTCACCCCTCGATTAGCGCTCTCAACCTGACCGCTAGTGTGACATTTGTCGCAAACTCAGGTTTGACTTTGACTAAGACTTGACTGCTTATTTGACTTGAATTACAAATTGTAAATCTTTGAAATCCTACACCTAGCTAAAAGCTATTAGTATGGTGTAAGGGTAATCTTTTACATGTACTGGAAGATAAAGAAGCTGCACTTGTTGAGTTATTCAACTCCAAACATACAACGTGATGCAAGTAAACTTTACAAGTAACACAGTAATAGATATTAAAATTTATATCTATTGAAATACAATTTTCAACGTATGTGGGTTTTATAGAAATGATACCCGATATGATTAAGTGTACTAGACTCTAATGAACAACTTGTTAATAAATTTTAATATTTATTATTAAATTTAAGTTATTGAGTCTAGCAAAGAATTATTTTTATTTAAACACACGATGTTGCATTTGGTTATTTTTGAGATTTCAGCACTGTTTGGCGGTGTAATATCCGAAAACGAACGTTGGTAACGACTCGGTTAGCGAATTTAGTGGATATGCTTGGATTAGCATAACATAATAAATTATAAATGAATAACTTGAGTTAACAATGAAAAACCATAATTTTAGAGTTAACCGTTGACTTTTCAGACAACAGACAATGGGGTTAATTAACCAAATGACATCTAAGGTCATTGTTGTTAACTAAAATTTAATTATTTTAGTTAGATTAAATATTCTAGTAATTTTAGAATAAAAAGCGCGTTTAAATTTAAATATCCGGTACGAGGTTTACACATCGTAGGACTCAGATTATACATGTTTTTACCTAGATTAAACAAGGAATTGACATGTGTAATACACTTGTGAAATTGTGGAAGATACAAGATTTCTACAAATCTTTCAAAAATCCAATCTCATCATTTTACAAGTCACATTTTCTCTCTCTCATCTCTCTCCTAACGTCACCCTCTCTCTCTACATATCTCCATTTTTGATTGTTTTAAACTTCACCTACTTCAATTATTGGTGTTCTTGAAAGATTTTTAGAGTTTTTTTCATGAAACCACCCATTGTCAAGCACACTAAGGTAAACCTCTTCACATGTTATGGGTTTTTACATAAAGTTGTTCACCTAAGATTTTGATTTTTAAACAAATAGGTTTTTGGTATAAAAGATGAAAATGTGTGTATATGAAGGCATGCATGTGTTTGTCGTAAATGTGCGTAGCGTGTGTCGGGAACATATATGTACATACGTATGTGTGTGTCATAACATGTATATATGTGTATACGATTTCTTTCATGATACAACAACCTTACCCAGTATATTCTCACTTTTCAGTAGGGTCTGAGGGGGGAAGAGTAGATACTAAAATAACGTTAAAATTAGTGCACTTTTACTTTTGCCTCTTAAGGGCCCACACATATATACATTATATGCGTGCACCGCAAATGGGGCGTGATTTCGTTCATGATATACATGTAATGTATTTTGAATAATGATAAATATCACATGCATGTACATGGATGTGTATGTACATAAGATTTATCCACATGCATGTGTGTATGTATATGGGTGAGCATGATTTTGATCTTACATGCATGCATGTGTATGGATACATACATATATGTGTGTGTATACGTATGATGTCACACCCCGACCGACGACAGAATACGTCGGGACGCGAGCTTGACTGTTCATTAGCTCATGGTGCTATTAATTAGTTTGAATAATTAATGCAACAATATCAAAGATTTAACAAACATTACTTCATATTGAATCAAACATTCATTACACTGTTTACAAAGTCAAAATACATAAGTTGAATAAGTCTACATTGTATAAATTTAAAACTAGGTCTATTAGCATAAACTTATCCTATGTCTTCATCATTGCATCCACCTAACCTGTTACATATGGAAAATAAAGATTTTGTCAACTATTTGCATAATTGGTGAGTAACCCATACAGTTCATGTAGTATACGTATGAAAAACTGATGCAATTCAATTAGACTACAAAGTTTAAACTTTGGCATGCATATCCTACTGGTTTGCAATTAAGTTTATAAAATATCTCGTCTCGAAGCTAGTATCAATACTTAGCTAAAAAGCTTAGTATATCTACAAGTCTGCAATTGTTTATATCGTCTTCAAACTCGTTCAATACAAAGCACAAAGCTAAGTATAATCACAAGTCTGCCCATGATTGTACTTTTTGCCTTTTGATCACATTTGACCTAAGTCAAAGCGAATGTGGTATCTAACACACGTTAGGCTACTCGGTATTGAATAACATAGAATAACATAAAATCACAAAGCAAATTGCATCTATAGAATTTGACTGTAGAATAACTTAGTTTTGAATACTGGCATATGTAACATCCTAAAAGTACAAAATGTAAAAGGAGTATAGAATTACTCACATTAATGGTGCTCGAGAAAATTGGTATAATGAAGAATCAAGTTCAACAGTTTAATCAAACTGGATGCCCTGAGGATTGAACGTGTGTGGCCAGATAGCAGCTCAAAGGAACAACTATGTAATCCGAATACAAACGTGGTTCAACCTAGTCAAACGAATGCAACGAGAAAGAGTAAACATTATGCTAAGCATAGCTTAAATGAACGGACGTCATGGGCCGAACTTGTTGGCCTAACTAGCCTATACAAGACTACACCAACTCTAAAGGCGACCTAAACTAGGCAACGTAAACGAGCCTAATGCCGACAACTAATAACCTAAGCTCAACTACTTAGACTAAGAAAAAATAAATAAATGGATAATGGAAAGAAGAAAAAGAAAATTACCTTAAAGAAACTTTACAGACGAGACAATCTCGAAACGCAACACCTCCTCGTCAAGAGCATGAAATAAAACTACTACGTTCAACATACAATGGGTGTTGAACTTGTAGAATCACAAAAAATTGGTTATTCTACTTGTTTATTCTCAACTAGGAGTTGCAAAGCTATAAGGGACCAAGCAAGGATATTTATAGGTGTTTCAAGGGGAAAAGTATTGGTTTCTTGGGCGATGTGGGATGAATTTTAAAGAAATTCGCGTCTTGTAATCGTCAAGAAACATCAAACTTGTTTTCGCGATTCTCGCTTCGTTATAACTCCGTTTTGCGCACGGTTTTCACCCACGTTCATCATTTTCAGAGTACTATCATATGGAAGAGAGTAATCCAACATTTATGGTGTCGAGAATTGTGTTTAAACTTTGGATATTGGCATGAGTCAAGGGTTACGTTCTCAAATTTTTTGTTTGTGATTCTTGCTTCGTTTGGGCTCGATTTTATGCAACGTTTGAATTCAGTTTCTTTTTAGTATACTATTATATCTAGAAGATTTGGATGGTTCAAAATGTTAGTTCGAGGATGAGGAAATGTTGGCTAAATAGCCACCCGAAAGCTATCTTATGTCAAAACTACGAATACAACTATCCAAAGCATGTTATAAACTTTGTTTTATTATGTACGAATATAATTATAATTCAAATAGAAAATTGAAAACCACGGGGATTACATATGAATTCTTATTTCATGTATACATGTGTATGAGTATATATATATATATATATATATGTATGTATGTATGTATTCGAAAATATGACATGCATGTATAATTATATGTATGCATGCATGGGTTTTACATATAATTATTTTTAAATATTATTAAGTTGAAAAGTAATATTTTATGAAATTATGAGATATGATTTTTAACTTCTAATATACTTAAAAATATGAACATATTTTTTATGAAAAATTACAAAGGATGGTTAGATAACCATAATTTTTATTACCTAAAAAAATGGGTGTTTTAATAAGTTTAAGTACTTTGGAAGTGGGTTTTCTATAAAATAATTTTTGGGCAGATTTATATCAGTAAAATATAATGATTTATATTATATTTGAGGTATAAAATTTAATGGATTCAAAAGTATATTTATATGATGGTCATTAGTGACCGAAATACGGGATTTGGACGACTTTTTAACATGTGAAAAGGCTTCTTCTGTAAATCTGAGTTTGAGCAGAATTTTCATGCAATTTTTATGTTAAAAATTAATGATTTATGTTATATAAGCATTTAGTTATAAGTATAAAAGGTTATGCTTGAAAACTATGCTCGAAAACGGCGTAAACGGTATATTTACGCGTATAAATGACACAAACTTTGTAACTGACAATAAATTTCGTATAAAAATAAGTAAATTATACTTATTATTAAGTGTTAAAAGCAACTTGAGTAATAATGCATGCTTTGTATGTGTTTTTGGTTTGTTTTTGTTGTTATGAAAATGGTAAAATACTGAGTATTTACTATTTTTGACAAATAAATAAGTTGGTAGTTAAAATAGATTTTTTTAACAAAATAACTTAATTTATTTATGAATTTTACGTGCTTAAAACATTAACTAATAATATATGAATAAATAACTAAATTCGAGTCACCAACGGGTCGTTTGGATGAAATCTGTTTTTCTAAGATGGAATATTTTCTGAGTCTAGTAGACTGGATGAGCAACTTACATGATAGACTTGTGTATATATTGTAACGTGTCCCTTGGGTTTTAGGGCGCACGAGAATTCAGTATTGTTGTTTGAGAATCTCCTTGGCTAGCAGGAACGCAGTTAAGATGAGTTCATAGCCCCCGTTACTACTTTTGCTTTCAAACTCGGGGTGGAAAACACATTGACAAAATGAGACAAGTTTTACTATTAATATTATGCCTCAGTTTTCATGTGACTTTGTTATGAATTGTACTTACATGAGTAGGCAATGGATTTTTTTATACAATACATTATCGTAAGTCCCACACCATCACAATCATTTAACTCGCGAGGAGAGCCGGTGGACAGGTATTGGATAGATCTATTCGGGGCTAACAACCCTCACCTATGGTTTGGTCGCGCCAACCAACGCTTTGTTGTAGGAAAGTAGGTGAATATACTCCTCACGATTTTTGGTGTATTGATATCCATTATGGATTTTTATGTGACAATTGCCGTGTGCAATTGTCTCTGGGCAGACAAGGCAGAGGTTTGATTGTGAGCTCATGTTATTTACTTTCACATACATTCGATCTTGATATACTTGGCATATAACTGCGCGCATATTATTACATTTTTATTGAGACAAACCTGTGAACTCACCAAATTTTTAGTTGACACTTTTAAGTGTGTTTTCCAGGTAAATGACAATTTATAATGACAAGGATGTATTAGTACATCAAGACAAGTTTTTATGAAGACGGTTACTATATGTTTCTTTATTATTAGGAAATTATTTATTGTTACTATCTCGGGTTGTAAATTGTGCCTGTGTTATTTGTTGTTCATGTACTTGTTTGTATTTAATTTAGTACTACTAGAACCTATAATGTGACATGCATACTTAGACAAATTGTCGAACGTATGTCTAGGTACATTTAATGAAGTATTTTATTAAACTGATGTGGTATGACATACGATCGGTCGCATTCCCACGTTTCCGTCAAAGGCAGGGTGTGACAGCTAGTTTGTGGATGATAGGCGGTTGACAATCGATGGGTGACCCCATACTTTGCTAACACCTTCTCCATTTGGGCATTGCAGAAATGCGTGCCTCGGTCACTGATCAACGCCTTCGGGGTCCCAAACCTACAGAAAAGATGTTTCAGAAATCTCACCACCACTCGTGCATCAGTGGGGAGTGCTTGTGCCTCAACCCACTTCGAAACATAGTCAATCGCGACGAGGATGTACCTATTCCCTCGCAAAGCAGGGAAAGGTCCCATGAAGTCAATGCCCCAGATATCAAACACTTCAACAACCTGAATCGAGGGCTGGGGCATCTCATTCTTGGATGAGATGTTTCCTGTTCTTTGACAGGCATCACACTTTCTAACTAGATCGTGAGCATCCTTAAATACAGTGGGCCCATAGAAACTGGAATCGAATACCTTCTTCGCGGTGGAAGTAGGTCAATGATGGCCACTGGTCAGCCCCTCGTGACAATGTCTAAGGATCTCTAAACCCTCCTCCTGACTCACACATCTCCTAAACACCTGATCTGCACCCACACGAAAGAGATAAGGTGCAACCCAGATGTAGTGCCTCGTGTCGGCAAAAAACTTCTTGTGTTACTCGGATGTCAATCCTTTAAGAAGGAAACCATTGGCTAAGTAATTAACAATGTCAGAAAACCATGGCAATCCCTCATCAAGCTTCTCCGTGCGGCAGATATCCTCAATCCCTACGCTCATCAGCGTCTCCTGGGGAAACCTATCCCTCATTGCACCCTCGCGAATCAACTCTCTTTCCGGATCCTCTAGCCTAGACAAATGATCAGTGGCTACATTCTTAGCACCCTTCTTGTCTTTGATCTCGATATCAAACTCGGACAGAAGGAGGATCCACCGAATCAACCTTGGCTTCGCGTCCTTTTTCACAAAAAGGTGTCGCAAAGCCGCATGATCGGTATAGACAATTGTCTTGAAGAGGACGAAATAAGACCTAAACTTATCAAATGCGTAGACAACCGCCAACAACTCCTTCTCAGTCGTCGTGTAATTCTCCGGGGCGGCGTCTAAGGTCCTACTCGCATAATAGATCGGGTGGAAGTGCTTTTCCACCCTCTGTCCCAAGACAGCCCCCACTGCGAAATCGCTTGCATCACACATGAGCTTGAAAAGTCGGCTCCAATCGGGGGCTATCAAAATAGGCGCACTCACCGATATCTCCTTCAAATACTCGAAGGCTCTCAAACACTCATAATCAAACACAAACTCCACATCCTTCTCAAGAAGACGAGTAATAGGTCAGGTAATCTTAGAGAAACCCTTATGAAACTCCTGTAGAAACCCGCATGACCTAGAAAGCTACGAACAACTTTAACACTCAAGAAAGTTATGTATGCACTAGTTTACCGGGTCACCTTTTGGATTTTCTCGATATGCAATTGCACTCAAACGGGTGGATCACCTCTTGGATTTCTCCACTCGCGTGTATCCTAATACACTGGAGAGTTGTAAAGTTGGCTACTTTGACACGATTGACACAATCACTAAGGAAATCCAAGACAAGGCTCTCCCGGGTCGTTTAACCCAAATAACCAAAGTGAAATAGACCAACCGTCTAACCTATCATCTCCCGGATTTCTAGGCTAGGTCACACACAAGTATAACAATCCTCAATGATGTCAATCCTATGGAAAGTGATCATCAATCCATAAACTAACCTAAAACACAAAGTAGTAGGCCTAACATGCAATCTATTGATGGAAAGACATTACTAGAGTCATGTGGATCTAACATACATCAAGAACCATTATTCAAACATGCAAATATCATCAAAGATCAACAATTCAACTGGATACAAAGCATATTATCATCCATAATCACAAATCAAGTCCAAATCAACATAAAGATCACAACTTTATTATCTCAAACCTAGGCATAACCAATATCTAGCCAACAACAGTCATAATAGAAGCTAAACAGTACTGAAAATAGTCTAAAAACATCATAATCTACTGAATACAATGATCAAAATAAGGAAATAAGAATAATACTCAAAAGATTCCTTGATTCTTCACTTCAAAGGCTCTAATCAAGCCCCAAACATCCAGGGTTAAGCTCCAGCAGCTCCAGGGGCGAGATTAGGGTTCCAAGGTGTCAGAAGAGTCCCAGAATCGGCTGCCATCGCATCCAATTTGTAGAGAGCAAGAAATTAGGGGTTTTTGGCTGATAATGGTGTGGGGCACACTGTCTAGCGGGGGTGTGTCATGTGTGAGGCTAGGCAGTGCGCGCGAGACAATTTAGTCGGGCGGCTGAGCTGATAGGCGCATCGCCTGCGGCCATACATCCTGTCCGGGCGATGCTCGTGGAATAAAAGGAATCAGAGAATGTTCCCAGGTGCATCGCCTGGGGTGGAAGCTTGGCACGGGGTGTACCGCCTAGGGTTAAAATCTTCATATTCTTTTCTCGATCAACCGCACTCGATCCCAATGTCTGTTTGCCTTCATTTCTGCTTCCCCGAGTCATAATCCTGTTGAAAAACAAGGAAATGTAAAAAGAACGAAAAACGGCTCAAAACGTAAACTATATATACGAAAACGGACTCGACTATGTACAAAATATGATGTGTTAAACTAACACATCAGTATGCTATTGGTTTCGAATGGGTGTATGGCCGGAAAAGAAAAAGAGACAAGGATTTTACAGTTCCGGCCCTTGATGTTTAGGGTGTTTTGCATTTTTATGTAATCCTTCTTGTCTCAGAAATTTAGTTTTTAATATTTGCATTTTTGGTCCTTCCATTCTTACGAGTTTATTATTTCATGTAGGAATCCTTAAAATGGTTAATATTTGAATATTTTGTGTTTCAAAATCTCAATAAAAGTTTTCTATAATTTTTTAGAATATTTATTGTTAATACTTTTACACCTTTTTATCATTATTATTATTATTATTATTATTTAATAATTTTCAAACTTAATATTTTGATTATAACTTATAATATATACTAATATATATTTTTATGCATATATTAGTATTTATAATCTTTAATGTATTACTTATCTTTTATATTTTTAATAAACTTTATTTTGTAAGTAAATTAGTATGTATATCCAAATATTACAAAACATGTTCTCATACTTTATTTTATTGAACATGATACACACACACATATATATATATATATATATATAGGGAGATGTTCTATTGTTAACCCTCCCTTATACCGTTAACCCGTGTTAACCCGGCATTTTTTGCCCGAATCTTTGTTTTTTTTTCATGGTTTTTGTTATACATAAATAGGGGGTTTCTTTTTTGTGTTTTTGCTAATTCATCACCGTTTAGAAATTATTTACATACTTACTTACACTTGTAAATAATTTCTAAACGGTGATGAATTAGCGAAAACACAAAAAAGAAACCCCCTATTTATGTATAACAAAAACCATGAAAAAAAAACAAAGATTCGGGCAAAAAATGCCGGGTTAACACGGGTTAACGGTATAAGGGAGGGTTAACAATAGAACCATCCCTTGTGTATATATATGTGTGTGTGTGTGTGTGTGTGTGTATATATATAACCTTAGGGTTACATGTAACCTTAGGGTTACATACTACAACCATCATACCAAGATGATTGATGAGGACAAGGAGATCCTTGAATTCTCTTCGATAGTCACGCTACATTTCATTAATCTCACAACAATATGCTAGCATGGATTGCTACTAGATTACTAATACATCACATCGTCATAAATGAGCATAACTTTGAAGCAATTATTTAATAAAGTTGAGGAGATCTTTTTGATGAGAGGATGTTGATGAAGCTACAAGAGGTAGTGTGGTTTTTTTACCTTAACTAATCACAAGACTTCATACCAGTTGCCACAAGAATGGTATGTGAGTATCTCTAGCAAATTTGTAAGGAACATTTTTTTAAACAATTTTCGTTGCTCTTGTCAATGCCAATAATGGGAATGAGTTTACTCTCACACAGTGTTGTAAAAATCGCGATTCATCGGCGATTAATCGGTAGTCGGAGGTCTACCGACTAAATTTCGTCGAATCGCCCAATTAATCGCTAGTCGGTCAACGACGGTCAAAGCCGGACGTAATCGGTCCTAATCGGTCCTAATCGACCACAAATCGGGCAAAAATCGGCCGGTTTTTGACGATTTCAAGAACTAGGATACGAAAACAAACCTTCGTTTTACTATGTGAACGACGATTATGAGACGGATTGGCGAGAATTCCAGGTTAGATGTGAACGATCGATGATTCTGACGAATTCCAGATGTATCTTCTTCATGTTAGCCCTAATTTCGACCGATGTGTTAGCACACGGGAACGACGACGGGAGGGAAAAGGGATGGACGTGCTCAACATGGGCTTTTTGTTCTTCTATTAAATGAGATGGGCCATGGTTTTTTTTTTAAAAAACTAATATTAATAGGCCCAATGTGAATTAGTTGGATAAAATCTTTGATTTATTTGAAAATTTATGTATAAAGTTTTGTATATATGTATAATTTTTAAAAATTCTATATAAAAATTTCAATCCGATTAATCCCGATTAATCCCTGGTCCCTACCTCGCCGACCGACTAGCGATTAGCGATTTTTACAACACTGCTCTCACAAATGAACTTTTAGAGCAATGAACTCCCAGGCCATGATCCGTTGATTCCTAGCCACAACTGGCTTGTTAGGCCAAGGTTGTAGGCTAGGTGCTTATGGCCTTAGGGCGGCAAAATTGGATTGCCTAGCCCATGGTCAAATCCTACGCCCGATTCACCATTTCAAATCAAATTGTCATTTTGATGTTTGTTTTCAGTTTAGTAACTTGCCATAGCCTTTCAACTTATTTGAAGGACCTATTAACACATTTTTGCTCATGTGTACTTCATCATAACAATGTATGTTATAGTTAATCTAGTCATGACTATGTAGTTGTTAATGGGTTAAAATATCAAATTGGAATTCTAATTCGATTTCATAATCACAAATCATCAAAATACCGCCCATAAAACTTTTCTATAGTCTTAGACTCTTATCACATGACCAAATGCTCAAATTACTATTTGTTTATGCAAAGTTGTCACAAAGATTTCAACTCGGTTATTTTTACACAAATGATCAATGCATATCATAATCACATATTCTTAGCCCTTAGGCCTTTTATTTATCATTGTTTTACCATTTTACAACTATGATGTTCACCTAGTGGTTCTTTCATCACAGACACTACCATCACTTCTAGTTATTCACTTGAGCATGTGATTTAACGCATAATTTAAGTCTTAGATGTTTATCCACAGGTTCTTTCATCTAAGGCATGCTAGCACCTTTGTTATTCACACACCTGTGGTTTACCATCTTAATCAATATACTATGATATTCTCCCACATGTCGTTCCGCCATCATAGAATACCATTATTTATAACATCAAAATATGTTTTGGATCTCACCTAGATTTCTTGAATCATTACTATCCAGCTTTATCCAATATTATTGAACATTCATATCAAAATTCTTTCAATCACACAAGATTTTATTACATATATGTGATGTCACAATGGTTGGGTAACTAACTTAGTCCGTATGATATGTTTATAATCATAACTTCCTTTTCGGGCCATTGATTACTTCCTTGACTTCCACCAATACCACTTGGTTATAGTACACTCATATAACCATATTAAACACATGTAACACATTTTTACATTAATTCAAACCCATTTGACTCGTATGAACGTTTATTCACCCATATGTGTAAACTAGAAGTCAATTCACTATTTGACAATTTATGATCATTTTTATCATGGAATCTCAATTTCAGGTATTTCATCGAACACCTTAAGTGCACAATTATCTCAACTAATCTTTATTCATGTTTAAACATGAACCAATCCATATGTGATTCTCAAATCATCAAAACTTATATATTTTACAAAGATTAGTCAAATTAATGCACAATCTGGTTCGAGTCATGATATAAACAATCATTCTAGTTTTCAATTTTGTTTGTCTGGATTTCCATGTAACTTTACATTTTTGCTACATCCCATACATTGTAGTTTCAATACAAATTTTCACAACTAGTTATTTGATCGTTTACTAGCATAACAAGCTTAGTTTCATGATTTCTAACATACATATACTGTTCCAATTTCACTTATTGGGAAAATAAAACCCAAATTATTCTTATTGATAACTTGTATGTGAGATAAAATGTGACGCCAAAATTCTCATAACAGAACGTTCAATATTTTTGCAGAATTTACAAAAGCGGTTCTGATTTTTCTAGTTTAAAACTTCACAATTAACCAAAATAGTTAACGCCTTTACAAAAACCAAGCATGTTTCGTCATTTATAAAACATAAAATAGTCAAAATTAAAGTTTTAAACTTCACAACCCATTACCTTATCATTTACTAAATCTTGGTTTAACTTCTTCGATCATAGCGTTTGTAGTGGAGTCTACTTCTGACCTATAAACACCACAAAATAATCAAGTGTTAATCCAAAAGGACTAAGTGAAATAGCCCCGTACGCCTTTCGAATCAAAATTTGGGTTTTTCAAACATTGGCCAACGTATTTTACGTCAACTGGCGTATTATACATCCCTTACTTTCAGTGTATACAGAACGGGTCAGTGTAAAATACTCCATAACGGGCGTATGATTGGAAATAGTTGGAAATTGTATGGGTTATTTTAATTGTTTAGTAACATGTGTAATTGTTTCAAAGGTGTTAGCTAGTGGGTCTAAGTCATGGGTTATGCTAGGTGGTTTTTTTGTTGGAAAATGTTTACGTGGTTAGTGAGTGGTATGGTAGTATTTAGGAAGTGTCTGTTTCTTTGCTTCTTCTATAATCAAGTTTCTAATATTGAAAAGATTTGATCAAGTTGTTTGATCAAATCAGTATATGTTCTTTTGCTTGATTTAGATCTGAATATACTAATAATGTAAACATACCAAAATCAACGATAGCTAAGCAATTAGAACATCTATTGCATGTAATTGTCAACACCAAGTGTTCAAACACCAATTATACACTAATTTAATCACCAAACTCCCAAATTCATACATAAATAATTTATAAACCCATTTAATCTCTAAACACCCAAATTCATACATACACCAATTTAATTACCAAACATCTAAACTAGTTGATTTCACTAACGGGTCAACTACCTAGTTTGACTAATTTCAATAATGGGTCAACCACCTCGTTTTATTACTTAACCAAATAAACCACCCACACGTGGATTACCCACAATGTCACACTAAGGTGGACTTACATGTCAAACCCAATGCGATTTCAAGATGGACTTGCCCACACCCATGGCCACATAACCGTGGGCTAGCAAGTTCTTCCACGCGAATGCGAATCATCACCAAATGCCATAATTAATGGTCTTACATATACTTCCACACTAATGTGGATCACCACCAATTTTGTGTGTCAATTATTATCAAACACATAATGACAGTAATCAAGTTATGTATTTTTAACAAACATTCATTAATCACAACAAGACTCATACCGATTAGTCAACATTCAACATAACACACCAACACTAATATGACTTATGGTTGCATATTTAATGAGTAGGTTACTCACCTTAGCCAGTAGGACCACCACCAAAGTCAACTTGTTATTTCCTGGGCATTTGACTTCTACTTCTAAATCCTAGATTTCACAATCACATCCAATTTTCTTAAATTAGCATAGTAGTTAAGATTAACATTGATTCACCTAAATTTACCCATTTGTTATTAAGTTGTCATATGCTTTTGATGATGATCATTTGAAATCAAATTCATGATTCAATTCACCAACTTGACCAAAAGTCAAACTCTTGGCATTACACTTGGTGTGCAAAAATTCTTCTACACACCATATACCATTTTCAAACCACTTTCAATCCTTCAAATTTCATGGCAATCCAGCAAAAAATTGAATTTTCATATATACTTGTAAAAATCAAAAATTAAATTGATTATTCTTTATTTTATATCATTCAAATCCTAAGAAAAATCATGTTCTTGTTCGATCAAGTTCTTAAGAACTTCCATACAAATTATCCACTTCTTATCATCATCATAAACATGAAATTCAACGTTTCTATGCCTTCCTTAAATGATTCCTAATATTATACATGCATAAAACACATAAAAAACTAGCAAATTTGGGTTTCTTAATCAAACCCACCAACACCCATGAAAAACCCACAAATTTCTTTACCAATATTCTGCAATTCGCTTCTATAGGTGTAGAATAACAAGGAGAACCTCAATGTATGCTTGCATGAAATATTCAAATAAGAGATGCTGTGAATTTTCTCAAATATTTGTTCGTCGACCTTGGCAAGAGAAAGAAAGAATTGTGATTTTGACTTGGTCAATTTCACTTATACTCTTAAAATCCCAACTTTGGATATTTTTATGTGAAGCCTTTTTTTAAGATATTTATGCCCTTTGACATTATATCCATGTGTCTCTTTCTTAGGGAGGCTTGTATAGCTTATGGGCCACTAAGAAATGGAGGCGCCTAATTAAAAAAATTATATTTGTGTGTATGTGTGTGTGAGCCATTTAAGAAAAAAATACGTGTAATAAAGCATCAATACATATTCATCATTAAATAGAGACTAAGAATATTGACTTAAGAACTAATAGATCTGTTGTATAATTCAGACCCAACCATTAAGTAAGAAGCGATGGGAAAGATGTAACCTGTGAATTTATAAGATTTTAGTGAAAATGAATTCGAGCTACTCATTGATCGGGATGGCGAAACCAATGGCTTTGTTTAAGAATGTTGAGGGCATTTGCATCTCTTTCTTTTGGGCTTAATAAGAGCCATTGAAATGAAAGAAACGCTTACGATTGATTGTTGGAGAAAATGGCGGGATATACTGAGTACGTTGATTGATTGATTGAATCTAGACTTTGAGATGTATTAAGATTTTAGGCAAATTGGCAAAGAAATCATGATGTCAGAGAAAAAGAGCAATCATTTGTTGGGGCAAAGATTTGCAATAAGGATGACCCGAGCTCGACCTTTAGGGCAAAGAAATTACGTCGAGGCCCAGAAGCTCGAGGTATTCAATTTTAAAAATTGCTCGCTAGATAGTTGTTGTTTATGGTCGTCTCCTTGATTACTACTTGTGCTTGATTTCAAATTCAAGATTCAAGAACTGCTTGCTTAGTTAATGTAATCAACTATTCAATTTCAAGAACTACGAGGACTGTTGGCCATCATTCTAGTTCTTTAGGTATTTAAACCGAGCCATTGAAAATTGAGGTAATATGCTATTCTTGTTTAGTTTTTTAGTTAATCAGTAATCATGTTTAGAACCAAGAACGGATAGCTTTCCCTTTATTCCGTGGACTCTTTGGTCTTTAAGAATTTTGATTTTAAGACTGATCGAGTGATTGCCCTTTTCTGACCTTGTTGACCAATCTTAGAGCGGACAACTAATGCATTCCGCTTATTGAAGAGGGTTCTATGGTCGGTAAGTGACTCTTGTGAGTAGTAACATTGGATTTTGTTCTTGACTTAAATATAAGATCGGATATTTGTTTATTTGTGACTATAGTTGTGTTTATTTGCTTAGAAGTTAGAATATTGAATTTAGATGTCATACCGGAATCGAAAGTGTGAATCGGTTGCCTGTAAAAGACCAAAAAAGAATCATTAAACAAGAAGTTTGAAGTGAATTACTAAAGGGCCTTGAATTTTTAAGTTGCTTTAAGGTCTCCATATAGGTTGGATTGTCGCTACTCTTGTGATTTGCTAGACTTTAATTTATAAGGTTTTCATCCTTTTATATTCCTTCCACACACACTATCTATAAGTCAACTATGTTTTGTAGCATATATATATATATATATATATAGGATCAAAAATTTTACATAATCCACTATTCCGGCGATAACCCAAATAACTTTGGCAAGATGAAGCCGAATGTTGGATGTTTTTTTGAACATTATTGTAACACATTTTGAACATCATGTTCTTTTATGAGTTTGGGCTAATTTATCACCGTTTAAAAACTTACAGTACTGTAAGTTTTTAAAATATTTAAATTTACAGTACTGTAGCACAAAACTTACAACGATGATATTTTTTAAACGGTGATGAATTAGCCCAAACTCATAAAAGAACATAGTGTTCAAAATGTGTTACAATGATGTTCAAAAAAAAAATAATCCAAGATTTGGTTTCATCTTCCCAAAGTTATTTGGGTTATCTCCGGAATAGTGGGTTATGTAAAATTCCATGTCCTATATATATATAGGGTGTGGTTAAAATGAAAACCACATCTCAACGAGAAAACCGCGAAAACCATGCAAAAATCAAACGAACGTATTTTTTTTTGAAATTTTTTTTACATGTTTGTAACATTATTGGACACATTTTAAAAAAATAATAATAAAAAAAGCGCCGACCAAATATTTTTAAAAAAAGTATTTTATAAACCCACGTAAAACCTACGTAACAAAACTAAAATTTTTTTTTAAAAATATTTTTTTAGTTTTGTTACGTAGGTTTTACGTGGGTTTATAAAATACTTTTTTTAAAAATATTTGGTCGGCGCTTTTTTTATTTTTTTTTTTTGTAAAAATGTGTCAAATAGTGTTACAAACATGTAAAAAAAATTTCAAAAAAAAATACATTCGTTTTACGTGATTTTTGCATGGTTTTCGCGGTTTTCTCATTGAGATGTGGTTTTCATTTTAACCATACCCTATATATATATATATATGTATAGTTGTGTTTATGAAACTTCTGCCTGGTCCCATATGACGTACATATATATGTATTTTTTTTTCTGTTTTACCAGAATCAAGTGGGTTGCCTTTAGCGTCAATGGAGTGATCATAATTCAAGCCATTTTTTAATTTTTTTTTCCCAGAGATCTAGACACACAACTACAAAAGGTGTCAATCTTCTAATTAAGAGCTAGTTTGGCACTTTGTAATAAAATCTATTTGTGACATATGCAATGATGTTATATTCGTTAATTCCTATAACCCATTGGCCATGACTAATCAACATTGTTTAGAAGTTTGAGTAACTGGGTTGGCCGGTACGCCTTCTTTTTAGCTAAATTTGCAGTATACTACATCAAAAAGTTCCTTGAAATGTTCAATGTGATTAAAACTTGTTACAAATAAATCTGATTTGAGGTTACTTTGAAGAAAAAGTAGGAGACAGGTTTGAGTTTGTTTAGGATTATGAATGATTCCCACAAGTAAAATTGCCAAATTCTGGTTTTGACTTTGGTCAAACGCTTGTTTAACTTTTCAAACTATGATTTTTCTAGACATTCAGATATTTTTAAGGTTGAAAAATTAAGTGAGCGTTTGACCAAAATCAAGCGAGTGGTCAAACGATTGTTTGGAGATGATGTGAGATTTGAAAGGTGGTGAGAGATTTGAGAGGTTATTATGTTCGTAGTATATTCTTAGTAGAGTGTTCGTGTGAATTGTGATGCCATTAGAAACATAACATTTAGGTTGGTGACTTTAAAAGAGGGGCAAAGTTTAGTTTTAAGTTCAAATTTTACAAGGATTTATTTGGAGAGATTGATTGAGTTGTTGTAGGTAAATTAAAAACAATATAGATATCAAGACTTAGTTACCTATACTTAGCTACGTCTAATTAGATATCGATACGTCCCAATTGCGGTGCATGCATATAATGTATATATGTGTGGGCCCTTGAGGGGTAAAAGTAAAAGTGCACTAATTTTAACGTTATTTTAGTTATATGTGAAAATAACTTTAAAATCATTGGGATGATCAACTTCAAACGAAAACTTTGAGCCGGGGACTCTTTCGAAGCAGCATATCTATCTCAATTGGGATAGGGGTAACGTTTGTATATATCCTTCCCACCAGACCCTACTGAAAAGTGTGAATATACTGAGTAAGGTTGTAGGATTGTATGCTAGTGATAGTCTAGTTGGTTTGCCTACATGTAGTTATTAGTGTATAACCAATGATCCTCAGCTCAAGTGGTTAAGAGGAGGTACCATGTGGCTTCAATATTGAGGAGGTCACGTGTTCAAGTCATGGCATGGACAAAATATGGGTTTCATTCTGGGTTAGGGGGTTTTCTCTCACATATAGTGAGTTTCCTCCTATTAAGTGTGGATATGATCGGGTGGGTTTATGACCCGTCAGTGATCCAAATTACCGTTCAAAAAAAAGGTATTAGTGTATAAACCCTCATTGTAAGTTGTAATTCTTTTTGCAGTGTTTTTTATTGTTATTTGCATTTGACTGAAATATATTTGGAAAAGCTTGATAATTATATGTTCTTATTGTTTTTATAATTGTTGTTGCTTTAGTGGTTATCATATTGCTATTAACAGAAAATACACATTTGCTAATCATTACAGAAATCTTTGTTTGGTTATTTGATTTACATCCATCATACTAAGTCCTAACAAATATATCCCTTAATGTATGTATCATCTGTACATTAAAAAAAAAAGGTTTTTGAAGTTGATTCTGTGTGTCTCGTGAAGTAGTAAATTGATCACACACACGTATATAGGCCCTGTTTGGGATTACTTATTTAACTTTAAAAGGACTTTTTGTTAAAAGTGCTTATTAACTTGTGACTTTTTAAAATGAAGTTTTAAAAAATGTGTTTGGATTAGCTTATTCAAAATGACCAAAAAGAACATATTTTTATTGACATTATTTAATGTTATTGGGTAAAGTGTAAAAAATGAGGTAGATTTGTAATTTTATGTCAATAAGTTATAAGTCATTTTGAAAAACTATAATTGTTAGCTTTTGTAAAATAACTTATCACCCTTTTACAGAAAGTCATTTTCAAAAGTCTTTTTAGGTTTGACAAACAACTTATTGACTTATTGGCCTTTTCAAAAAACCAATAAGTCATTTTTAGATGAAATCCCAAACACGGCCATAATATAATTGCATTAAAAGTAAATTAATAACAAAACAAAACAACTGTAGTATAACAATGTTATTTTACATGCTTAAATGAATTGTGATAGGTTTGGCTGGACGACTTCAAAATTCGGGTTCAAAACCCATTCAATCACGGGTTGAATGATTGGATTTGATTGGAAGGAGGGTTGCATGCCAGGAGAAATTTGGCCACTCGACCAGTGTAATATGTGATTGTGGATTGATGATTGCAGGACAACAAAAGGCAGTGGCATGGGATTGGGAAAATGTTTGCCTCCATCTTATCTTTTTCAAACAAATAGATTTCGAGCTTTGTGCGGTCACACGTCTTTTTAGTTAGGCCAACTCTACATTTAAAATAAGAAAAAGTCGTCTTTTATCTTACTGTTTTCTGACCATAAAAGTATATAGAAAATTTTATTATAATGTTTATTTATTTTGTTTAGTTAAATGTCTTGCATTAAGCATGCTCATTTGTATTTATAAAATTTGTTAGAGAAATAAAATTTGTTTAGTTAAATGAGACTTGACTATTTTTTATAGTGACTTTGCTTTAGAAAATAAAAGATTTCATATTTAAGCTCAAACAAAATATAATTTAGTTTGTTGTAATTTAGATCAGAAGTATGTTAATTACCAATGAGACATTGCCTTAATGGTACCCCAAGATTCTTTCAAATGAGAGGTATTGGGTTCAAATCTTTCCCGCAGCAAAATAGGGGTCTGAGGGGAGTCAAGTGGTTTTTCCAGTGGGTTGGTTGTGATGGCTCATGAAAGGTCCATGTAACTAGACATTGGTGACATGATCTGGAAACAGTGAGTTCACACGATCGAGACTTTCACCGTTCAAAAAAAAACAAGTATTTTAATTTGAAGTAATTTAGATTGGAAGTATCATATAATTTAATTAGTGTAAATACTAAATAGATTTTTTATTAAAAAAATAAAAATAAAAATAAAAATAAAAAATTTAAAGTCAAAGGGTTTACAAAATAGGTTTATTGGAAGTGTCGAGTAAATGAGTAGCATTTGCTTGAACGCGAAGGCAGATCTTGTTAGACGAATGGTCGGCAGTAGGCACCACCTCCCGCTTCCTCTCCGCATTATTTGGACCATATTACCCCTCTCAATATTCTCACCAACCCCATATAATATATATATATTTTTTACTTTTAATGTAAATTATCACAAAAAAAACAATGACTTTATCGCTTTTCGAAAAAAATAAATAAAAAAGGCTAAACATTTTTAGTATATTAAAATCTATTACCTTGTGAAAGTACACAAAATGCCTATAAACTGATTTTCATATATAAAGACCCTATAGATTTCTAAAATACGTACTTGTGAATTGTTTTTTAAATAAAAATGTATTAAATTTTTAAATCTACCAAAATTTTATAAAATAACATTCAACTTTTTTTTAAAAAAAATAGATTTATATTACTTTATTTGATTATTTAACTATTAATAGTTTAAGAGTTAATTAAGAGGGTAAATTTCACTTTTAATTCTTTATTTTTACACAAAATTTTTGAGATGGTTTTTTATGTTTCGAAATGTCAAAATCAATCCTTTAAGTTTCCAAATGTTATAAACTCGGTCTTTTCTCCGTTAACTTTGTAAAGTATTAACAGAATAAGGGGCATAGATGTCAAAAAATATATAAGTAATCGAACAAATTTCACTTTTGTTTCTTTATGTTTACAAGAACTTTCATATATGGTCCTTTATTATGTTAATAACTAACAATGTTAACGGAAAAAATGACCGACTTTGTAACATTTGAAAACTTAAAGGACTAATTTTGATATATTTCGAAACATAAAGGACTATTTATAAAATTTTGTGTAAATATAAATGACTAAAAGTGAAATTTACCTAATTAAAATGTACCAACATTTTTTTAATACTATTAAGGATTATACAACTATAATATAAGAAAAATTTATACACTATTTTTTTCGCTTAGGTGTTGTGACTTTTTCATAAATATTTGTCTTTTTATGGTATTATATATTTTTTATAATACATAATATAATTCATGGTGAAAGATTATACAGTTTGTAACTATGCAATAATTTAGCTCGATTACTCTACAAAACTAGTTATAAGCTTTGTATTATCATAAACTAAATAACAAAATATTTAATAACAAAATATTGAGGCAAGAATAGATATATAATAGAACAAAAATATGAAATATTAAATGAGAAATAATAGAATATGAATAAGATAACTAGAAAAAAAATATTTGATGCTGATAAGACTATAATATGTTATATTAACGCCATGTTCCCGAACTTACTTAAGGATGAATTGGAAGGAAATGAAAGAAAAAGAAAACATGTTTGTGTTCTGAAGTTTAATTTAACGAATGTAAGAAAATGAAAATAAAACATGTTAATTGTGTTCTTGAGTTTCATTTAAGAAAAGAAATAAAGGAAAATGAAAGACATAATTCTTTAGCTTCTTTTCTTCTCGATTTGAAAGTAAATGGAAGGAAAATTTTCATTCTTTTATTTTCTTTTTCTTTCATTTCCTTAATTACTTTTTATATCATCTTTTTTCTCTCATACAGAAAGCTCGAGAACATAGCGTAAAAACAACTTGTGCGTATCTATTGTCAAAAAATATAAGATCAGATATGTTTTACATATATGGAATTTTTCTAAAACGCATAAAATTGTTATATTTAATATTTATAACTCAATTTTATTATTTAATTAATTTATAATGAATTTTTCTATTTTTGTTTAATTTAGCAAAAATAGATATTAGTTAATCAATATTACAAATTGAATACGAGATAAACATAAAAATAAGACCAAAGACAATATAAGATGACACATGTATAATCGGATTGTTATTATTATTTATTAACATACATAGACATTAATTGCGAGTTTTGAAATAACTAATAAAGTTGATGTTTTATGATCTTTAAGGTAATGAGTTTCAGTATTGAGAAACAATCTTTTTCATAAATGTGTACGACAAACATGTGTACATCATATTGCAAAGTAATCCGACTCATTAGTCCTTAGACCCTACATAAAACGTAACTTAAGTCAAGCAACAGATACACCCTTTATTTATTATAGATACACACCTAAATTTATATATAAATATTTTTCCATATATGCAACTTTCAAATGAAGCAAAATAAAAGGCTCTTCTAATTTGCGTCAAGCTATGGTCTATACGTTCTCTTTCTCTAAATACTAAACCTGATCATCTCTCTTACTAATCTCCTACACCCTCCATGCTCCGTCTTCCTCCTTCCTCCACCGCCACCGCCACCGTCACCACCCGCTATGGTAGCCGGAGTTCCACGATCAGCCACCACTCTCATCTCCCTAGTACTGTCTCTCTCCCTCCTATTTCTATGGTGCACCACCATAACCACCTTCATTCTCAAGCAACCACCACCACCACCACCTATTCCGACCATCATTCAAATTACAAAACAAGAACAAACAGACCAACAACATTACAGATCATTATCAACACGCCGTGCATTGAAAGACAAGAACTTGGTATCATCTCCATCTACAAAATTCGACTTCAGGCCATTCATTCATGGACATCAACATCATCATCATCATCACCAGTTGAATCCAGCAATCGGGTCAGAAATCGACCCGCGATATGGTGTTGAGATGCGCCTCGTCCCAACAGGTCCAAACCCATTGCACCACTGATCGATCAGGTTTCTTTGATCCTACTAGCTAGATATATATCTACTTGTAGTATATATATATGTTTAATTATTCGAAAAACCAAAAAAAAGTACAAAATTGTGACGAATTTATTCTTAAATATATATATATTTTTTCAACTTTGATCTTCTGGATCAATTGATCACTTTGTATTATATGGATATTGTTTTGTCAATACTTGCATAATAACATGCATGTCTCTATGTGTTTATTTATGTGTTTATGCATATTAACTTGTCAATTAATTTAATTAAGTTTCATGTTTAATGCAGCAAATTAAAATAATATGTTATACAAAATGCAAGAAAACTACGCATAATAACAAATATAAAAATAGTGATATTTAATTGATTAACTGATTTAATAATTGACCTTAACTGTTGGATCAAGGTTCAATGATAATACAATACATATATTTTATTTAATTCTCTTCGCATTTATTAAACGTCACACGTACGTTAATCATGCGTTATGTATTTATTTTTCTCTACTTTAATATATTATAACTAATTATCATGCCGATCATATAAATCTGTAAAAAAAAAAAAAAATGAGAATTTTAGTTTTCTATAAACAACGTTTTTTTCAACCTATATACCACCTAACCTGTATTTACGGGCTTTAAAAGTCACTTCACTAACGAGTAATTATCAACGGCAATAGACTATCGAACGGCAAATTTAAATGTTGATTTACAATCTTTTTAAAATTGTTTTGTATTTATTTTTAGGAAAAAATATGAAGTTTTCAAAAGGGTATATAAGTTGTGATGTTTGATGTTTATAAACTACTATGTTACAAACTTATGTATTACATGGTATTAGATTAATATATAATAACAGTTTGTATAAGCGTAAAAAAATAAAGAAATCAGTTGAAAAAAGAAATATTATATAGCTGAAATATTAGTAAAATACATGTTAACAAAGTAAATAATAAATTATTATTATTTTTAATATATTATTAATTAATAATAGAAGAGTAAATGATAAATTATAATTCAATAGAAGAGAGAAAGAACAATAAAAGTAAGTTATAAAAATTAAAAAAAAAAATAACACTAGTATTATTTCATTTATTAGTATAAAAATTATGTAAGAAATTGGTAATAAATAAAAGCAAGTGGACTATCAATAATTATATGGATGTGATGATGCTTATTTGTAGCTAGCACTAAAATACATGGATGTCCTTAGATTCAGCAACGATGAGGAGTGAATGTGACGGCACGGCGTCTTCATGTTTTTTAAAAGATTAAATAACTTAAGACTTTGTATAATTAAGATTTGTTTATTAATTCGTAATAAGCATTTTAGTTATTTAATATAATAAAGCATATTTTACGGTTTAAAGTTAAAAAAATTATATTAATGGATATAAGAACCAATGAGGCATTACCTTAATGGTACTCCAAGATTCTTTCAAATGAGAGGTCTTGAGTTTAAATCCCTCATGCAACGAAAAAGGGGTATGAGGGGGTCAGGGGGTTTTTCCAGCGGGGTTTCCTTCTGGGGTGGTTGTGGTGGCTCATGAGAGGTCCATGTAACTAGACCTTGGTGACATGGCCTGGAAACAGTGGGTTCACACGATTGAGACATTCGTCGTTCAAAAAAAAAAAGGATATCCGAGTTTGGTGAATTTTATGTTGTAATTTGAGTGGAGGACATACAATTTACAGGTCTTAAGTTTAATTATAAGTCTCAAGTTTTATATGTATTTCATTAAATCCACCTAAAATATTTGTAATTATAAAGTAAATCAACATTTAGTTGGTATGTTTTAGTGTTAGTGGGGTGTTTTTAATATATATACACACACTATAACTGAATAAATTAAGGAATAGAAAAAAAGAAATAAAAGGGTGAAAATATGAGTCAGGTGTCTTATTTAAAACATCGTTTCTAAGTTGTAACCCACTTATAGTAGGGGTAGTGGGAATAAAATCAAACATTACCCTTATCTTAATTGTGATAGAGAATTCAATTCGAATGATAATGTAAATCATAATACTATTCAAAAACCTCAATGTGAATATGCATTAAAAAAATTTGTATTTAAATAATAAAAATTTTCATCCTAAAATTTTAGTAAATTTTTGCAATAGGATTACTATATTTAAACTTAATTTGAGAAATTTAGAAATTTTAACATGTTACACATTAATTGTCATAATTTTTTTTTCAAGTGAACGTATGTACGTAAAACGAAGTCATTAAATCTGCTTTAGATGCCATTATAGAAGAATTTAAGTTGTTCTTTTATCCGCATCATATGAGAATCTTTTTTTTTTGTTTTTGGTTTCCGATCTTTCCATTAACAAAGGTGAAAGATTATAATAAATTGGGAGATAAGCGGGCAACTAGTTGCGCCGCAATCCTCTTTTGAATTGCAAATCTTATCCTATTAGAAACAATTTTTTGGTCCTAGGAGTCGTGATGTTGCAATACGAATCACACGGTTTGATCGATAGATCAGGTGTTTATAGCTTATCTTAGTTAGTATATTTATATATATTTATATATATATATATATATATATATATATATATGGAAGTGTTCTAATGTTAACCCACTTTTGAATTGCAAATCTTATCCTATTAGAAACAATTTTTTGGTCCTAGGAGCCGTGATGTTGCTATACGAATCGCACGGTTTGATCGATAGATCAGGTGTTTATAGCTTATCTTAGTTAGTATATTTATATATATAGGGAAGTGTTCTAATGTTAACCCACTCTTAGAGCGATAACCCATTAACTTTGCCAAAACGAAGCCGAATCTTGAATTTTTTTTTTGAACATCATTGTAACACAATTAGAACACTACGTTCTTTTTTGAGTTTGCGAAAATTCATCACCGTTTAAGAGATATCATCGTTGTAAATTTTTGACTTACAACACTGTAACTGTTTTTGTCAAAAATTTACAACGATGATATCTCTTAAACGGTTATGAATTTTCACAAACTCAAAAAAGAACATAGTGTTCTAATTGTGTTACAATGATGTTCAAAAAAAAAATTCAAGATTCGGCTTCGTTTTGGCAAAGTTAATGGGTTATCGGTCTAAGAGTGGGTTATTATTTGATCCCAATCCTATATATATATATATATATATATATATATATATATATATATATATATATATATATATATATATATATATATTAGTACATTAATTAATATCATGTGTGATCCCTAAAATTCAATTGGTTAGCAAAAAATACGATTTCTAAATACATAGTTCTCCAATTAACGAAGATATGTTGTGAAACTAGTTGGTAAGGGCTAGCATTTATAGCAAACTATAGATTTTACGGTTAAGTTTAACCCCATACGGTACGCTGATGACCTCTTAACAAAAACATGAAATCTAGTCAATTAAAATCATGTTATAAAAAAAATTAAGCCATATCATAAAGAATCATATATAATAATAAAAAAAAACCGTTTGCATTCGTAGAACCTAGTATCAAGAGATGTAAACAAAAGACAAACAAATATTTAATTATTATAATTAATTTATACCAATATATAATTTTTATTATTTAATAATTATCACTATTCAATTATTAATATTATTTAATTATTAGTATTTTTAATTATTATTATTATTTAAATATTTTTACTGTTTATACATAATGATTACAGTTAGAATATATATGTATAACTAGAGGTTTAACCCACGCGCGTGTCTATATGTTACGACAGTAACTCATACACACACATATATGTAGCATCACGAAATGTAGACATAAGACAAGCAAATATTTAATTATTATCGTTAATTATTACCATTATATAATTTTAATTATTTAATAATTTTAATTTATTAAAATTTTTATTATTTAAGTATTATTATTATTATTATTTAAATATTTTAGTATTTATACATAAGGATTCCAATTAGAAATTTTATGGATTACTACGCATCAAATTCAAATTTGGGGACAACTAATATCTTAATAGTTTTGAAAAAAGGAAAAAAAATAGGTAGGACAAAACATAACTTTCTATCACTTATTTGGCTTTATTTAGTAAATCTCGTGTTTTGTTTTCTTCACTACATGTGAACCAACTTGACCTAACCGATACTTGATTTGAACCATGTTTGATCATGATGGTTTAGTGAGTACAACAAAAACCGATAGTTGTTTAAACCAAATGGCTGAATATATAGAAGATTCTATTTTGGGTTGGAATAGTTAAAACATTTAAACCATATGACCAAAACCTTAATTTACTTTTAGACGTTTTTATATTTCTTTGGTTTCTTTTTAAGTATTTATAATGTCATCCGGCTCTTGAAACTGATCCAACAAATTCAAACAATCAGCCGACATAAAGTTCGATTTGATGTACGGTCTAGTTATGAAAACATTGAATTAAACTAACTGATGTTATTAACACGAGGGGAGTATAAGTTGTCAAATAAATACGTTCTTGATGAATTAATATATATATTAAAAACCAAAAATCTAATCACTCACAAAATTACTATTCCTTTCCTACTCATTTCTTTGCATACTGTACAACATCATACTTCAGTATTTTATCTTCCCCTTCTAGCTCGCCGAAGCTCCGGCCTCCTCAAGCCTCTCACCACTGCCTCCTCGGCCTCACTCCTCCACCGCTGCCCCTTCTCAACCGACGACACCACCATCATCACCGTCGAAACCAACGTTCCCTTCACCGGCCACAAAAGCGATCCTCCGTCGAGATCCGTTGACACCACTCCCAAAGAACTCATGAACTTCTTCACCGATATGGCACTCATGCGGCGTATGGAGATCTCTGCTGACTCTCTCTACAAATCAAAGTTGATCCGTGGGTTTTGCCATCTGTACGACGGACAGGAAGCCGTGAGCATAGGGATGGAGGCCGCGATTACGATGCGGGACTGCATAATTACCGTGTATCGTGATCATGGGATCTTCCTTGGGCGCGGTGGGACGCTGTTGGAGAGTTTTGCTGAGCTTATGGGGCGACAAGGGGGTTGCTCGAGGGGGAAAGGAGGTTCGATGCATTTTTATAAGCGTGTTTCTTTGGAGGACATGGGATTGTTGGAGCTCAGGTTCCGTTAGGGTGTGGATTGGCGTTTGCTTAGAAGTATAGGAAGGAAGATCATGTTACTTTGCCATGTATGGTGATGATGCTGCTAATCAAGGGCAGCTTTTTGAAGCCCTCAATATGGCTGCTCTTTGGGATTTGCCAGCCATTTTGGTATGCGAGAACAATCACTGTAAGTCCTTGATTCACGATTGATTGTGTTGATCTGCTCTTTGGGGATTTATTGCATGCTGGTTTGGTACACATGTCTTGGAATTGGGATTGGAATTAATTTAAGCATTTTTAAACATCATTTTGAGACTTAGGATGTGATGCCTGTAGTTTGCATCCGTACTTATCTTCATAGACGTCACTTTGCTTTTTTAGGTGTACAAAAATCTTAAACTACATCTTGAGTGCTTCATTCAGGTTATAAAATTTCCCATTTTTTGTTCTTGAGGTCCTTATGGTTAATGCCCTCTTTAAATTATTTATACTTTTCACCGATAGATTGTAGCATTCTCCACATTTATGCCCTTTATGTGTTACAAAAGACATTCAAGTTACTTTTTTTTGCCTCTTGCCTTACTGTTTTGCTGCATTATTCTTTCTCGATAGGCATTAGCTTTGTAAAGTTAAAAAAAATGCTTGCTAAGTTATTTGATTTGTATACATATACGATATTTTTCAGAAAATACATGTGACAAACAAGAAATTTAACATGGAATTAGATTCACTGAAGTTTACTCGATATGCCTCCATTATGTAAGCCAGAAAGCCTCTTACTTTGATTACTTTGATTTTGCCCTGTATTATCATTAAACTTCAAATATTAGTTTCATTTATTAAGCAAATTTACATAATAAACACGTTTTACTATTGTGCCATTTTGTAATTCTTTTAACCGCGTACCTTTACTTCGATTTACATATGTTCAGTATTTCGGACCCGCCGCATCGCGCGGGTCCTAATTCCTAGTTTTGATTTAAATTTCATGTTTGGTTACTTAATTTAATAAAAAAGATATATAATTGGAAATGGGTAGATGTAAGTTCTTATTAATTAGTGACCTATTGAGTTTTTAAGGGTTAAGTGGTATTTCAAGATGGTGGTTATGACTATTGGTTAAGGGGTAGATGTCCCTTAACAATCAATGAGGGTGGGGTGGGTAACAAGCAAGTGGACATAAATCCCTTTGGACCGTTTCTTTAATCATATTATTTTTATTATGATTGCTTTTACTGTACCATATATTATTATTACGCTGCCACAAAAATCAACCCATCGAAACACACTAGTCATCTTTTAAAAAAATAATAATAGATAAAAAAAGAAATAAAATTAAAACTGAAATTTGAAAGTATTTTTTTTTTCCAAAAATTTCAAAATGTTTGGTGTTTTAATTTTATAGTAAATTGTTGTTTTCGCTCTTGTATTTAATGAAATTTCAACACTACAAGCCGAGCCGAGCCGAGCCGAGCCGAGGATAGTATTGTAAGATGAGCCTGAAATCTTAACTCGGACTCGTCCCGTTTTAAACCGGCTTTTTGGCTCGGTTTTTACATAATTAAAATTTTAGGATATGAGTTTGTGAATTGTGAGCTCTAGATCACATTTTCTTTTTATTTTTATTATTATTTTTCTTTAACATAATTAAAAATATGATACTAAAGTATGATTATTATTAAACATAACCCTATATTTATAAGTTTTGTTAAAACATGTTGGCAAAACGAGCTGAACCTATGAGCTGAGCCAGCCTTGGCTCAGACTCGGTTACAAACGAGCTTTATCCGATCATTTTTCGAAGGAGCTACGAGTTGAATCCAAGCTACAAGCCGAATCCGAACTACGAGATTTTTAGACAACCCTATTCTAAAGGAATCACAAAAAAGGGTTGTGGCCAAAACCGTTAGAATAGTTATGTTTGGGGTCGAAATCATTAGTTGTTTAAATTATAAAGATTGCATTAATAGAAAATTCAATTTTATGTTAAAATAGTTTATTCAAATAAGATATATAAAACCATAATTTACTCTTAATTTAATTTTTTTAATCAGATAATCCAAAATAAAATTACCATTTTGGTTCGGTCTCTTATGTTGCCAAAGAAATTGACAAAATTGACCTTGATAGAAAACAACTCCGTAACCTCATCGGCCGCTCTTTCCTTCCACCAAACCCCTATTCGCTCACCTTCTTCAACCAAATCAACAACTAAATCTGACCGGGGTTCGATTGCGGTTGTGGTTCATACGAACCATCTCCACGTTTTTCTTCACGATTCTTCAGTTCTCTGTAACTATCAGACCATGGGGCATGCCTCTTGGTTGGAGCAACCCAACCTAGGCTCCACGTAGGCATCACCACACCACCCACTTGGGGTGGAAATGCCCCTTCGTTGTGATTGCCGTATAATACCATTAATTAGTTACCACAACCACCCACTCAATCAAGCCGTTGCCCCAGCCATGCCCAACCCAAAAATGCCCTAAGGGGGCGGTGTTCCACGCCCAAACCAGCCCTCTCACGCCCCAACCACAAGACACACTGCATGGTCTCAGAGCTATAGGTTTGACCCGACATTGGTTGATGTGGTGCTACTCGAATTTTGTGTAGAGTAAAACAAGAAACGAAAATTTATGCAAATTGGATTGAAAGTTATGGATTACACTTTTAAATCAAACTATTTGTAGTTTATCCAAATATTTGATTGAATAAATTACAATTCAAAGCACATAACTATATGTTTTGTAAGTGAAGTCTTTTGAACTAGATATGAATGATATGATTGATTATATTGGGATTCTGAGATATAAAGGGTATGAAAACTGTAAAGAGTCATTTCTTTAGTAATAATTTTCCTACAATTGTTACTTTATTAATAAAACAAATTTTACGCGAAAATTCATAAAATTATTATTTTTATTGTTTTTCAGCATAGTAAATTTATGTTAGCCTTACACCCCACTCTCTTCAGGACGTTGCCTCCGAACTCTTATTATGGGAGTGTTGCCTCTTTGAAATCTCTATTGAATAATATAACTTTAACAAACGTACACCTGACACCCAACTTATTTAATGAATTTTATAAATCACATTTATCGATAAAATCAATGCAGTTATACTAACAAGGGCGGCCCGGGGGAGGGGCGAACCCGACTCCCGTCCTGGGCCCATTTCTTAGAGGGGCACGCAATTTTTTATATATACGTATATATACAGATTCATTCAAATGAAAATTAATAAGACGAATCGAACTAAAAAGAAACATTTATAAACATATTATATAATGGTGCAAAAGATAATTTTTCTTAAAGTATATTAAGTTACTTGCATGCCCTTTAAACTAAATATGTCAATTAGTTCGGTTAACGGTTTATTCGGTCTGGTTTAATCGATTTTCAATTGTTTCCCCTATTAAAAAACCGAACCGAATCCGAGAAGTGATTTGGTTCTAATTTCGGTTAAAACCAAATAAACCACTTAAAAGTCAAATAAACCGATCCAAATAAACCGAATTCAATTGAATAAACCGATTAAAACCAAATAAACCAATTAAAAACCGAATAAACCGATCTGAATAAACCGAATTCAACCGAGTAAACCGAATTCAATCTTATATATTATTAATAAGATAATAAATTTAAATTTGAATTCAGTTTAATCGGTTAACTAAACAAACCAAATTTATAAAAAAATTGGAATCAAAAACCAAAATTCGGATATGGTTAGGTACTGAACCAAAAACCGAATTTGGAATTTTGATACAACTAGAACCAAAATGAAAACCGAATTCAGAATTCGGTTCGATTTTTCAGTTACGAATACGTTTCGGTTTTCGATATTAAACGGTTTTTTGGTTTTTTGAGCACCTCCACTTTAATATTTAAATTCTTTATGGGGCCTTTTTTTCCGGTTCGTCCTGGGCACGCCAAATCTCAGGGCCGCCCCTATATACTAAAATATCTTTGTTATTAATTTAGATTTCGATATCTAGTTTAGATATTTTATGGTTTCAAAAATTTTGGTTTTTGTTAGGGCTGTAATCGAGCTGAGCCGAGCCAGGCCGAGCTCGAGCTTGAGACATTTCGAGCCGAGCCGAACCAGCTCGGAAATTTTTTCGAGCCAAAAAATCGAGCTCGAGCTCGAGCTCGTAAAGAAACTCGAGCCACGAGCCAACTCGGTGATTTTTTTTAACCTCCTCCTCCACTTTACATACATACATATAGAATATATATAAAATCTAATATATAAAATTAAATATGTATACATACATAATTATATATAAAATTTAATATATCTATATGTATATATATATATTATATGTGTGTGTGTTTATATATACATACATATATATTATACATAATATATACATTTATATAATTTTATGTATAAGATATTAAATATAAATATATATATATATATATATTATGTATAATATATATATATATGTATGTATATATATTTATATACATATATTTATATATTTGTGTGTAATATAACATGTGTGTGTATAATTATATATATATATTAAAAAATCGAGCCGAGCCACGAGCCGAGCTCTTTTCGAGCCGTGCTTTTTTCGAGTGAGCCTCGAGACGCGAGTTTTTTGAATAGTCCTAGTGTCTGTAATCCAAATTTATTTTGCTCCTGATTTATATTTTGATTTGTAATTTAGATTTTAATTTGATATAATTGTTTAAACAATTTTGGTTTCTGTTTTATTTAATTACTGCCTTTCAACTTCATTAGGTCTTTATTCTTGAGAATCTATGGGCATATATTTCAGATTTCAGACT
Source organism: Mikania micrantha (assembly GCA_009363875.1). NCBI lineage: Eukaryota > Viridiplantae > Streptophyta > Magnoliopsida > Asterales > Asteraceae > Mikania > Mikania micrantha. The sequence goes on from CM018690.1 coordinate 32,841,781, forward strand.
ATTATTCTAATTATAAAAACAACAATTTGGTCACGTCTTTAATAGATTTGTCACATGTAATCATTATATTAATTATTCATATATTTTAACAATTAATTTTATTAATTTAATATATCGAAGTTAAGTTTTCAAATTTAAAAAAATAACATTTATGTTTTTTTAATATTATTCATATCTTATCCTAAAATATAATTTTATAATTCTTAAATCATATTTGTTATTTATAATTTATAGATTTTCATTTTCTTATTGTAAATTTTCATTTTCTTAATTCATTAAATGTTACAAATATTCATTATTTTATTTTATAATTTGCTAATGACCCATCTAACATATAAATCTTATAATCTTCATAGAATTTTTTTATTTAAAATATGATAAACAATGTAACACGTATATGAGTTTCTTCGCAAGTCAAATAATAAAAAACAAGAAGTGTAAAAAATGTTTTCTAATTAGATATTGCATATTAGTTTAGGATTTAATTTATGATTTTGATTCCTATTTCTGTTTCAACGCGATATATGTTCATTCTAAAAATCAAAACAAAGTGGTAACTTTTACTAGGAAAAAAAATTTACGATGCAGATGCGTAGGAAACTGGTTATTCCGACGCATTTCCGACGAAAATTTTTTGTATGAAAAGTTGCATAGGAAAACGTTTGTGACACATTTCCGAAACGTTTGCGACAGAAAAAAGCGTAAAAATTCCTACGTTTTTTCGACGCATCTTTTTTTAATACACAATAACAACAATTAAAAAATGTACACAACTATTTTAATTTTACGACGCATTTCCGACAAAACCGTATACAATTTTTTTGAATTTTGCAACACAAGTTATTTTTCCTGTTTTCTAATATTGCGACAGACTTGCGGCAAATTGATAAATAGATTAGTGACACACTTCCGACACATTCATTTGCAACACATTTGAGACATAAGTTCTTTTTCCTGTTTTTTCTAATCTTACGACACGTTTGCGACAAATCAATAAATAGATTAGTGACGTATTTCCGACACATGTTTTTGCGACACCATTTTTATTCTTGTTTGTCTAATATTACAGTGATCTAATTTACAGTAATGTAACACATTATTTACAGAGATGTAACTTATTATTTACAGTGATGTAATTTTTATCTTTGATTCGGTTTTAATCTAGACTAGTTTTTAATTATTTTTTTAAATATCTCGCTTTACATCGATATAACGAACACAGACACAACAAATTTTAATTTCTTTTTCTAACAACGGTAAATTAAAGTGTTACATCAACGTAAATAATTTAAATAATGTGTTACATCACAGTAAAATACGTCAATGTAAATTAAATCACTGTAATTTATCATTGTTAGAAAAAATTTCAAATAAATTTGTTATCTTTAAACTCGTTACAATGATGTAAATACAGAGCATCTAAAAAAAGCAAAAAAAAATAGTCGAGACTATAATGGAATTAAAGAGAAACACGAGACGAATATAATGGTGCAATTTTTTAATATAAATCAACAAGTTACATCACTATAAATTACATAAATGTAAATTATATCAATGTAATCTATCATTGTTAGAAAAAATTTCAAATAAATTTGTTATCTTTAAGTTCGTTACAATGATGTAAATATAGGGCATCTACAAAAAGTAAAAAAAAATAGTCGAGACTATAACATAATTAAAGAGAAAAATGAGGCGATTAGAATGGTGCAATTTTTTAAAAAAATAATATAGTATAAAAAGGTTATAAATGTTTAAAAAAGAGTGGGGTAAACTTTATATTAAAAATTAGATTTATTAAAATATTTTAAAGAGTAAATTACTGATTATGTCCTTTAAAAATATAACAATTTGCTGGTTTCGTCCTTTGACTTCGAAAATTACTAGAGGTATCCATATTTTGAAAATTTTGCACTGGTTATGTCCTTTATCACTAACACCGTTAAAAGTCTCCGTTAAAACCCCCATGTGCCAGTTACATGAGGGGTAAAATAGTCATTTCATCCCCTTCTTCTTCCTAGGGTTTCCACCACACCCACTACACCATCACCACCGGTTGTGGTGTGGTGATAAACGCCTGTCCTCTGATATTCTCCCTTTGATCACCGCAATTTCATCCCCAAAAAATGATGGATTTGATTTCATATTACAGTCAATACGCCGTTCAAGTCTCTGAATCTTCCTCATGTTCAAGCTACACGTCTACTAATTCATGTATTGTTTCCCCCAATTTGATCCCCTCCTCACAAACCGATGTCGCCTGTTTATACAAAACCACCCTCTTCACCGGCGACCAACACTTCATCACCGTCAGATAGCACCGCAACGTCACCACCCAAGGCCTCCAGATCACCTCCGGCCACGAGCCCACCACCCTTTTCCGGCTAAACACACATTCCGGTGTGACACCCCGTAATTTCCAGGTCAGCTTTGATTTTATTTAAATGTTTATTTAAATACATTATGTACACGTGGCATTAGAATTAGATTAATTTAGTGTGACACGTGGCACGATAGTACGAACACTGACTCATGACTAGATAATTCGTTGAATTATCGGCAAACAGCACACACGTGTCAAAACACACGAACGTTGGTGAACGCCTAACACATTGTGTAGCACAACACTCGAAACTTCACGAAACACTGACACAAGTCAATTATGGCTAATAATTGGCCAATAGAGTCCAAACGACGCTCGAACGATGTTCTATGATCGAGAAACGGGCAAGAATGGGCCCAGAACAACAAAACAAGCTTATTGGGCTTGAAATTCAGGCCAGGCGGTACGCCTGACCCGATACACCCACGACAGGCGATGCGCGCGGATGGAAAATTGGGCGCCTCATCCGGCTGCATCCGCGCGTAACGACAGGGGATATCCACCCACGCCAGGCGATACGCCTGGGGCGCCAGCGTCGCAAAACAACTTTTTAAGCTCCCAAGATCATCATTTGGCCTACACTACTCTTTTTACTCATTATATCCGAACTCATACTCAACCACTCGACCATCTTCAACCTCAATCCTCTGTTACAACCCCTCTCCTCCATTGGAAGCCATTTTTACACCCCTTGGAAGCTTGAGATCATTGAAAGAAGACCTCTAGGGAGCATCCATCACCACCATCTTCTTAATTTCTGTCGAATCCAACGAGCCAGAAGGTTATAGAGCTGCTAGTGCATCATCTCAGTGATTTAAAGAGCTCTAGAAGGTAGCCCCACTCTCCTTGTAGCTTAAAAACACTTAAAATCTCACATGCAATGGGTAAAACCCACATGCAAGCACCCAAGACTTTCATGCACGAATTTTCTCTTGTTTTAATCTGGGTTTGTTGATACAACAGTGTTTTATGATGATCTAAAGTGTTTAGATGATGATCTATGATGATCTATGATGATGTGTTATTGTGTATTTCATGATTTGGTCACAAATGGGTGATTTACCCACATGCATGTACGATCTATGATGGCTAGAATGATTTTCAGTAGTTAAGCATGTTTCTTGATGATATTGGATGATGATTACATGTTAGATGATGTTGGAAATGGTTAAAAACATGATTTGTAAGGACCTTACTATATTTAGAAACTTTTTAGTTACAAGTTGGTGATATGGTGTGTTTGATGATCATGCATGTATATAGAATTGTTGCTAGGATAATAACATGATGATTTGATGTATTAGAAAGTGGTCTTGATGATATCTATGATCATATTTAGAGTTATTTCTATTTTTAGAAACTTTGCTAGTTGAAATGTTGATAGATGATAAAATTGGTTATATTGACATGATTAAATGTTGCTAGAAGATATATTAGGATGATTTGTGACATGAACAATGAGTTAGAAATGTTAAATGGTCATTTTTATGCAAAAACCACAAAGTTACTATTTATAGTAACTTTATTTTTAGAAAAACCGATTTGTCAACATGTTGTGTTATTTGAGCATGCTAAATGACTTATTATGTTATAATATGCATAATAGATGCTAAGTTAGATGGTTTCCGATGTCACGTATGCTAAAAATGGAAACTTTCCATTTTAGGAAACTTTGGTGCACTAACATGTTATAAACGGCGTATGTGAACTTGTATGATAATGTGCTATGTGTTAACATGACCCCGTAGGACTATTGAACATGCTAGAACTCTAAAACCGTCATGCTTGTGAACTTTCCATAAATGGAAACTTACTATAAATAGTAAGTTGTCCATAGACGCGATTTGCGCGTTTTGCACACGACAAACACTTACACGATTGCTACACGATTCACAAACCGGCACACGGTTCACCAACGGGTCGTTGACTTGACACGGTCAACCTTGGACAAACACGGTCAACTTTGGTCAAACACGGTCAAACTGTAAGCCCCATAACTTCCACATGTATGACACGTGTTTAAAACGACATCAAAGTTTAGGTCCCAATTTTTTTTAAACCAACAAATATAATTAACACCATAAACACTCCATTTACATACGACTTTACAAAATAATTGATGTTAATTAAACATTCAATAACAAAAATTATATTTGAGTTATCACCAAAAACCTTTGTTTAACACCAACAAAGAAAAACCACAAAAAGTGTTTGATCCGAATCCTTGCAAGGCAATCCGATCACAACCGCGTTCAACCCTTCCGTTCACCTGAAAACACCATAATTAAGTCACCATTAGTTCATTAGAACTAAGTAAGATCACCATGCCCGCCCACACGAGCTTACATGACTCAAAAAGTCAATTTTGGTCAAATTTTACCCCTGGCGTATTGGTAGGCGTATTTGGAGGCGTATCACAGAAAAATTTGGAGTTTTAGCTGAAGGAGGCGTATCATACGCCCCCCCAGGCGTATCATACGCCGGGCACCACCTGCACAACTATTTTTGCTGTTTTAAGCCATCTTGACCCCTTTCGCTCAAATACGACCGTTCCAATACCCCCATAAACATTATATAACACCATATAATCATATTAAACACCTTAATTCACCAAATTATAACCATCATAGTCATAATATCAAACGATTTACTAACGGGTCGTTTGCACCCAAAACTCCATTGAAATCTTATTCCACAAGATTTCTCAAGATAAGTAACCCACACCACTTGTGTTTTACAAACTTGATTACACCCAACAAAGAACATTCACACACCATGTGAATAATTCAATGTCATGATCACACCACTTGTGAATCAAAACACCAATTTGAGTTGAATTCAATTACAATTCACACACCTTGTGAAATAATTCAAATCCTTCAACACACATACAAATTATCACCAAATCAATCATGAACTAGTATTGAAACACCATGTTTACAATAATCAAGCAACATATATCACCTATTGCTTACCATTGTCTAACAACATGTACTAGTTCACCTATCCACCATAAAGTCAAATCTTCAACAACATTCATACATGTACACACCTTTACACATAACAAGTAGAAGATTTAGGTGACTTACCTTGTTCCAACGCGCTATCCTCTATAACCAATTCCTTCCCGGTTCGTTTGGTGCCACTCACACCTTCACTATCAATTCCTATTATCACAACTAATAGGTTTAATATATAAAGTTTGACCACAATTAGTCAACATACACCCATTCACCCCAATATCACCATTTTAACTAAATTACTTCCAATTGACCCTTAACCACATCAACTCACCCTTGTTGAGTTTATACACCCACCTATTTCATATCACCATAGGTTTTAAACAAATTTTAAGTTAAATACTCTACTTGGCATTTCATCAAACACCATGTATGCACAAGTTCATGTGCTAATGATCATTCATCATTAACACATCTATGTAACTCCATTATTTTGTTTAAAAATGATCAATCTCAACAATTTCCCCACAAACTACAACAATATAGTGATAATCATCAAATCCCCACCTTTTAACACTAACTTTACACACCATAGTCATCAACTCCATGAAAACCCCAATTCACCCATTTTCATAACATGTAAATCATGAAATAAAACACTTAAAAGTTGTTCCTACATGATTATCAACATCATTAACAACATTTTACACCCTCAAAACACCAAATTTGAGAGTTTTACCCATCAAACCCACACCCCTCATGGAGACCCACGAAAATCCCATCAAAAACACCCAAAAATCTTACCTAGATGTTGTTTGATGCAAGGAGAACTCCAATTTCAACTTGCATTCAAGATCAGATCAACATCCAACCTCCAATTTGATCACTTCTTGAAGTTCTTGAGTTTTTTTCTCCTTTTTCTCTCCTCTCTTTCACGTTTCAGCACACACACACACACATAAAAGTGTGAAATGTTGACCAAGTCAACATTTAACCCCTCTTTTAAATCAAGTTTCATCTATTGTCAACTTTGGTCCCTCTATTACTAGTTAAAACTAACTAGTTATAACTAACTAAGTTAAGTTAGTAAACACCCAACATATTGTTAAAATAAACAAACACTCTTAAAACACCCACCAATTGGTTATAATTAACAAATATTAATAAAACACCCATCAAATTAAATAAACACAATCATACACCAATTATGCTTAATTTATAATATTTCACCAAAATGGGATGTTACAAATTCTCCCCTCCTTACAAAGGTTTCGTCCCCGAAACCTCGTTACACCTCAAAAAGAAAAGGATAAAATTTCCGCATTTCATCCTCGGACTCCCACGTAGCATCCGAACCCCGTCTGTTCTTCCATTGCACCATTACTTGGTTAATCGTCTTATTCCGAAGTTGCTTGACTTTTCTATCCAAGATAGCCACCGGTTTCTCAATATAATTGAGTTTATCATCAATCACCAAATCCTCCAATGGCACATAAGCAGATTCATCCGCCAAGCACTTTCGCAAATAGGATACGTGGAATGTATTGTGAATCCCACTCAACTCCTCCGGTAGCTCTAAACGATAGGCAACCTCGCCAATCCGAGCTATAATCTTGAATGGTCCAATAAACCGTGGACTAAGTTTCCCCCGCTTTCGAAAACGAATCACACCCTTCCAAGGAGAAACCTTTAACAACACAAAGTCTCCCACTTGGAATTCGATCGGCCTCCTCCGTTTATCCGCATACGATTTCTGACGGTCTTGTGCCGCCTTTAAATGAGCTCGTATCTGATCGATTCGTTCGTTTGTCACCTTTACTACCTTTTTGCTGGCGAGTTCCCTTGGTCCCACTTCTCCCCAACACACGGGAGTTCTACATTTTCTCCCATACAAAACCTCAAAAGGAGGCATTCCAAGACTGGAATGATAACTGTTATTGTAAGAAAACTCCGCCAAAGGTAAGTAATCATCCCAACTTCCCCCAAAATCAATGATACACGCACGTAACATGTCCTCAAGCGTTTGAATAGTCCTTTCACTCTGACCATCCGTTTGAGGGTGATACGCTGTGCTCAACAATAGTCTCGTACCCAATTCCTCCTGAAAATTCTTCCAAAAATGAGAAGTGAACCGGGTGTCACGATCAGACACAATAGTAACCGGTACTCCATGTCGAGACACCACCTCCTTAACATAAATTTCAGCCATTTTCTTGGAAGAATATGTTTCCTTGATCGGTATAAAGTGAGCACTCTTTGATAACCGGTCTACAATGACCCATATCGTATCATAACCGTTCCTAGTCTTAGGAAGCTTCGTGATTAGGTCCATCGTAATATGCTCCCACTTCCACATCGGAATCTCCAAAGGTTGCAATTTGCCATACGGTTTTGATGCTCCGCCTTAACTTGAGCACAAGTCAAGCATTTTTCGACATACTTGACAATGTCTCGTTTCATTCCCGGCCACCAATAGTTAACCCGCAAGTCACGATACATCTTCGTGCCCCCCGGGTGAATCGAATATCTCGATTTATGAGCTTCCTCCAATAAAGCCGTCTTCAAAGGACAAGTGGGTGGTATCCACACTCGACCCCACCTTGTCTTTAAACCCCGACTATCCTCATCCAATTGATGAACTAACCCCTTAATTCTATCACGTTTCCAATTCTCCTCCTTTAAAGCTTCCGTTTGAGCAGCTTTAATTTGATTCACTAGATCCGAAGTTACCACAATTTTCATTGCTTTTACCTGAATGGGTAAAGGTTCCTCCTTTCTACTCAAAGCATCCGCCACTACGTTTGCTTTCCCCGGATGATAGAGAATTTCGCAGTCGTAGTCTTTGAGTAACTCCATCCAACGTCTCTGCCTCATATTCAATTCCTTCTGTGTGAAGAAATACTTCAAACTCTTGTGGTCGGTATAAATAGTACATTTCACCCCATAAAGATAATGACGCCATATCTTTAATGCAAAAACAACCGCCGCAAGCTCCAAGTCATGAACGGGATAGTTAATCTCATGAACCTTCAACTGACGTGAAGCATAAGCAATAACTTTCCCTCTTTGCATGAGAACACACCCAAGACCAACATATGAAGCATCGGAATAGACCACAAGATCATCGGGTCCATCCGGTAAAGTTAACACCGGAGCTTGAGTTAGTCTTGTCTTTAACTCTTGAAACGCCTTTTCTTGTTCATCACCCCACACAAACTTAATATCCTTCCTTGTAAGCTTAGTCAAAGATGAAGCAATCTTGGCAAAGTCTTGAATAAACCTCCTGTAATAACCGGCTAAACCAAGAAAACTTCTAACCTCAGTTGGAGTCTGGGGTGGACTCCATTTCATAACCGCCTGAATTTTTGTAGGATCAACATGTATGCCACCGGCATTGACCACATGTCCTAAGAACTGTACTTCGCGTAACCAGAAATCACACTTGGAGAACTTAGCATACAGTTTCTCCTTACGAAGTGTTTCAAGAACTTCACGCAAATGACAAGCGTGATCCGCTTCATTCTTGGAATAGATAAGTATGTCATCGATGAACACAATGACTGATCTATCTAACATTGGACGACACACCCGATTCATCAAGTCCATGAACGCCGCCGGTGCGTTAGTTAAACCAAAAGACATCACAAGAAATTCGTAATGCCCATACCTCGTACGAAAAGCCGTCTTTGGAATGTCTTCCTCTCTAACCTTCAACTGATGGTATCCCGATCGAAGGTCGATCTTAGAAAACCATGAAGCACCTTGTAATTGGTCAAAGAGGTCGTCAATCCTAGGTAATGGATACCTATTCTTCACCGTGACCTTGTTCAACTCCCGATAATCTATACACATTCTGAAGCTCCCATCTTTCTTCTTGACAAATAATACCGGTGCACCCCAAGGTGAGATGCTCGGACGAATAAAACCCATGTCAAGAAGTTCTTGCAATTGACTCATCATCTCTTGCAATTCAGATGGTGCCAACCGATATGGAGCCTTAGCAATGGGTTTAGCCCCTGGCACCAAGTCAATTCGGAACTCCACATCCCTTTCGGGAGGTAATCCCGGTAGTTCATCCGGAAAGACATCCGAAAAATCACGAACTATAGGAATGTCTTCTATCAACTTCACTCCTTTCTCCGAATCCACCACATAAGCAAGAAACGATCGTCCGCCATTGTTCAAATACTTCATAGCTTCAATTAAAGAACATAAGATCATACCACCACGTTTCTCCCCACGAATACACACCTCATGTCCACTAGGAGACATCAATTGAATAATCTTATGTTTACACACAATGTTGGCCCCGTGAGCCGAAAGCCAATCTATCCCAACCACCGCATCGAACTCCCCCAATACCATAGGTATTAAATCAATATCGAAATCCTCCCCATCGATGGTTAATTTACATTTTCGATAGACATCACATACTAGAAAGCATTTAGAATCCGCTATTTCTATTTCTAAAGGCACCGACAATTTCTCAACCACAAAAGAAGAGTGTTGTATAAAATTCGTAGACACAAATGATCTACTAGCCCCCGAATCAAATAAAATGTAAGCAGGCAAGGTATTGATGAAGAAAGTACCTGTCACCACATCAGGTGTGACTTTGGCTTCCTCCGCAGTGATTTGAAAGGCCCTACCCTTGGGTTTGGGTACCTCCACCTTCTTCCCACTTCCTTGCCCCTTAAAAGATCGATTTTCTGTTCCACCAAATCCAGCCCCCTTAAGTTCCGGACATTCACTCCGAATATGCCCCGGTTTGTAGCAATTATAACATAAATTCAACGGGCTCGAGCATTGATTAGCAAGATGACCTTGCTTCCCACATTTGTAGCAAGATAAGGGTCGTGTTGAACAATCACCCATGTGGTCTTTCCCACATTTTGTACAATGCTTAACTCCCCTACTTGAGTGGAACTTTGTAGGTGAGTTAGAGAACTTCCCCTTTTTAGATGACCCCATCTCCTTCTCTACCTTCCGCTTTTCACCGCGGTCTTCCTGTCGCTTTAACTCCAACTCGCGCTCCCGAGCACAATCAATAAGTTCCGCCAATGTCTCACACTTAGATGGTGTAAGAAATTCGCGGTACTTGGCATTCAACATACTGTGGTATCGATTGATCCACATCCGCTCCGTTTGTAGCAAATCAGGACAAAATCTAGCTTTGTCATAGAAGATGGCAGTAATCGTGTCAATACTTTCCTCCTTATGTCTCATATGAAGGAATTCTTCCGTGATTCTGTCAATTGCCGCCTGCGGACAGAACCGTTTAAGGAACAACTCCTTAAACTCCGCCCAAGTTAAATTTCTCACGCCATCCCTACCCCTTTCCTTCCGTAGAAGCTCCCACCAATCCTTTGCTCTTTCACGCAACTGATTCCCCGCAAAGATCACCTCATCTTCCGGGTCACAATGGCTCGTCTCAAACGTGCCCCCCATATCAGTTATCCACCGTTGACTCAGTAATGGGTCAACTTCCCCTTTGAATTCGCTTGGCTTGCAAGCTACAAACTCCTTATAAGTTACTTTCTTTGGAGTTCGTTCCCCATCTTGCCCCCCTCTGAGATTTGCAAACTCTTGTCGAATAAATTCCCTCATGGAGGCTTGTAGACCCTCCATATGGTGAGGAATTGAAGCTTCTAGTGCTTTTGCCACCTCTTCTCTCACCATAGCTTGCATTTCGGTGAAGTTAATTTCATGACCGCCACCATCATTAATGTTATCACCACCAGCCATTCTACGGCTGAAACAAGTTATTTGATACATTAGTTTTTGGTATCTAGTTCATATAACTAAACACACCATGAAATATGAACTTAAATACATCACCAAATCAAGCTCTTAACACCTTACCTAATATTCATAACCATATTATGAATTGGTTCCATTAAGGTCATATCTATGTCAAGGATATAATCTTATGTTGGCCAGACATAACACTATACACTTCACATATCCAATTCCTTAACTTCACCTCCCCATAACATGACTAGGAATTTCGGTTCAACAAGCAAATTCACACCAAACATCAATAAACATATATAACTAAGGTAAACAATACACAAACTTGTTACCTTAAACCCCCGGCTTCGTGATCGGATCTCGGATCAAACAACACCCCCCCATATCAAAAGCACAATGATTTGAGTTCAAGTGTTCGCGACGCACTTGAATCCCTCAAACCAATGGCTCTGATACCAACTTGTAAGCCCCATAACTTCCACATGTATGACACGTGTTTAAAACGACATCAAAGTTTAGGTCCCAATTTTTTTTAAACCAACAAATATAATTAACACCATAAACACTCCATTTACATACGACTTTACAAAATAATTGATGTTAATTAAACATTCAATAACAAAAATTATATTTGAGTTATCACCAAAAACCTTTGTTTAACACCAACAAAGAAAAACCACAAAAAGTGTTTGATCCGAATCCTTGCAAGGCAATCCGATCACAACCGCGTTCAACCCTTCCGTTCACCTGAAAACACCATAATTAAGTCACCATTAGTTCATTAGAACTAAGTAAGATCACCATGCCCGCCCACACGAGCTTACATGACTCAAAAAGTCAATTTTGGTCAAATTTTACCCCTGGCGTATTGGTAGGCGTATTTGGAGGCGTATCACAGAAAAATTTGGAGTTTTAGCTGAAGGAGGCGTATCATACGCCCCCCCAGGCGTATCATACGCCGGGCACCACCTGCACAACTATTTTTGCTGTTTTAAGCCATCTTGACCCCTTTCGCTCAAATACGACCGTTCCAATACCCCCATAAACATTATATAACACCATATAATCATATTAAACACCTTAATTCACCAAATTATAACCATCATAGTCATAATATCAAACGATTTACTAACGGGTCGTTTGCACCCAAAACTCCATTGAAATCTTATTCCACAAGATTTCTCAAGATAAGTAACCCACACCACTTGTGTTTTACAAACTTGATTACACCCAACAAAGAACATTCACACACCATGTGAATAATTCAATGTCATGATCACACCACTTGTGAATCAAAACACCAATTTGAGTTGAATTCAATTACAATTCACACACCTTGTGAAATAATTCAAATCCTTCAACACACATACAAATTATCACCAAATCAATCATGAACTAGTATTGAAACACCATGTTTACAATAATCAAGCAACATATATCACCTATTGCTTACCATTGTCTAACAACATGTACTAGTTCACCTATCCACCATAAAGTCAAATCTTCAACAACATTCATACATGTACACACCTTTACACATAACAAGTAGAAGATTTAGGTGACTTACCTTGTTCCAACGCGCTATCCTCTATAACCAATTCCTTCCCGGTTCGTTTGGTGCCACTCACACCTTCACTATCAATTCCTATTATCACAACTAATAGGTTTAATATATAAAGTTTGACCACAATTAGTCAACATACACCCATTCACCCCAATATCACCATTTTAACTAAATTACTTCCAATTGACCCTTAACCACATCAACTCACCCTTGTTGAGTTTATACACCCACCTATTTCATATCACCATAGGTTTTAAACAAATTTTAAGTTAAATACTCTACTTGGCATTTCATCAAACACCATGTATGCACAAGTTCATGTGCTAATGATCATTCATCATTAACACATCTATGTAACTCCATTATTTTGTTTAAAAATGATCAATCTCAACAATTTCCCCACAAACTACAACAATATAGTGATAATCATCAAATCCCCACCTTTTAACACTAACTTTACACACCATAGTCATCAACTCCATGAAAACCCCAATTCACCCATTTTCATAACATGTAAATCATGAAATAAAACACTTAAAAGTTGTTCCTACATGATTATCAACATCATTAACAACATTTTACACCCTCAAAACACCAAATTTGAGAGTTTTACCCATCAAACCCACACCCCTCATGGAGACCCACGAAAATCCCATCAAAAACACCCAAAAATCTTACCTAGATGTTGTTTGATGCAAGGAGAACTCCAATTTCAACTTGCATTCAAGATCAGATCAACATCCAACCTCCAATTTGATCACTTCTTGAAGTTCTTGAGTTTTTTTCTCCTTTTTCTCTCCTCTCTTTCACGTTTCAGCACACACACACACATAAAAGTGTGAAATGTTGACCAAGTCAACATTTAACCCCTCTTTTAAATCAAGTTTCATCTATTGTCAACTTTGGTCCCTCTATTACTAGTTAAAACTAACTAGTTATAACTAACTAAGTTAAGTTAGTAAACACCCAACATATTGTTAAAATAAACAAACACTCTTAAAACACCCACCAATTGGTTATAATTAACAAATATTAATAAAACACCCATCAAATTAAATAAACACAATCATACACCAATTATGCTTAAAATTTATAATATTTCACCAAAATGGGATGTTACACAAACATCGTCAAACACGGTCAAACACGGTCAATATGGACCAACACGAGCAAACGCGGTCATTGTGGACCGACACGGACAAACATGAACAACCAAGGGTTGTTGGACACAAACACGAGCACAAACACTAGCACTGTCACTTACACGAACTCACGTACGGTCTACGATATAGGTTGCCGGTGACCGACGTGCTACACGACAACTCGGGAGCTTACGCTTACGTACGATCATATCACTATGGTGAGTTTACGGCCCCTCTTTACTCTTTTTCAAACGCTTTTAAATGGGGGGGAGAATACTAGTTGCATCGAGTCAAACATTATTACTGTACAAACACTATTGTGTATGCTGGTTTATTGGACAAACATTAAGTGTTGAACTCGTACAAGCCCTCACAAAGTCTTACCGTTAATGTACAAACAACGTGGTAGATTTGGATGGATCCATTAGGGAATGACTAACCCCACGGGGCACTATGTTGACTGGATGTCATAACCCGTGCAAATTCTGACCTAACTTGCTATGTATACGAGACATAGCGGAGGCAAGGACAAACAAGTCTAGTTCGGTAGTGACGCACTGACACTTTGGGCCTAGGGCTCGGTACTAACATTTGATAAACAGCATGACACACTTTTCATTACTATATGTATATCAAAACCTGTGAACTCACCAACCATTGTGTTGACACTTGTTTTCAAACTTGTATTCTCAGGTAACTAGCGAACTATGGATACAGGATTGCACACTCTAAGGGACGAGCATTAGGAACTACATGCATTCCTGTTTATGTTTAACTTTTGAAAACAATTACGTTTGATTTATGTATTGAACAATGTTTACATTTTACTACTTATATTCCGCTGCAGTTTGTCAAACACTTGATTTCCGCTGTAATATGACATGATAACTTTTATTCCGCTGCAAACTATTTTATGAGTGTATGTGTCAGACTTGGATCTGTAAACGCATATAGAGGTGTTCTATATGACCTTGAGCTGTGATTCTAGACACGTCACATCCACGTGGACATATGCCACGAGTGGGAATTTGGGGGTGTGACATCCGGCCTCTTTCCTAAGAAAAAAAGGCAGCAAATTGCTCGAAATCAACTATTCGAAATTCGAAATTCACTACGATCATCTGGTGACGCCAAGTATACCATATCTCCGGATATCCGTGAAGGAATATGACCGCTAGTGAGGACTCGGACCCTATCTCAGCTACCGGTGGTGGCTGGTGATGATGGTGGAGTGGGTGTGGTGGAAACCCTGGGTAAGGAAGAAGAAGAAAGGGGATGAAATGACTATTTTACCCCTCATGTGACTGGCGCATGGGGGTTTTAACGGAGACTTTTAATGGTGTTATTGATAAAGGACAAAACTAGTGCAAAATTTTCAAAATAAGGATACCCGTAGTAATTTTCAAAGTCAAAGGACGAAACCAGCAAATTGCTATATTTTTAAAGGACATAATCAGTAATTTACTCTATTTTAAATGATGACATTTGTCACTACCATATTAATTTCAGCTTTTTGTGTGATAACAAAAAGTCTAAAATGCCCTTGCATATTAAAAAAATAATACTAATAGTGACACGTGTCGCGTTCTTATGCACTTATTTTTGAAATTAACTATAGGGATAATAGTTTGTGTATTTGGTTTACTCTTACTGCCTGTTGTAGATTGGCGACTACTTGATTACTCTGCTCTGTTGTTCCTTGTATGTGTGCCTGACCGTATTGCGGATTTTGTGTGTTTTTGTGTCTTTTATGCTTTCTGTGGATTGTGAGGACTGACTATACAGTATAGACGGGAGGGTACATTATGCTGCCTTGAGATCATGTCCAGTGAGGGGAGGTGCTGGTAGGAGGGGAAAAAGGGGGTGCGTTTTACGCATAGGGACGTGGAACATCGGAACACTTACTGGAAAACTACTGGAGTTGGTGGACGCACTCAGAAGACATAGAATACAAATAGCATGCCTTCAGGAGACAAGGTGGAAGGGGAAAAGAGGTGCAGAGTACAACGGTTACAAGTTATGGCATTCAAGGTCCGACGGAACAAAAAATGGAGTGGGTTTTCTAGTCGCAAGAGAACTTCAAGACAAGGTGGTGGAGGTAAGAAGGTGCAATGATCGGATAATGCTGCTGAGGATGGTGTTAGGGGAGGAACCAGTAGCGATCATCAGTGCATACGCACCACACGCTGGGTTAGGAGAGGACGAGAAGCAAGAGTTTTGGGATGGTATGGATGAAGTCCTAAGAACCATCCCAGGAGATGAGAAGATATGTATAGGCGGAGATTTCAATGGCCACATCGGGAAAGATAATGAGGGCTATCCGTCGGTACACGGAGGCCGAGCCTTCGGGAATAGAAATGAAAGTGGCAACAACCTCCTAGATTTTGCGATGGCACATGACTTAGGAATTTTGAACTCCTTCTTTAAGAAGAGAGATTCGCACTTGATCACGTTAAGTAGTGGAGGACGTGACACACAGATTGACTATCTATTGATGCGACGAGGAGAGCGTAGCAGATGGTTGGACTGCAAGGTTGTACCGGGGGAGGCAGTGGGGTCGCAACATAGACTTTTGGTTGCTGATATTGCAATGCGCAAGAAGGTGGTGCCGGAGAGGAAGCATACACCAAGGATTAGATGGGGCTGTCTAAAAGGAGAAAAGATAGTGGAATTCAGAGACAAGGTACTTGAAGGCAAGCATAGCGGAATGTATGGGGACACAAACAGCATGTGGGAAGTGATGTCAGACAATGTGACAAGAGTCGCACAAAAGATACTAGGGATGACAACAGGAAGGATAAGCGGGCAGAGAGAATCGTGGTGGTGGAATGACGAGGTGCGACACAAGGTCCGAACAAATCATGAGAGGTTTAGGGAGTTGGTCAAGTGTACAGAGGAAGTAGAAAGAACAAGATTGAAGAATATCTACAAAGAAGCAAAACGAGAGGCGAAGAAGACGGTAGCAGAGGCTAAAGACAAGGCATACGGAGAGATGTATAAACGCCTCGAGACCAAAGAAGGAGAGCACGAAATGTTCAAAATCGCCAAGGCTAGGGAGAGGAAGAGACAAGATATAGGACTAGTGAGATTCATAAAGGGAGAGGATGGACGAGTCCTAGTAAAGGAGCAGGACATTAAAGAGAGGTGGCAAACATACTTTAATGAATTATTCAACAACAGGGGCAACGTGGAAGGTAGTGAGGACCCGACCAACAGAGAAACTCAACGGAACAACTGCTATTGTAGACGAGTTACCAAAGAGGAGGTGCAGAGAGCGCTTAGGAAAATGGGGAAGGCGAAAGCGGTGGGACCAGACAATATCCCTATCGAAGTATTGATATGTTTACAAGATGAAGGAGTTAGCTGGTTGACAACTTTGTTCAACAACATAATCAAGACAGGCAAGATGCCGGATCAGTGGAGAAGTAGTGTCTTAGTTCCCTTATATAAGAACAAGGGAGACGCACAGTGTTGCGCAAACTATAGGGGAATTAAACTACTGAGTCATACGATGAAACTCTAGGAAAGAGTGATAGAGTCAAGATTGAGGAGAGAAACCGAGGTGACGGAGAATCAATTCGGATTTATGCCAGGGAGGTCGACCACAGTGGCGATACACATTTTGAGAAGGCTGATGGAGAGGCATAGGGAAAAGAAGAAAGATTTACACATGGTGTTCATTGACCTTGAAAAGGCATATGATAGTGTACCACGTCAGGTGATTTGGGATAGCCTGGAGAGAAGAAGTATCCCTTGGAGGTATATAGAGTTGATAAGAGATACATATGCAGGTGCTAAAACTAGTGTTAGAGCACCAGTGGGAGAGACGAATTCTTTCCCGGTGGAGGTGGGGCTACACCAAGGTTCGGCACTTAGCCCGTTCCTTTTTGCAGTTATTCTAGATGAGCTGTCGAGGTCTATTCAGCACGATATTCCATGGTGCATGCTTTTTTGCGGATGATATAGTGCTAGTGGCAGAAAATGAAGACGACTTAAATGCGAGGCTAGAAGAGTGGCGGTTGGCCTTAGAGAGCAAAGGCTTGCGCATCAGCAGGTCAAAGACCGAGTATCTATACTGTAACTTTAGCGGTAGCATAACGGAGGAGAACCAGGTGACTATTGGTGACCAGGAGGTGCCAAAGACAACGAAGTTTAAATATCTGGGATCGTTCGTCCAGAGTGATGGGGACATTGATAGTGACGTAGCACACCGGGTCCAAGCAGGTTGGAAGAAGTGGAGAGCAGCTACAACCATCTTATGCGACAAGAGGTTCCCAGAAAAACTAAAAGGCAAGTTCTATAGGGTCGCAGTCAGACCTGCCATGATGTATGGGAGTGATTGTTGGCCAATCAAAAAGACTCAGGCAAGAAAGTTAGAGTCAGCAGAAATGAGGATGCTAAGATGGATGTGTGGGCACACAAGAGTCGACCGAATAAGGAACGAAGTCATCAGGAAGAGACTGGAGATAGCGTGCATCTCAGACAAAGTAAGGGAATGAAGATTGAGATGGTTCGGACATGTGAGGAGAAGAAACCTGTTGGCGCCTGTTCGAAGAGTAGAGAGCCTTGTTGTGGAGGGAAAGAGGAGTAGAGGACGACCGAGGTTGACATGGGATGAGCAGATTCACCACGATTTATCGGAGTTGCATCTCTCGGAGGACATGATCAGTGATAGGAGTTCATGGAGGCGTAGGATAAAGGCGAGAGATTTCTAGTTTGTGTAGGACGTAACTTGGTAGAAGCTTAGTTTCATAGATTGCCTGTGTCATACGTGATTGGGGTCGTGGTCTGCATGCTAGTGGTGTGTTGTCGTTTGGTGTATTTGCTTTTCTTGCCTAGGGATGGTTGATCTCATGCTTTTTCTGAGTGTATATGTGCGATCTTTATCTGTTTGATATGCGCGGGTGTGTCTAGTTGTTTCTTTATGCGTGTTTTATGTGCGGTATTTATCTGTTTTTCTATTGCTTCATGTCTCAAAAAATAATAATAATAATAATAATAATAAAAATAAAAATAATAATGATTATTATAGTAGTAGTAATAATAATAAAAAAAAAGAGCAACGGTTTTTTTAGAGCCGGGGGTCTCCTTCGAAGCAGCCTCTCTACCACACCCGTGGCAGGGGTAAGGTTTGTTTTCATCTCACCCTCCCCAGACCCCACACAGTGGGAATATACTGGGTTTGTTTGTTTTGTTTTATATATATATATAGGATTGAGATCAAATAATAACCTACTCTTAAAACAATAACCCAGATAACTTTGCTAAGATGAAGCCAAATCTTGGATTTCTTTTTTTTTGAACATCATTGTAACACATTTAGAACACTATGTTCTTTTATGAGTTTGCGAAAATTCATCACCGTTTGAGAGTTTACATCGTTGCAAGTTTTGGGCCTAAAACAGTTACAGTGCTGTAAATCAAAAACTTACAACGATGAATTTCTTAAACGGTGATGAATTTTCACAAACTTATAAAAGAACATGGTGTTCTAAATGTGTTAATGATGTTAAAAAAAATTCAAGATTTGGCTTCATCTTGGCAAAGTTATCTGAGTTATTGCTTTAAGAGTGGGTTGTTATTTGAACACTTTCCTATATATATATATATACTAGCAGTAAACCCGCGCGATGCGGCTGTGACAATCTATTTCCAAATCACAACTGTAACACCCTTTTTTTAAAAAAATATTTAGAAACATGCGAAAATATGGTGTTAGTTTTATAAAATTAATTGGCATGACTCACCCTAGAAACGTAATTATTTACGAAATATAAACCTGCTCAAATCTATTTTTAAACAATCAGTTGAAATAACCATGTACTTCATCATTAAAGCCGCTTACAATTTTTAAATCTACTAAAAGTAATCAGTTTGAAATAAGCAAACTATAATTGTTTAAGTATGTCATTTCACTCAAAAATATATGTATGAAAGAAATAGATTCTATCACAATGTGATGGTTCAGAGTTAATTAATTTTGCAATTAAATTTATGGTTACTAATTTAATTTTTCTTAATTTATTAATTTAAATATCTACTAATTTAATTTTCTTGTTTTCTAGTGCAGCATATTTCAACATAGAAACTTTCACTTCATTTGTAGCTTGGTCACAAGAAGCCAAATTTTTTGATAGTTTAATAGTTAATATAATGGCTTCTTCAAATTGTTATTCAAAGCAATGATAAGTAAATGAAGTATCACAACTTTAGTCACAAAGTTGCAATAATCACTTCAAAACTCTAATTCAAACAACTCTAAGTTGAAACTGACACGTAATCAATAGTCAAATGTTTCTAGATTGCCCTAAAGCACCAAAAATTAAACATAATGACAGAGAACAAGGAACACGAAGTTGCCAACTTGCACCAAAGTTTGGCACATAATTCATGATCAACTTCCCGAATTCAAACCCAAACTCGCTCTTCTTTTCGAGTTTCACCATCTTTAGCATTTAAAATAGAAACAACAATTCGAGGCACTATAAGAACCGGATCAAGATTCAAATCAACGTACGGCTCTGGTTCTTTAAGAATCCTCAATCATACCTTCGTAACAGGAAAAAAAATTATATATGGAATTTCATTAAAACAATAAACATGCTATCTTCTAAATGATTTAATACAATGTTTAAGTCTCATTTGCTCTTGAAATTTATATTGATAGTGATAACCAAATTCCATCTAATACATGCATGGAAATATTTTAATTTCAAGTATTTACAATCAATCACCAAACAAATCTTATTTTTACTTCACAAATCATAGAATCAAAAACTGCAAATTGTAGGACACATGTGATTTATCCAACTTCATGCATCCTGTAGAATCAATACCAGCAAAACATTCTTCACATAACCACATCAATTGCATACTACAAGCTTTTAAAAGCAACAGTGAATAGCCTATGTACTGATTTCAATCAAGTGAAATACCTATCAAATCCCTGAGTTCTTGTAGTTGAAGAAATAAAGATCAAATATGTTTACTCAAATCTATAAACATAGCAATCTAATTTTAAGCATAATTCAAAATATAAATGTTGAAGAATGCAAATTTTCACACTTGAGATTTGATGGATAAAAGCTACTCACATGTCTTAACCACAATAGATCTGAAGAATTGATAAGCATAAACAAAACGATAAGCAGAATTGTAACTCGATTATAGCTTCTAACAAAGACAAATGTTCAAAATTTAAAATTTTTTATTTCGTTAACATGAACACAGTGGAATGGTAATCTATAATCTATTGAACCGTATTGCAAGGGAAACTTACTTATTATAGATGCAATGATAGAAATCCTTATTATGCAAGGCGTATTATAAAAGAATTCTTAAAAAAGAATCAAACTAAAATAGAATTTAAACAACAAAATAATACTATAGATGCAACGATAGAAATCCTTATTATGCAACGTGTACTAATCAATTGATTTCAAACGGTTATCTACTAATTGCTGCAAGTGGTGGGTTGAACCAACAAAGAACAAGGGAAAAGCTTAATGATGCACAAGTTGACATCTGGGAATCCAAATAAACAAAAATTTCAGATAGTTAAACAATAAATTCACAACCTAATCTAATACAACACGAAACTGAAAATTAGCAACTTAAGCAAATAGCAAATCAGTTGAACAACAATATCAGTCAAATTTGCTGAACAACATATTTGAATTCTAAGTCGCTAACCCAGGTTAATAAAATCAGTTGAAATCAAGAAACATGATAAGTAGCTAACCCAACTTACTATAACGAGTTCAAATTATGTTTAGGATTCGTGTTGGCATCCTTTTAATTCTTTTTTTGTTCCTTTAGAACAATTCTTGAAAAATGAAATCCTGTAACATAAATGAAAAAATTCAATCATGACGCAGATGAAATTATACCAAACCCATAAACTATACATGTGATCGCTTGAAGGAAACAAACCGAAAGAACCATTGTTGCTATCTCATCCCTACCAACACTCACCCATACGAAAAAATCCACGCCACCGTTCCTCAGTGGAGATACCCTCAAACCTCCATCGTAAAATCAGTGGAAATACCCTCACCTCCGATTAGGAATTTTCATGAAATAACTGCATAAAAACCCTAGATTCAGGAAAAAAAAATTATGACCTGCTTCTTTCTTTGATGCATCTCCTCTTCCGCCTAAACACACCTACCAACTATGTAGCCTGAGCTGGTGTAGCCAGAGAAGGGTTGGAGCCATAAACGGAGGTCGAGAAGAAAGTGTGGAGGACGGAGAGATTAGAACAACTTACAGAGACGTGAAAAGAGAGTGAGAGTGGATGAGAAAGAGAGAGAGAGCGCGCACGGTGGGTGGATCTGAGAATTGAATTTAAAATTTGAGAATTGAAGGGTTTGAAAATTTATGCAGTAAACACTTGTACCTTAAGCATAAAACCTTGTAAAACTCTTAAAATTAAGAGATTTGGGTAAAATGACTATTTTGTCCTTCCTATATGCATTATAAAGGAGTATAGATATATATATATATATATATATGCATGTATATGTGTGTGTATAGACATATAGGAGAAAGATAAATAAAAACTCATTTGAATTTTGAAAACCCACAAAAATGTACTGTAATAGTGTAATGTTAAACAATTCTTTTCTTTTTTGTGTTTAAGTATGTAATATATGTTTTATGAAAATATAAAATAAAAAGAAAAACATGTGCTTGTTTAATACATGTTATATATTTGACTTTTAATGTTACATGTTTTACAAATCATTTTTGTAACATATGTGTAACAAAACTTATTTATTATTTATTCTTTTTATAACATATAAAACCCTCAACTAAATAAAAAAAAATCTAAAATCATGCAAGTATTTAATCTATGATTTAACCAAGTATAAACTTATCATCTTCATACCTAAATTTTGTTTGATGTAACACCCCGACCGACGGCGGAATCATCGGGATGCCACGAGGGATGTGTAGATTGTTCAAAAGCTCATGGGCATCTAAATCAAATCATCATATATCATTTAATCAACCACAATAATTACACAAAATCATGTTCATCATGAATCAAATACATCAAATACACAAAAGATTTAGTTAAACTAACTAAACTCTAATCGCCAGAAATTTAGTTAATTAACTAAGTCCAAGAATCCTATATGATGATGATGTCCAAAATAGAAGAGATCATCCTCTTCATCCTACTTGTCTCCATCACCTGAAACATGTAAGAAATCAAGTGTCAACTACAAAAGTAGTTGGTGAGTAATCATAAGTTTTTATATTTAAAAATGGTTTAGTAAAAATGAGTTTGAAAGTTTATGCTTAAAAGGGTTTTATAAAATGCTTTGTTTTAAAACGAGTATAAACTTATGATCTTCTTGAGAAAATCCATATGAATACCTGTATGAGATAATCCAACACACATCCATCAATTCAACAACCAAACACATACACAATCACATAACCACATAACCAAATCAATCATAGTCAATCACAAATAATCATAATCAAATATAGATAATCAATCCACAAACTAATCAACCAATCTCATCAACCATATTCTCAAATAATGTTCGTGACTATACATGATCATTATGTAATTAACATAAGTTAAATACATGATTCATGGAGTGGTAGCTAACCACGTGACAATACATGAAGCCAAAGCAAATAACCGAAGTCAAAGGCAATGCTTCACAGATGTGGAAACCATCCACGTGACAATACACGATGTCAAAGCAATTAACCGAAGTTAAGAGCGATGATTCTCGGGGTTTGTGACAATACTTGTAATCTTTGTTATTGACCTAGGTCAATAACAATATTTACATGGATATAAGTAATAAGAGATAATCCCAAAATAATGATAATTTCAAATGTGAATATCATATTGATAAACAGGTATTAACCTTGTGTTATCAAAATAATATTTAATTTGGTATACATGTTTCACCTCCGGGTTTTAAAACTAAAACAGTTTAAAGAGAAGGAGGTTATGAGAACTCACCTGAAGTCCTTAGAATTCGTGTTCTCGAATTATGCGCGCTCGCGTATGTAACTCAAGTCAGCGATCTGTAGTTAATGGGTATTTGTATTTATAAGTGTATGTGTCTACATTTAATTAAATAACCATAAGTGTTTCTATACACCCTTAGATGTGTGGTTACCTAATTGTTAAATCCTAAGTAGACTAGGTTTACAACACTTTATGCGAATGTTCATCGTGGAATATAATTTAAACCCATTATAATCACCTATCTTTTAAGAATGACTTATTATAAGTTAGTATGGATTATTCACATAGATAACCCTAATCCCACCCTTAACCAAGCATACATATCTCATGTTCTTGCATGTATGTTTGAATAGGTGGTCATCATAAACCTTAATGAATAAAATTTCAATTTAAGCTGAAGAAGTCATACTTGGATTAATCTTATGAGTGTTCATCATTAAAGATAGTTAGATTAGCTAGTTACTAACCATCCTAGTGTGATGCACTTATTATGATATCATGGATATATCCTCACATGCAAAATTAATTACCTTAACCACCTTAATTTGAGTTAGTGATTCTTTAGATCCAAATTTAATAATTCCTATACACTAAGTTAATCCCAATTCAAATTTAAGGTATATATATGTTTATTAGTTTCTTAATTTCAAATTTGGAATAAGAAAGGTGGTGGTTAAGTTCATTCACACATGCATGGATACATCCATAACTATTTACACCCATATTATTGCTTAAACCCTCTTAATTACATAGTTTAAATAAATTGAACTCAACTAGCCTCCTAGACCAGCGAACCTATGAGGTTTATGGGCCAAGGTTCGGCCCTCATAATGCATGGTTCGTGGTCCATGGTTCGCGACTCATGCATGGCAAGGGTTCGGCCATAAGGGTTTCGCCCAAGGGTTCGCTGCATGTCAGAAATGATTCGGCTGAACACAAGGGTTCGGGACCTAAGGGGTTCGTTGCTAGGAAGAAGGTTCGCCTAGACTTATGGTTCGCCAGCTAGCTAAGTTCGTGAGCCAAGGGTTCGCTAGGGTTCGGCTGGCCAGACTTGCTGTCTAGGGTTCGCCTAAAGCTAGAGCCCATCAAGGTTCGGCCATGGAGGCCACGAACCCTGCGTGTTTCTAGATGCTCATCATCATCTTCTTCGTCCCAATTGATGTCAAGCTCGTTCGTGGGTTCCAGAGGTCGATAATGGTTCGATTAACACATGTAAAATCCAAAATTCTTATACGAAATGCTAGCTAGATCCGAATAGGGTTTTCTACCAAAAACCGAAAGGTAAAGGCACAGATTTACCTCGAGTTAGCTGTAGATCTTGGGATTTCTTTGTAGATTCTTGTTCCTCTCGATCTTGTGGTCGTTTTGGCGCCGAAATCTCTCGAATCGGTTAAGAAACGAGTTCAAGAAGCTAGAGAGAAGGTAGAGAATGTGTGTGTGTGTGTTTTTTTTAGAGAGAGAGAGATATGGTGAGAATGAAAGAAAATGGTGGAGTCTTCCACCATTTGTAACTATCCGTTCCCACGTGTTCGGTCTCGTCTTTATCGCGATAGTAAAATATAGTTCGGTTTTACTCGTTAAACGTATTTAAACATAAATTGTTTAAATAATATGATTTTATTGATTTAATTGATTTACTTATATAATCCTCGTCTCGTATAGTGATCTAGTTAATACCCGTGAGATGTAATAATACGCTCGGTTTTCTAACATAACATATTTAAATAATCTATTTATTTTAAATAAATCGATTTTGTTTAATAAAATAAGTTCTAAATAGATTATGTCGTAAATCGCTTTCGTTTCCTTATCGTTAAATAATTCTTTAAATAAATTAATTTATTCGAAAACATTTTAGGTTGTGATTCCTAATAAACGTTTTAAGATTTTATTTACCAATTTAATATCGTGAGATATTATTTAATTATCTCGTCGAAACACGTTTCACGCGTACGTATTCGTAAAGATCGTCACCTTTGCGAATCCAACGCTCGTATCGTATTTCGATTCGATTTATGATTTATGGAATATCGTTTCAGAATATTATTCTTAATAATTATATTCGTGTGAATCGTCACCCACGCGAACACATTATTAAGTTAATATTTCTGAATCAACATTCGCGTTTAAATAATGACCGTAACCTCACATCGCGTATTTATTAATCTCATTATTTATTAACTTAAATATTATATTCCCAAACCACAACCCACTAAACCAAGTCACTGACACATCCATGATAGACCGAAATATGCATATGTATAGGGCATATGCAGAGGTAGATCGCAACCTCCCCTACACCGTCCCACCGCTATTTCGATAAACCATGACCATGTGTCCTTAACTATGTTTAGTAACCAGACCATAACAAACTCCCAGTTCCATCCCAAAACCATTCTCAAACCAATAATCCATAATCATCAGTAATAACACTGCGGTAAACTCTATGGGTCTGTTTAGTTAAATTTCAACTAACTTCCCAAGGTTTACGCGTATAATATATTATAAAATCATGCATACCAGTAACAGTGATAATATCAGTAATGTAAGTCAACAATTTCATAATCATTCATAATAAATAAATCTCCGATCGTAACAGTACAATCGTACGGATGTACGAACGTACGGACAACCGAAAGTACAGTGATGTTACATTTGAAATCCTGGACATAAACATTTTTCAACCACGAATGACTGTAATCAAATCATAACCATATTAATCAAATCTTGAGCCCAAATTTAAGTTTAGGGAGACTACTTTCCAATTCAAGTGGGTGTGCATTTTGTTGACAAGATTTGAGCCCTCAAATGTTTGTCCTAAGTTGAGAAATCGAATATGTGTTATGTAAACATAACTTATAGCTTAACTTGGAAAGATCATGGCTTACTCAATTATAATCCAAATTGAGTGATTCTAGATTCAAAAGTTTATGTAGTGTGTTACCTTTCAAATCCCATTGGATTTGCATAAATCCAAGTTGGTTTCGACCATCTATCAGTGGACACAATTTCGATGCGACAACAAATTAGGTTTTTTGTCCGATATGATATTGTGAAATTTATATAAGATGCTTATAACTAAATAAAATGTAACAAAAAAAATTGTAATATGTAATATGTAAATGCATGAAAATATAACATATAATTTTTTAAAGATAAAAAAAGTAAAGTTTAATATATTAAGTACACCACAAAAAGCCCTAAAATATCTATGAATTCATGAAATGGTAAAAACTCAATTTTGAACAATAAAATGGCTAAATTTATATAATATGACATAAATCACCTCATATATTTAACATATTGCATGTATCATCAAATGTTTGTAACCAATGATATAATGAACAATTATAAAACCAAAGTCAATAGTTTAAACGTTATAGATCGTTTTTACATATACGGTTGTGTGTATATATACACATATAAGTGTATACATACATATATATGATCTGAATCATATAATTACCATATTAATTGTGTTAACCAATTAATCTATTTTAATCATTAATCAAGATTCTAATTCAATGAAATAGATTTAGATCATAGGTAACTTTGCCCCTTTTTTATTAACTAGTAAAGTGCGAGCCAAACTTTGATACCATTCTTTTTCCTTGATGAAATAAGTTATTACTTTCTTGAAAAATGAAAATTTAGCAAGTTCCCAATCACTTAAAAAAGAAACTTGAGTATTACTTCTAAGAGTGGTTGCCTGATTTGGGTGGAGTGAGTATACATTCATAATTCATAATGTTCATCCATTTCTTGAAGAGTCCGTTCAAAGGGTATATCTTGAGAGATTAGCCATTTCTAATCGACTTACTAACAATTGATGCTTTCATTAACGACCTTCACTTCCGCCATGAAACCCCATAAGGCGCCGATCTCAATCGACGATCTTAGAGCAGCCTAACTCGTCACTGTCACCACCATCACTTCCCACATTTAGGCCGCCCAGCTCCCCACACTCTTTAAGTCTTTAGAATACCCATGCCAACGGCACCACCAACCTTTTGAACCACTCACTTTCCTTTCCGACCAACTCTCATCCGGTGTGTCCATCCGCACTCCGCAACCCCAAGCCACCGTCACCGCCCTTGACACCATCCCGTAATCTGTCTGCACTGCCCAGCCCTGCTTCTAGCCCTCCACCTAAACTCTTTGCAATTCAAGTTCATGTTTCCTTATCATCACCCCACGCTATGCAATTCACCATAAACCATTGGCCACCAAAATCAATCTCATTATGTTCGCACCATACACCAATTACTACATTTCAATTCACACTTTGATGAACCACAATCCTGCATTCCTGCCCACCGCGACGGTGTGTTTTAACATCTTCAAAAGCCATTGTATGTGTCGAATGGCCACCACCATGGCGTGTCATTGAAACTAAACAAAACGGTACCATAAGACGTGAGTGGCTACCGCTAGGGATGAGCATTTGGTACCGAATACCGAACCCGAACCGGTACCGTATCAAACCAGTACCGAACCGATAGATTCGGTACGGTATTCGGTACCAACTATTCCATAAATTCGGTATCGGTATTGGTACAATACTGTTTTAGATGTTTATTTTGTAACAAATACCGATACCGTACCAATCATTTCGGTACGGTATTCGGTACCCACTTTTTCAAAGATTCGGTACCGGTATAGTACCGATCTCATCCCTAGCTACTGCCATGAAACAAGCACTCTATCCTTAAGGACAAAGACTTTTTTTGGGTAGGAGAAATGATACAAGTCAACTAGCACTCATGTTTTTCACTTTAGTTGAATTAGTATTTTCACCATGTTGCATTTTTAGATATTAATATTTTCTTATATAAATTGCTCATTCATCTATGTTTTTAGAGTCCAACCTGATCAAAGGTTATATCTTAAAAGATTAATCATTTCAAATTGGCTTGCAATTAGTCAAATTACTACTTGCTATAAAGTGTAGATTAAACCATATCCATACACCGAGTGAGACAATTTTTTTATTGCATCTGAAAAAAAAAAAAATTAATTATTAAATTGCCATTAATGGAGAAGATGTGGCAAAAACAACTATCATATAAAAGAAAATGATAAACAAAAAAAAATTAATTAATGGATTTAGGAATCAAAAAAAATAAAAATTAAAGAATACCTTCTTGTAAATGGACATCCCTGATCATTGTGGATGGGATTACAGATTACTCTTTCTTCTTGTCCACATAACACATCTCAACCCACTACCAACCCCACCCACCTATCTCTCTCTCACACACACACATACACACACTGAGATAGGAGGAAAGAAAGCCATTGATGGAGAAGATGTGGCAGCACACAAATGCCCTGCATTCAACATCTAAACACATCAATTACCAACCACCACCAACACAGATTCAAACCATACCCACTACACCTGCTGCTGCACCTATCAAACTGTCTCGTAGACAGCTCGCAATCTGCACCAAATGGTCTCTGATACTCCTCACTTCCCAGTTACAAGACACCTTCCATCTGCCTAAAGCAAGAGCTCAAGAACAAAACCAATTAACACTCGAAAATCCCCAAATAACTTTGCTAGATGATATTCCAATTGACAGTAATGCCACCACAGAGGATAATCCAGTTGACACTAGCAGCACAACCTCTCCAACCCAAGAGAACTCAGTGGAGGCTAGTCCCACTGAAGAAAACCCAAGTGGAACCACCGGTTCAACCGCAGAAAACCCAGCTGCCAGTGTTATTGAAGAGAATCAATCAGAAACTAGCAGCGTTCCCAACGAGAATCAAGTTGGCAATGATTCTGACACCAGCACCACAACTAAAGCAGACAGTTGTATTGACAAAGTTGTTACCAAACGGGCTTTTCTAGACATATCGATTGATGGGAAACCCATCGGACGAATTGTCGTTGGGCTATATGGAAACAATGTACCTGCTGGAACTACTAAGTTCAGTGATTTCGTCAGTGGAGCAGCAGGTAATCAAGTTATCTCTTGAGAAAATTAAATTACCCATGGTGGCTACAACTATTTTCATTTGTGTATATTTGATAGGTGTTAGTTACAGAAGAAAAGAGTTCATAAAGATCACACCAGGTTACATTCAACATGGTGGGGTTAGATCATACGGGGTGGATGCTGAACTAGCAGCAAAAACCGGGAGGAATTTTGCAGTAGACAATCTTGTTGCTGAACTGGAGAAAGAGAACGTAAGATGTCCCGGGACAAAGAACACTGTAGGAAGTATAGGTATTATCGTGAGGGACCCGCTCAAACCGCCACCTAAGCAAAAGCTGGTTGCCCGAAACGGTAAACTGGTGATTGATGAAGAAGAAATCGGTAAAGAACCAAACGGGACGGAGTTTGTGATTTCAACAAAAGACTCTCCAGATTTGGATGCATCAACTCTGGTGATAGGGAAAATTCTAGAAGGTATAGAGGTTGTTGAAAAGATCGCTCAGGTCAAGACGGTGCAAGAGAACACTAGTTCTCCATATTTCAGGTACTAGAACACACTAAATTGCATAAATTTTTTAGTAAGCAATAAAAGATACAAATAAGAACTGATGCAATAATGCATGTTTATTAAACAGGGTGGCCAAGTTGATAGGCGATAAAAGGGCAGTGGTTGCAGAGAGAGGGTTTAACAGACCCTATTCAAAAGTAGTAGTTACCAATTGTGGGCTAATGGTGTAATTTGAGATACATTCATGAGACTTGTACATCAATTAGAGTTTTTGCATATGCTTTTCTGTAAAAGCCCAAAAAATTTTGTGCATTGAAGTAATTAGAAAATAAATCTTCAGTTTCTAGCTATTTAAGTTGCAATCAACACAAGAAATCAAAACTCGAGCTTAATAATGGTTTAACCATGCTAACAAAAATCATATTACTTGATTGCATGTGCTTAGTTGATGTTCGATGCTGATGATGGGCCTTCTTTAACTCGAACCATGAATGAACTTCTTTCTTTTAGTTAACGGGGGAGTGAGAAGCTTTTTAACAGAACCGACAGGATCTTTCACCTAGATGTGAGATGCTTAAATTATTAAAAAAAAGGTGTGCATGATGAATCAATGATATAAATTAAAAATAAAGATGTAAAGGTTACCTCAATAAGAGAAGATGAAGCTTGGGTTGTCTCAGATGAATAAACAAACTCTTTCTGGCGTTCTAGAGCACTAAGAGTTTGTTTCCATCCAGGTGAGGATTTTCCATTAGATGTAATCCAAGGACAAAAATATCTATGCTGCTTTATTGGATCAAACTCAACTGCTTTTCCATCAATGTTTCCTGGTTGATCTGAAATTGCAGATTTCGTAATACCATCACCAGATGCCTCAGCTAACATATTAGTTGTATAACTATGGTGATTATTGTTAACCAACTCAAATGCAGATGAAAAAACGTTCCTCAGGTTTTGTCCAACAACAGGCAAAGAAATTTTAGGCCGGAAATTCTGCTCAGCAGGTGGTGGCCCGCCTGCAATTGTCAAACTCAAGGCGTTTCTATTTGATGATGTGACACCACTATTGCCAATACTTGCAGTTTGTACTTCATTTTCAACATGAGAAATTTGTACTTCATTTTCAACATGAGAAGTTTCTTGAATATGATGATCGTTTGGTTCTGCATGCCCAATAAGTCGAATAAACTCTGTGGGTCGTTGAGTTGTCTTGAAAGCCCACAGACCAACTTTGGCTCCACAAAGCCTACATCCTAGAATCACAGATGTATGATCATATTTGTCACTTTCATTAGATAAACTCTCACTTTCCTCCACATTCTCAGAAGTTCTAGAAGAATATACAGTGATACTAGCATTCTGTGCATCCTTGCAATCAACTATGTAAGGTAGTAACCTAGGCTCCCAACCACATAAACTTATAAGCTTTTGTGCCTGGAAATTGTGATTATAAATCAATCCTTGTTTGATAATAATCATAATAAATATTATAACCTGTATAGCAATAAGGCCATGATACCTGATAGTACAAGACAGCAGAAACTTGTTCCGATTCATCCAGAGTCGGAGGGCAATTAAGGAAATGTTCTAGCAAAGGGGTACCCATGTAATTAATGGCTGTTGATGAAATCACAGGGAGTTCCAAAAGTTGCAATAATAAAGCACATCGTTTTTTGTAATTATCAACCAAATCTGCAGGAGAGGATGGGGGAAACTGTGCAAGTTTTTCATCGCATGCATTGTCGACCCATGGACAGAGTAACTTGTGTCCATTATTCAGTTTTAAGCTGAAAACTGAGGCTGCATTCTCAACTATATTGCATATAAAATAGCAAATTTCAAATTTGTTTTCGAACTTGGGACCTGAAAAGAAAACTGATAGTAAAATGAAAAGCATGGATTACCTTGTTGTTGTGCCCAAGATGATGGAGTAGAAAAGAAGAGACGCGCTCCACATGATTCACAAGCGATGATGTCCGTATCTACATTGACCCAACCTGTCCTGGCACAATTTAATGAGCTGACTACCTGATGAAAAGTAATAACAGTACCCTCTTAAAACATGACTCCTCAAAAATGTAAAACTGGATTGTGAAAATAGATTATACATAAATATATAATTGCAACATGGTTACTGTTCCTGACTTCCTGACAACAATGTTAAGTTAAAGACATTCATTTTTTGGTTATTATTGATTTATGGTCTTAATAGAATAATAGTACAACTGGTGCTACTATTCTTTTTTGCTGCTAATTTAATGTATTTAAGGCAGTAATGGAAAATTGGGTAAGCTGATGTGGATAAACCGCGAAGGGAGTTCCAGGATTTTGCTAAACAAAAATCAGTGAAGACGTGACTAATCATCAGTGAAACATTGGAACTAAATGAAATATGATTTGAGACTGCAAGAAATAAAAAAGAATAGTTGCTCCAATCACATAACCTATAAAAAAGTGAAAGAAACTCATGAAAACAAATTTCACCCGCAATTCAATTTTGAACATGACTGATTCCCATGCTTAGAACTGGATTAGTTGCTTTAGTTGTGGTTATCTCCCTCTATGGAATATGAAACCGCTCATCAGGATGTAATGATAGTCAGCACATTTACAAATTGAGAACAGTCAGAACACAAAAATGTTTCACTTTTAAAAGAGAAAAATTACCTACAATCGCTCGCGAATCAAGAAATTCACCAACCATGAGCAGAAATTCATACAAGTATTTGTCTATAACACTATCTTGCTCCCTTTTTTATACAACTAAATCGACATAAAGCAGATGTATCTAACCTCAGGTTTCGCAAACCATGTCATGGACTTGAATGTAGCAAGCCTTTTCAGTAAGTCATCTCTGTCCCAAGGTCTGCACATGGGCGATTGCACAGCCACACCAGAAGCATTCTGTAACTCCCCAATCATACTTCTTTTAGATTTCAACTCAACCAAATCCAGTTTTGTAGTCATAGTATACGAACGTTTCCTGCTTCCCAACAATCCACCTGCAGTTACACTAGCAAAAGTAACAGATAATCACTAAGCTTCAATTCTTTTGATTTGAACTGATTCACAGACACAAAATTAGCATGAAGTTAGTTCCTAATTTATAAAAAATAAAAAATAAAAACTTTCTATACATATAATACGATTCATATCTGTAATCCGAAAGTGAACAGATCGATAAACCCTAATAACGAACTGAATTAAACCCCTCTTTGTAACGAAACTCATATGTGTGTACAGATTTCAAACTTTGGGACTACAATCGGAAATGAACAACGAATAAGACGATTATGAGCGTAAATTGAACTCAGTTGTTGAATTAGGGGAAACATAATTTGGATTTGATTATTATACCTAGACGAAGGGGGGGTTCCGGTGGATTTGGAATTGGGGGGAGAAGGAAGGAACAGCTTATCCATGACAGCGTGAAATCGCTTCTCTGATTCTTCAGCCATTAATGGCGAACTGGAAATTACTCTTTTTTGCTATCAAATGTTCAATCACCAGATTTTCTTTGAATTTATCTCATCTTAACATGAATATCTGCTGCTGCAAGAAAATTATACTAGTAACAATTTTTAAGTATGTTTCTTTAAACAAAATTATATCCAAGATTACTCTCGTGTTAAAAAGATTAAGAATTTTTTTTATAAAATAACTAGGATAATATCACGTGTATTACACGGGTTGAATAAAAATTAATAAGTATTTAATAATATAAATTTAAAAATTATAAATGATTTTTTGATTCAAAATATAATTTGCATTACATAGAAAATAAAATAACAATTAAAACTAGCTGAATTCACACAAGTTTTTACTTATAGTTGTTTTCCGTGGTTCATTGTTTTTAAACATTTCAATTATATATAACCGGACAAAAAAATTCGGGTCTTGTAATGCAAATATGATATGATTTCACAAAAGTTTTTCCTTACAGATGTTTTCAGTGGGTTCATTATTTTCAAACGTTTCAATTAAATAGAATCGGAAAAAAATCAGGTGGGGTTGACATTTGGGTCTTGTAATGTTCATCACATAATAACCGTGTAATATATTAGGTTAATGATTAAAATTTAAAATATCGTCATTAAAAAGTTCGGAGGTACAGAGTGCACGTTTGTTTGAAGTTTCTGAGCTCTAGATCAAGCGGGAGTCAAGGGGATCACGCAACCTTGCGGGTCCAAGGTGGCGGTCCGCTAGCTATTCAGCATGCATGGGTCAAGAGGGCAGCACCCCTTGTAGTGTTTGGGGCAACGCCCCGCAACCTAAACGAATTTTGCTAACTTTATATGACCAAAATTAAATTGACCCGAGGGTTTAAACGCTAATAATTACCATTTTGCTTGCTAAATTTATATGAGCAGAAAATGATTTTAACACGATTATATAGAAATCTAAGCATTGATTATCGAGATTTTTATAACAAATAGCACGTACCTCAATCAAGTTGACAAATTGCTGTGAAAAGTACATTAATGATTCACTCTTAAACGTCTTTATGGGTTCCAGTGGTGGACCCAGAAATTTTTTTCATGGGGGGCGAAAAATTTTTAAAAGTTATATATTTAGAGTTCGATATATAATATTTTTTTATTTTGTTCCGATCGGGATAGGTCAAACTGGGTCGGATCATGTTAAAATAACAATCAAACTAAAGTTCATATATATAATCATAATAAAAATACATTACAACTAAAGTTATTCTTATGCCAGACAAAATGGACGAGTTGGGTTGGGTAACAGGTTAGAACGGCTGCGGGTTAGGATGAATGCGAGTTATCATGGGTGCAGGTCAGGATGAATTTTAAGAAAAGTTAGTTTGAGTTTAAATAAGTCATTTTATAAAACATCAATTTCGTTAAACAAATAGTTTAATCAAATAATTTTTTTTATCAAATATATTATTGATCATTGTTACATGTTTGAACTTATTATATTTATTCAGTTTTTAAGTTACCCATCTTGTTATTGAATTGTCTGCCTAGTTCTCTACGGAGTTCTATTTTTTAAAATCAATCAAAACATCTATGAAGGTTGTTATAAGTAACTATTTCTCAAAGAAAACAAGTATAGGTACGCCACTGATGGGTTCACCTTACCTTTAAGGTGAAATCATACTTGGGATTCACCCTTAAATATTAATGGGTTCAAACTATTGTTTAACTCTTTCGAATAATTTTTTTCCTACTAACGAGTTGAATCACGGTGGATTCCCGTGAACCCACTACCTCCTACCTAGATCCAAGGTCCGCCCATGAGTTGAGCCAGTCATCATCACTCGAGCTCAAGATAAAAAATTAATGAGATGAGCGGGCTTGACTCGAACTTTTTGTAATGCTTGAGCTCTCGTAAAAATCTCTAAGTCAATACTTGGTTCATTTATTTATTTATCTTGCATTATTTAACACATATATAAATGGTGAACGCCACCATTAGACGTCCCTCACCGACCGGTCCCAATTTAACACATATATAATACCTAAACTAAATAAATTATTGCTCAAATTTAATACATTACAAGTTGTTTAATTGTAAAAAAGCTAATTTCAATATATAATTTTGAGCTTAAATACAAAACAATTAAAAAAACCAGTATTTTTAATAATAAAATAGTAATCCTTATTAAATATTTTAATAAATAGAAAAATATAAATAGAAAATATATAAACAAGAAATTACACACACACTATTTAGTTTATAAGTTTATTCGAGTCATGAGTCAAGCTACATGCTGAATTTGAGTTGAGCTAACCCTGTTTTGAGTTCGTTTCCATTATAAACCAAGATGGGCAGCTTGACTCGAGTTTTTTTTTTTTTTTTTTTTTTTTTTTTTTTTAAGCTGAGATTTTGACTTTTTCAAGTAATGTTCAGGCAGGTCATAAACCACGAACTTTTTGACAAGTCTTTAAGTATTCTATGATAAAACAAGCAAAATGGATTACATATAATAATTATTAATATTATTAAATAGACTTTATTACATAAATAGTTGGTGTGATTTACTCTTTGCTCATATTCAGAACCTACGGAAGTGTTTAGTATGTGAAATTATTTTAAACACAATAGAATTTCACAAAGGAAATGAGGTAAGAAAAACTTGAATTGCAATTTAAATTTTCCCAAAAGATATCAAATTTTGAAAAGAACTAGAAATACATCAAATAAATTTGAGATTGTTAAATGCGTACTTTTTTAAGAGTAATTTTCTACTCTTAAACTAAATCATACATTGCTAAAAACTTAAAATCATCTTAAATTTATAAATAACAATCACTAATATCACAAAAAGACTACACTAACGACCAACGAATTAGAATCTACGATACCAAATTGTTGACATCAATCTAACATCCTGACCTTCGCAACGTGGAGCCTCACTTTGCACTAGAGGAGGACGAAATAATCGGTTTTGGAACCGGACCTGATTATCATACTCGAAACCGAAATCAATCCTACTTGAACTGACGGGTACATGTGATTTCCGTTTCGTAAATAAATCAAAATTGAAATTACCTAAGCGGTCTCATATTTACCTGACCAAAAAACAGTTAAAAACTGGTCAAAAACAAGTAAAAACCCAAACATAAGCGAAACCGATTTAATCTCTACCATATTCTTAACTAGGGAAGGGTTCAATTGTTAACTCTTCTTTATTGCGATAACCGAATATATACATCTTATTACTTTAGGGCCCACATTAAAGTAATCTAAATGTGTAACTTTTTTTTTCCTTTTTAATTAATATAAGTGGGGTCCACGTTAATGACATTAATTAAAAAAAACTCACTCCTTTATATTTACTTTAATGTGTGTCCCAAAGTAGATATATTTATTCAGTTATCGTAATAAGAAAATTGTCAACAATTGTTCATTCTTTATCTTAAGTGTGGAACAAAATTGAAACCGGCTTAGAGTAAGTTATAGTAAAAGAAAATTGTGTCCGTCTACAGGTCTACTTGCCCGGTATTATTGGGTTAAGCCCATGTTTGGAAAATTTTATTTGGGTTAACAAGCCCAAATCTTTTCTGTCACGTGAAATCGTGATTATAGCCTTATAGGTGGCCGGTGGGCAAACAAACCGGAACCAAAACTGACAACCCGAACCGGTCATACCCGAATCGGTGGTACAAACGGGTCTAGTTTTTCAGACAAATTAAAACCGGAACCGAAACTGTAATTGGTTCCACATATACCCGGCCAAAACCCGAACAGGAACTGGCCAAAACCGGAACCGGAACCGAGTCTTGACTTTGTTGACCGGAACCGGAACATGTTCCAAAAAAACCCGATTTGCGCACCTCTAATCGTGATCACCAATGCACCATTCATGTAATCATGTCTATGACTATGTTGATAAAACTCTAAACTTTTTTTTGAACGGCAATTTGGATCACTGACATGTCATAAACCCACCCGATCATATCCACACCCCATAGGAGGAAACCCACCATAGGTGAGAGAAAACCCCCTAGCCTAGCATGGAACCCCTACTTTGTCCATGCCAGGACTTGAACTCGTGACCTTCCCAATAATAAAGCCACATGGTACCTCCCCTCAACCGCTTGAGCTAAGGATCATTGGTTAATAAAACTCTTTTAAAATTATATTCATCTTTCATAAAAGTTATATTCATCTTCTAAAATGCTTAAAAAGCCTAACATTTAAAAAAATATTTTTCTATAATAAAACCATTCTAAGTAGCAATCAAATACTTAAACGTATCTGTATATTTCGTCAATATTACTTACAACTCATAATATGTAAATATTGAGGCCGTTAAAAAAAACTTGTATGCATGTATATTTCGTCAATATTACTTATAACTCGTAATATGTCAATATAACTTAGTGATATTATATTCGTATTAAACATGTATGCATTTTTTTTCTTTTGAATAAAAAAACTTGTATGTTTTGTTTAACTATGACATATAGATATATTTTCTAACTTCTTTTGTAACATGTGTTGCATTAGGACACAAATCAATCCGGTCTCTACGTAAAACAGACAGTAAGTCAAGTAACATATACATTTTTTTATTATTAACATTCCTCTATCTAAAGTTATTAAACACACAAATTAATTAAATTAAAGAAATAAAATTAAAAAACTTTCATTAATCCGACGTATCAGCCGTGAAATTTCGTTGAAGAATTGAAAAATCAAAGTTACCAAGTCAAATATCGTATCCCCACTTCTCCTCAACGATCTCCCCCACTCTCTCCAAAATAACCAACTTCTTCAAATCAAACCCTAATATAAATATAAATCAAACACTACTTTGCTAACATAATTAATCACTGATATATCATCATAATTCATACATGCCCTACGCAACCATGATCAAGAACACCACCACCATTTTAATGGCATTCATCTTCCTCACCATCCTCAAAGTCCAAAGCATTCATGAGTTCAAGGTTGGTGGCAACATGGGTTGGACAATCCCACTCTCCAACGACACCGATCGCTACGACAATTGGGCTTCCCACAATCGCTTTAGCATCAACGACACCCTCCGTAAGTACTCCCTGATCATTACCACTGATAGACTGATAGTTATGTTACAAGTGAGATTATGCTAGTTATCGTTTGTTTTTGTTTTTTTTTTTTTAATTTATTGCATGCATGCATGCAATCTGATCACAAAATGTAGGTTTTGAGTACACGAACGATTCGGTACTGGTTGTGACCAGAGAAGAACACGAGAGATGCAAATTATCAAACCCTATATCGTTGTTCGACAACGGTGACACTGTCTTTGAGCTCAACCGATCCGGATTCTTTTATTTCGTTAGCGGCGTATCAGATCATTGTGAACGAGGTCTTAAGATGATTGTTAAGGTTTTGGAAGCTGAAAAAGGTGCTGATCAAACCGCAAATCAAACATCATCTGTCAAGAGTGAAGCA
Organism: Mikania micrantha; assembly: GCA_009363875.1. NCBI lineage: Eukaryota > Viridiplantae > Streptophyta > Magnoliopsida > Asterales > Asteraceae > Mikania > Mikania micrantha. The sequence goes on from CM018690.1 coordinate 32,880,947, forward strand.
GCCTCAATCCTTAAGATGGATAGTGATACGTTGTCTCAAACTCTTATGATCGTAGGGATTATCGCCATGTTTACCGTTTTTTATATGTAATTTTGATTGTTTTTACAATTGAGATGCATTTAGTTTCTTAGCAAGATGAATCAAATTAATATGTTTAACTTTCTGTGGCAAACTTATTTCTAAGTCACAATATTTGATTATTGAATTGTTATTCAAGTGAACTGCAAAATGACCGATCCGTCAGACCGGTGAATTACACTAATTAAACTAGATTTCAATTTTTTTATATAAAACTATATAAAGTTTATAATAGTTATCATGTTATATGGTTTTTAAATCTGGTATGATCGGTTTGACTGGTCAGATTAGTTAAACAGTAAATGACCAGTTCGATGTCTGATTTGGTTTTAAAACATTGGTTAAATGGTAGGCATATGTTATTAAATAAAGAAAGATTTATAGGGCAATCAATTAAGCAATGGGGCACTTAATTAACATGTTTTATGTCTTCAAATCATGGATTAATAAATAATGATATTTGAAATGGAGAGATGGTTGGTTTCTCATCATTTGAGGTGCTTTCCCTTTCCATAATGTGGCTTTATTATCTTGATATTTATATTATCATTACCAAGTACTTGAAGAGGTGGTTTGTCATTGCTAATTAAATATTATATTTTATGTAAAGAAATTTAATGTAACGTTATGAATTATGATGCCATATTATTTTTAACAATTCGGTTTGTAATACTGATGTGGATATTGGGCCTTTTAATCTTGACAAACAAACGGTACGTGGTGTAAATTCAATAGGATAACAATTAAGAAAAAATTACATATTGATATGACATCGATTTATAAGTACTTTTGATAAATTTTCAGTCATTTAAAGTTCTTAACTTTTAATTTCAAACGCTTAAATTGTCTAAAAATCTTCTAGAAGCAGAGTTCGTGCTGGTTCCACACCTTCTCTCTTCTATGAGGGTTTCACACTCAAGTCTTTTGCATTCCTTCTTAACAATAAACAGTTACTTACAAAGTTACAATTTCAAGCCGTGGTGCTCATCTTTTCAAGCGCGAACATGTTTTATATTCAATACGTACGTAGTATAAATTTAAGTGATGTTAGGGTTTTCTTAGACAACCATACTTTTGTTCTTTGTGTACTTCGATTTTCGTTAGGTAATTACTCTTTTACACATTTAAATTATTTTTACATAATTAAAAAACTATGACAAACCATTTATCAGAAGGTTATTCTTAAGCTAGATTCCTCCTTTTTTTTTAAAAAAAAATTTTAAGGGTATGTATAATCTAATGTGTTAATGTATTTTTGTTTTAGTTTTTGTTCTTGCACTATTCTAATTTATGTTCCATCGGATTCGATCAATAACATTATGTTTTGTATAAAGTTAATATCCTCTACTATTTGTTTCCTTTTATTTTGTATAATGTTAATGGACACATTAGTGGCATCACAATACCAGTACACCACCGTTAAAGGCAACCAAGTTTTGATAAAATCTCTTTAAAAGTCTCTAACTTTTAATATCAATTATTTAAAAGCCTTTAAAAATATTCTAAAAGAAGCGGTTTATAACGGTCCACCCCCTCTCTCCTCTTTGGTTGTATAGTAGTTACAAAAAGCTCAAGACTCTCTCTCAAGTTCTTATATTTTCTCTGTTCCCGTGTTCATTTAAGAAGAGAAGAAAGAAAATACAAGAAAAAGAGAAACATTTTTGTGTTTATCTCATTTCTTTTTCTTTCTGTTATATCCTTTAATAAACTCGAGTACACAACATAAAGCGGGAATTGGTTTTATATATTTTCAAACTGATGTAAGCCGAAAATTTAAAGCTATGATACAAATCTTTTCATGCAGGAAGTTTATAACTACTCATAATACGCCTCAGCGGTACCCTGAGATTCTTTCAAATGTGAGGTCTTGGGTTCGAAACCCTCCCGCGGTGAAAAATGGGTCTAAGGGGGGTCAGGAGGTTTTCCCACTGGAGTTTCCTCCTAGGGTAGTTGTGGAGGCTCATGAGAGGTCCAGATAACTATACCTTGATGACATGACCTGAAAACAGTGGAATCACACGATTGAGACATTCGCATTCAAAAAAAAGGCTATAAATGTAAGTGATGTTAGAGTTTTCTTATCCTGTCAGACTTTTTAGTTCGATCTTTAGTATATAAAGTCGTTATGTGCATTATCTTTTCTGTGGGAGTTATGTAGTACTTTAAATGTTTACCTCTAATTTTATAATATTAGATAACTAATACTGTCAATTTGTAATTGATGAAAGTGCTTGTTCCAATTTTCAAGAAGAATTATTTATGTAACTACTTAAGAATACATATACATGCACACACAGGATTGTAACCTATAAAAACACGATCTCTCATAAAAAAATCTTTAAATCATATATGAGTCGTTCATTTATAATTTTGATAATTAATATGTGATTTATATTAAAGTTAAATAAAAAAAGGATTGAATAAAAAAATTAATTTAATGTGGTTTAATGTGTAACACGTATTTATTTTTCAAGATTTCAAATGTACAACTCAAATAAAGTTTAAGGATTTCTCTATAAGATCGAGTTTTCACAAGATACATAGATGTCTGTGTGTTTATATATAGATGTATAAACACACACATACTCACATATATGTATGTATGTATGTATGTATGTATGTATGTATGTATGTATGTATGTATGTATGTATGTATGTATGTATCTTATGAAATCCAATCTTATAAAGAAAACCCTTTAAAATTATGTGAACAATTCATTAGAATCTTTAAAATAAATATGTGTTTCATATTAAGCCATATTTTTTATTCAAATCCCAATTTTTTATTCAATTTAATGTGGACCACATATTTATTTTAAATATTTTAAATGAATGATCCAGATTGGATTTGAGAGTTCTCTTTAAAATCGGATTTTCATATGATACAATTCATACACACACACATATAGAGAGAGAGAGAGGTATGATCATATATAAATAGATAGTTTTGTAAAAATGGCAGGAACCAATAATATGAAGATAATTTAGTAAATTTAAATATAATGTAGATTTAATAATACATAATTTGTAGCAAGATTGTTAATTCCATGGTTCAGATCGTTTTTCATCATTTTTACAAAACTAACATTTTGCCCAATAAGTTTAGTCACACACACACATACCAGAGCCGGCCCTGAGAATCACAAAAAATTCCAGGGCCTGAGACGAGAAAAAAATGGGCTTCTTTAGTGGTGACCCTGAATTTGGTTTGTTTGGTTAACTGATTAAATCAAATTCATATTTAAATTTATTATTGTATTAGTAATAATATATAAGGTTGGATTTGGTTTATTCGATTTTAACCGATTTATTTGGTTTATAATCGGATTATCCAATTAAATTTGGTTTATTCAGATCGGTTTATTTGATTTTAACCGGTTTAAAGGGCATGGCAGTAACTTTTTACACTTTAAAGAAAACTACCTTTTGTACCCGTTAAATCATGTGTTTTTAAATGATTTTTTTGTTCTCTCTAACTTTTTGATTCTCATTTGAATAAATCTATACACACACATATCAAAAATTTTTTGCCCCTTAAAAAAATAGGCCCGAGATAGAGGTCGGCCTTGATACACACATATGCCCCAACATGATCGAAAGTAGTGTTGAAGTGGGTCACTTATGCTAGGGTAATGACAAATATAGAGTTATTTATGTAATAAAACCATTAACAACTAAACAAATGAAGATTTTCTCAATAGCATGTTGGAGCATCAAAACTTTTATTGAAGTTTGTTAAAAATTTTATTATAACACCCGTATGCTCCTCTAGAAATATAGTACTAGAGCCAAAAAGATTTCATCTTTTTACCTCTAAATAATTTCATATTATAGGCAACAATTTCTCCCTTTCACCATCTCTCACTAAATATGGCACGATTTCGTTTGTTATTATTATTTTTTTTTTCACATCTACAATTATCTAAGTTAAATGACATGTTATCACCACATCCATCATGGATTATTTATTTATTTTGAACAAAACATTCTAAAAACGCGTATCCATTCAATTATTAGTGTTTTTGATGTTTGACTTCCTTTGTAAACCCATAATATTTGCAATCTCAGGCAAATTAATGAGTGTAAAACATGGATCTCCTCTAATTGCAACTTACTTCGTAAGTTTTGCATAATTTTATCAATTGAGCCAATGGTGTCAGTGGTAGACTTGGTTATGTATATTTGTAAGTTCATAAATAGCCTTTTACCTTTCAAGTTAATTATGAATGAAATATCAAATGTGTCAACATAATTTGTCGATCACCTTTTGTAAATTTGTTATTGATCAAAACCATTGCAAGGTTGGAAACTTGCCTCACGTCAGTTGTATGTATGGACATTTGATGTTAGGTTTATATGCAAAATAAGTTCTTTCACCCATCAGACTAGTCTTTTGGGTTAAGTTATCTTGTTTGTTCTATAACAATGATATCAGACCTAACTCAGGGTGGTGGTCTGGAAGGAGCCAGCCGTGGCCACTCCCTTAAGGAGGGTCGATTGTTATTGATTGAAACTATTACAAGGTATGAGACTTGTTTTACAACTGGCAACTGATGTGAAATTTATAAGCCAAATGAGCTCTTTTACCCATAAAACTAATCTTTTTGGTTGAGTTCTCTTGTTTGGTGCATAACATAGTTATGTTCTAATTTTTGGCTAATACGTACACAGAACGAATGAATTAGGGATGGTTTTGACAGTGAGAAAACATTGAAGGTGGTTTATTATATAAAGAAAAAGATAGTTCGAACAACTTTTGGGTTCGATCAGAATCTTTGAATAAATGATAAGTAGATGATGAATGATATCTTAATGAAAAAATAATTAAAAAAGGAAATAAAAATAGGAATTTGACCAGTTGGAGCCTCATTTTACCAAACTTTATTTCACATCAGCCCCTTAAAAAATGAGCCACTCTATACTTTCCAATAAATTATAGAAAAGAATGACACCCTGGTAAAATCCATAAAGATGGAACTATAATTGTTGGTAGTGATACAAAAACTCTCGTGCATGTATTTGTACTTGAATATAATTTCTTTGTGTACACTAACGAATTGTAACTAGCTTTTCCATATAAGAAAAAAATAAAGCTTGTTTTAAAAAGAATAATAAAAGATCCCAAGACGAGCCAAAGCCGAGCCCGCTCGTTTCATAATCGAGCCAATCCCAAAACAAGGTTGGCTTGGTTTGTGCTCTACTCTTTAGCTCGTTTGAATTTATAAAACTTTTAACTTTTAGTTATAGCCAATGTTTTAAAAACTGGTATTTTAGGTGCCCCAGATTTGACTCAAAAATGGTTCAACCGGTTGAACCGGGTTGTACTGAATGGTTCGACCAGACACACTAATTAACTATAAAATTATATAGAAATACAACTTATACTCAAATTAGTTTCGAAAAAGTATACAAATTCATCAAAAAACAATTCAAAAAGTACTTAAATTCATCCAAAACAATCAAAAAGTATTCAAATTCTAATAAATTTTTTTTAAATAAAAGTGTATAATAGAATTATAACATTGGCGTGCTAAACACATCAAATTCACGATCGCTTAAAAGCCTAAAATCGCTTAAAAGCCAAAATTTTTTGTTTTTTTGAAACCGGAAATTCTGGTAAAACCGGATTAAACTGCCGGCACGATCGATTAAAGAACCTGCATAATACCGGAGGATTTTGTACCGGATGAGTAAGTGGTAGACGATTGAACCGGTCGAACCGGCCGGTTCGAACCCGTTTTTAAAACATTGGTTATAGCATACAAATAAATACTCAATATATCCCAAACATGAAAACTTTTTTTTTCTTGTAGATCATAGTGGCGGATCTTCAAATTATTGATTGGAGATGAAAATTTATGCGAACTTAAAAATTTTTTTCCAACCGATCGGTAGGTCTCTGTTAGTCGAGTTAAATGTATGAGTTAGTAATTCGGGTCAAGTCGGGTCAAACAATAAAAATATAAGTATCTAAAAATTATCATTATGCGTGAAAAAGAATGAGTACCTGAAAGAAGAACTACAATTCAGTTCGACGCCTTGTGAGATTTTTGAATTCATTGATTATGTATTATGAGTCAAACTTTTCCGTGCTATTTCTTTTCTATGTAAGTCACCACTCATCAAGCTCTTCGCAAGATACTCATTTGACATCTTATTTTGAAGGCGATCATTGAGTATTTTCGTTGCTGAAAGTCCTCTCTCTTTTATTGAAGTAGAAACGAGAAATGTCAAGATTAGTCGGATCACTCAATTAGCCAAATAGTACGTATCATTTTTTTGAGTTTCCACAAGACTTTTGCATAGATCATAAATTGTTGATACATCACTTATCTTGGTATTATTTGACTTTTCTATTAAAAAGCTCCAATTGATATCGTAAATGATACACACATCCGAAATTAGGGACACAATCAGGAGCATTCATATTAAAGATAATACAATATTTTATATTAAGCTTGGTTTAATTCAAGCCAAGCAGAGCTAAGCCAAATTAGCTTAGAATTCGAGTCTAACTTGAGCCTGGTTTGTCTACACATGAACAACCATAATAATTTGTAATATACCAGTTTGGTGCCCAAGTAGTTTAATGTTTCTAAGACAAATATATTTTTTACATTATAAATGAAATCAATACTTTTTTAAATACAAATTACAACTTGTTTAAGTTAAAACTAATTATAATATTGTATATTTTAAAAAAGGTAATGCTTAAAATATTCTTAATTTATGAAATTTAAATCCAATTTTTTTTAACAATTTAATTATCTACAAAATGAAAAAGAAAACAAAAAGTCTAATTTCACATTTCTTTTATAATATAAAATGTTTTACTGTATAATTTTTTAATTTTTATATCAAACCATATCACATAGTATACCTCGCACAATTCGTCCTTAACTTTGTAAAATAACACCGAAACAACTCACTCTTTAAGTTTTATAAAATGCCACTTACCCTTTAAATTTCTAAAATTTCAAGTTTTACTCCTAGTAGTATATATAATCTGGTTTTTACTCAATATTTTTTTTAGTGACTTAAAAAAACCAATTTATTATTTGCTTATTATATGCACATATCTACATAAATTCGAGTTGGTAAACGTTCAACGTAAATTCCCGAACACTTAAATTTGATGTCGGTATCATTTGTTTCTAACACAACTCTCTCCCCAACTTTCAAAAGATATCACTTTTACCATCTTAAGTTTCTAAAATTTCAAGTTTATTTTATTTATTACATATAATTTGATTTTCTTGAATAGCTATTGTTCCTTAGCTTAAACAAATTAATTCGTTACATACTTGTTTTAACTAATTCCCAATATTAGTGGCATTCTTCTCTGACACAACTCACTTTTTAACTTTTAGACCACACGCAGTGGTTCCCCGCCCCCTCCCGCGGACTTGTTAGCTCCCTTTCGAGGCCAACAGCGGGAACACCGCCCCTCCCCTTTAGCGGCCCCGCCCAAAGCAGCTCCACGACTCTCGCTCCCCGCTTGTTTCACGCTTTCTGATTCGTCCATGGCTCATGACCACTGTGGGGAAGGGTTTGAGTGGGGAAGGGTTTTCAGTGGGGTGACCACTGTGGGGGTTTAAGGTTTTCAGTGGGGTGATGACGTGGCAGGAAATTTCGGTGGGGAAGGATTTTCTGGGGTGACCGCTGTGGATAGTTATAAGATGTTTTCTTATCAACTTTAACCGTTTAATGTTTCAAGTTTACTTCATGTTTTATATATAATATTTTTTCATAATAACTTTTATTCGTTAAGTTAAAAAAAAAACTAATTTGTTACATGCTTATTTTGATGCATATGTCAAAATAAATTCAATTTACTCGAAGTTTCGAGGTAAATATTGTTCGAAAATTAATAATTCAGGTCAAATATAATATGTTTTGGTTCTATGACGTCTCTGTAATACCTGAGTCTTAATGCTACAATTTTTTTTTACATATTTATATGTTTTTGACTAAAAAATATTTTTTCTATCTTTATTTTTATTGTAAGGTAACAACATCTAAAAAGGTTTGCTTCTTCTTCTTTTTTTTGAAATTTTTTTTAAGATACACTATGATAATAAGAAAGATTTCTGTATATACTATCAAAGCATTCAATAATATCAAAATATGTTAAATCGGTCCAAATCGCCTTACCAATAGGATGCCCCAATGTGTTACAAAATTTCGATTTAACCAATGATCCAACCGGAGGCATAATTGGAACAATAATGTCAAACTTCTTAATATCATTATCGATTAAAAATGTATCCATCTTCCAAAAAAATGATACCTATAACATCTATGTCAGTTTTTTGTTTGAATATATTCAATTCAAAACGACTCGTTTTCTAGATGATCCCTCTAGACAAAGGCGTATGTAACAATATTTCTAATTACTTCGTTTGATATTTCTATTTTATTTGAGAGGGACCTAAAGAAAATTATTTTTTTTCACCGAGCTAACATAAATTTGTCGATGTCTATAGTAAACTAAAGGCATTATTTGATAGCTATTTTGCTTCAATTTATTGGCTAAAAATTAAAAAAAGAAATAAAGATTTAGTTACGATTAGAAATTGGAAATCTGCTTATATATCTTCATCTATGGATACATTCTTTATTCATACTCATTCTCATTATCGTCATTTAACGTGTCGCCACATGCAACGACCGCAAATGTACCTAGTAGATTACTACTGTGTAACACTATTTTGGTGGCTACGTATACAAGACGTACCAACTTTCTAGTTTCTAATAAAGGTATAGCTCAAAAATTTTTATACTCAAAAGAGAAAGGAACCTCCAGGTCACATAAAAAATGTAATTTTCGATAGCCATAATTGAAAAGATTAGATATATGAATGAATTTTCATATAAAAATGATTTGTATTAAAAGCCGTTTAAATTCTTAAAATTTGTGTAACCCTTTTTTTTTTCATAGCCAAAATTTTCAGTTTTTCTCAGTATACGAGTGTTTGAAAATAATATCGTTTTGCAAACTAAAAACACAAATTTACCCCCAATTAATCATTATAAACTAATATATATGTATATTTCCCCTTCCACACTCACAAACTACAAATTACAACAAATTAATTAACTCCATCACCAATTTAACATTTCTATGACAGAAATATCAAATTCAAGAAAACATCTTTTTAGCTTCAAACATGTTGAATTTGGATCCAAATGTTGCACAATTTGAAGTCTTGATCAGATTCTGAGCAAATAGATGCTTAGTTCAGGAGCTCCATTGCTATCTGGATTCATCATATAGAAAGCTTCTGAATCTCTTGATCCCACAACTCTTTCAAACTTAGCCCTCATGTACATGATCTCACCTTCATCATCTTCATCTTCTTCATGATCACCACCTGGTTTTTCTGCAGGCAGTACACCAGCTCCCATGGATATAGGCTCAACTGCTTTCAACACCTTCCATTCTTTGTCTCCACACTCTCTTTTCATCGCGAACCCACACTTCTTTCCATTGCAATAAGTCCTCCAAACAGGCTCTTCCAAGATTCTTCTTGAATTGCCAACTTTCTTGATCTTGTCCCCCTCTTTATCACACTCGAGTGCGATTCTCACGAGCCCAGAAGCCATTTCTTTAACCAACCCACTGATCGGGGTTTGTAGCTCGATCAGGAAAACGGGTTGGTGGGCTGAGCTTTTTTGAAAAGCAAAATGGACATGGCCCTTGCGAGAACCGAAAAGGGTACCTATGACCCTAGATCCCAACCCATGCAGGTTTGGCCTGTTCTTGCTCAGTGCAGAAAGCACTGAGCGAACCCTAGCGATTGTGATCGCTTGGAGCTTCTTTCTTGTTAAGGGTGGTGGCAAGTCATCATCTTTTTCGATTTTGGGACATGGATTGATCAGAGAAGAGATCACTTGTTCTTGTTCTTGGTCTTGTTCTTCATCTTCGTTGCTAACTTTGTTTGACCAGTGAAAGTGTAACTTGTCGGCTGAGGTTTTGGCCATGGATGTTTTCTTGTATCAAAGAAAGATGATAACCAAAGGGAAAGAAAGCAACTACTTAAACTAAAGAGAGAGAGATTGTAGTTATTTGTTTATTTTTTTATAAAATTTTGTGGATGTTTTCATTTTGATTGTTGATATATTGGCCCTTTTTAAAGTATTGAAATGCAACTTTTATAAACGGCGAAGCTTGAGTATATAATCGGGTCGGATCTTGAAAAAGAAGAAGCACAAGTAATAGGCAACCCCACTAAGATAGAGGTAGATTTCAAATTAAAGAATGCAAGGGGATATGCCCTTTAATCCCCCTTCATTAACATTAACATTAACTTTTGGTAATTTTTTATTGAACAATAGTATTAGTGATAATTCTATGTTGTTTTTCTTTGGAAATTAAAAAAAAGGAAATCAAAATTCTTTTTAATTTATAAATTTAAACACTATAAAATATTTTAATAAAAACTCTTCATTAATGCTAAACACTAGACATATGGGCCATTTTGAAAACGACAATTAAGTATTGGCACAAATAACACATTCACATGTGTCATAACTAATGCAAAACTTGCTTTAATTTGTGTTACTGACGTTTATACTTTTACAACGATTGTGTATTTAATTGGATGTAATATCTAACAATTACATTACATGAATCACCAATTAATTTGATTAAAAAAACCTTTATTAAGGTTAATATTGCAACCATATAAGCTTTGATATCATGGATTTAAATTGGCATAAAATCTCACTCAATTCAAATTTTGACCCAATTTCCTTGGATCCGACTCACTTCAAACTCACCAACACTACCCATAAGCCCATTTTGGTAATTTCACTAGGGAATAAAGGGAAGGAAACAAAGTAAATATGTAACTTCACTTTCTTGGTGGGGTTAGAGATAGAGAAGGAAATTCTTGACTCTATCTTTTTTTGTGTTTTATTGACCAGAATCCCCAACATAACACCAAAGAATTACAGAGGGCAAAAAGAACACTCTTTTTCCCAATACAACTTTTACTGCACACTGTACAAGTATGTTCCTAGTTCACCACAAAAAAACATCCTACATGATCACCAAAATGACACTGGCTCTCTGGGTTCTGGTGGGTTCTTGTGGCTCAGGGCTTAACTTGCTTATGGATCCAACAATCTATTATTGGCTGCAAAAGGAGCACCCCAGGCCTTTGTTAGGTCTATTTCATCAGCAACATTTACAAAATGAATAACATTCTTCAAGATTTGTTTTTTATTTTTTTTAATATTATGTATGGTTTTAAGAGACCCATGCTTAAATGAGATTCAAGTATTTACATTTGTTATTGTTATGTCTCTCATACTAACAAATATATCTGATTTGCATACAAGAAGCTCATGGATTTAGTTTTTCTTGGCCTAGTAGAAACTTACCAGAGGTTCACTTGTTCAAAATTTACTTCCATCCATTATAGGGTGTGATTTTTTTCCCCTTCTAAAACACATTTAGCTAAAAGAAAGTTGTGTTTGAACGCTCTGATGGGTTAAATACTTGAGGGGTGGGTGTTGGGCAGACGATTTGAAATTCTAAAGCAGACTCTTCATTTATTAGATAGAGAAGAAGACCAAGATTTCCTGATGCGTTGTCGAACTTATTCTAATATAGCTTAGATCGAATCGGTATTGTTATTCGAGCTCTCTAATTAAAGTGCTCATTTAATTAGCATTTTAAATATTATGCGTTGAAGAAGACTAGAATAAGCATTCTCATATGATTTTGGATTATCAATAATGATTTTTCTTTAAAATTTGTAACTCTCAAGGAATTTCAATTATACTCATATTCATCACTATAAAAATTAGGTTTAGAAGGTATCACAAGACAACCCGAGACGAAGATCTACTATTTCATCACCAAGACATCTTGAAACTAGTGATTGTATTCAATAAACATGCATTATAAAATTTTGAAATCTTAAATTCTATGTCATCATAAAAAATAACTAGATAATTTTTGTCCAATTTTAAACTACCAAATACAAATGAGCAAATGAGTATATCTTTTATAGTTTAAACACTAATATTTCATAAAGGTATCTTAGGGTATTATTGTACAAAAATAAAATTAAAATTAAACTTTCTTTGCTCTTAGATTTATAGATTCATTTGTTACGATTACAATTTTGATCTTCGTAATTTTTTCAGTTATTTTTAAAACTTTGTCAATTTGTTTTTGTTTGTTTTTATGATTGGATTTGAAGAGAACGATAAAAAAAGAATAAAGGAATAAAGGGTGCATATGGGTCTTTTTCTGTCACCTAGTCCATAAGTAGACAGTTTTATGTCCAAGTTTAACCAGCCAAGACCCTAAAACTAGGCATTTCCTGGGCCTAGAAATGGCCCACATTCAAATTACATTATTTTCAGATATTCCAAAAGTAAAGAGCTTATTACATAATCATTTGTAATCATGTGCAAATATGGTGGATGTATTAACAATATCCACTAATTTTATGGAGTGCTATATATTATTCCCAATTATGTTACCAACAAGAATATGATAAATGTATTAACATAATATTCACTAATTTTTTATTTTTAATTTCTAGTTTTTTTTTAAATATATATATATATATATATATATAGGGACTTATTCTATTAAGAACCATTAAATATCAAAGAACCATAAGAACTAATTTTGTACCACATATTTTAAGGGGTATAAAAGTAATTTCCTTTTAAAATAGTGGAAGTTACTTTTATACCCTTCTAAATTTGTGGTTAAAATTGGTTCTTTTAGTTCTCAACTTTAAAAAGTTCTCATTTGAACATCCCCCTATATATATATATATATATATATATATGATATGTGTTCATAGTTTTCTTTATCTGTTGAAGTATTCATGTATTTCATTATGCCATTTTTAGGGGGAAAAAAGAAAAAAAATATAGAGTTATACATAGAGAGAAGAGGGGGGTGAATTGAAGTTAAGGGTGCGAGCATTAAACTTAAAAAAAAGAGAGTAAATTGCACTTATGGTCCTTTATGTTTAAACAAAATTTTAGAGATAATCTTTTATGTTTCAAAATGTCAAAATCAGTTCTTTAAGTTTTTAAATGTTGCAAACTCGGTCCTTTCTCCGTTAACGTCGTTAAGTACTCACAGAAAAAATGATCATATCTGAAAATTTATGTAAACATAAATGACTAAAAGTGAAATTTACTTAATTACTTATATGATTTTTTTTGACATTTATGCCCCTATTCTATTAATACTTAACGACGTTAACGGAGAAAGGACCGAGTTTGTTACATTTGAAAACTTGAAGGACTGATTTTGACATTTTAAAATATAAAGGACTATCTCTGAAATTTTGTGTAAACATAAAGGACCAAATGTGCAATTTACTCAAAAAAAAAAAAAGTTTTTATGTATGGTAATCATCGTATTCGATAGTTGATCCAATAGGAAGCAAGTTATATTGTGTATCTCTTAATACATAGTATCTAAGTGTTTATACGTTTTATCTTTTTACAAGAATCAGGGTTACGTCTTCAATAAAAAACTAATATTTATAAAAATTAAATTGTTAAATGATATCCAGGTGTTTAAAAGTATTATCTTTTAGTGAGATTTAGGTTTAAGTCCCTTGTTTAAATAATGTTTTATTACGAGTAAATTAAATTATTGTTAAAAAGAAATAAATAGGTCATATTAGAATTATCCAATTTGTAAAAGCTTGGTAAAGTTTGTTCAAATTTATGTAATCTATATGAATTTGATAATAAATAATCAAATATGTTAGGACTAATCTTGTCAAAGCTCAATAGTTAGAGAAGTAAATTACAAAGTTTATTTGTTTAATTAGACATGTTTAATAGGGACTATCATTTGATTTAGGTTATAATTATGTTAAAGCTATACTTTTCAAGCAGTCAATGTTTGTTTCCTTATAAATATGTGGTAGATTTTCATTGCAAGCAAGTCTTTCAATCAAATAAAATCAAAAAGTTGTGGAGGGTTTTCCACTAGGGGTGTTCAAAATATCCGTAATCCGAAAAAAACCGAAATCCGAATCGTATCCGAAACCCGAAAAAACCGATCTGAATTAAAGATGATTCGGATCGGATCGGATATCCAAAATCCTCTTTATTCGGATTGGATATCTGAATTCAATCCGAATAACCTGAATAAACCCGGGTTATTCGGGTTGTTCGGATTATTCAGATGAAAAAATATGTTTATTCGGGTTTTCGGATAGATTCGGATCGGATAGAAAAATTTTGAATTCGGATCGGGTCAGGTTTCGGATAAGGTCTTAAAATTTTCAAATCCAAACAACCCGAATAAACTGTTATTCGATCCGATGAACACCCCTATTTTCCACAATATTTTGTATTCTTGTTTGTTTTTATAGATTTATGTACTCATTAATCTATGTATTCTAATAAACAAAAATGTTTATTTGCCACTTGTCACATTCTAAAGTCATAATGCCACTTGTCACATTCTAAAGTAATAATGTCACTTGTCAAAATTTTATACTTAATTATCTCTTATTAAATACATTATATTATCTCTTCTATTAAATAAATTATATTTTCTATCTTATTAAATAATTGTAATAATAATAATAATAACTAATGATATTATTTATATTTTGCAAATTTAAAAATAGTTTTTATATATTTAAATCGAATCATTTTATTATAAAATATATTTTAAAAAGTTTATAAAATATATTTTTTCATAAATATCAAATTTTTAAAAAATAAGAAATATTTCAGTTTGTTATTTTCACAAAATAATAGTTTTACAAAAAAAAAATTCTTAAAAAATTATTTCAAATAAATAAAATATAAGCAGAAAAATATGTAAATGATGATAAAAGTTACAGTTTTTTTTGTCTTGTATGTCTAACGATAATTTCAAATTATGTTTTTAACTTTAATAATTACAAAAATATTACCTTCTTATCTTACTTTAAAATAGTTAATTTCTGATAGAAAATTAACTAATTAGATTTTTAACTTTAGGTAGTTCAAATATCTCACAAATAAAGTTTAAATCATCATGCATAAAATATTAAAACATTATGTACAAGAACTTAAAAATGTTTATAGTTGACAATTTTTTTTCGATGTCACAACTAGCATAATAACGTAGTTAATTATCAACTTCATTTAAAGTGAAAAAACATCATAAAACACCCAATTTTATTAATATTTGTAAGATCATAAAGGCTGATGCTTTCCAAATATTCTAAGTCCTTGATTCCATACAAAAATATTACCTTCTCATCTTACTTTAAAATAGTTAATTTTTAATAGAAAATTAACTAATTGGATTTTTAACTTTAGGTAGTTCAAATATCTCACAAATTAAGAATGTTAAAGATATTACTATTGTTATTAAAAATTTTGATTATTGTTTTATCATCTAAAGTAATTATTAACACATAATTTAATCATTTTATATAAAAATATCATCATTTATTATTTTTAAATTTTTATTATTAATTGTTTAATATTTTATATTTAATCCGTGTGTTCACACGAGTAATAGACTAGTTGATTATAAAAGATACTAAAACCTTCAATTGGTATAAGAACCTTGGCCTCATATTGCACCTTTGAGAGTCGACTTCCGCACAAAGACAACAACCTTTCGCTGCAAGGCCTCCGAAATAAAGCCACATCAAATGTTAAAAGATTAGGGGTCATTGTTGAATTAATTTGATTAAAAACTCGGTATTAGATGACTAAATTAGAAAGTTTATTTGTTTTGTATTGTTTAAGTCAAAATGTTTATCAAAGACTAGCATTGAGACACCGTCCCATGGCCTTTGGTGCAGCGCCGGCTCAACCTTTTTTAAGAGCCTAAGCGGAATTAAAAGCGGGGGTCTTCACTAATGGACTAATGGTTACTTTGAAAACCCTCATCCTATTATCCAGGTTTAGGACAGACAATAGTAAACTAAAAGTTTATATCTAATAGAGTTGAAAAAGAAATTTTGTTTATATATACATGTATAAAATATATTGGATTAAATTTATTTTTATAGTTTTTTAATGCAAATTCCTTATAAAAATATTTATAATTAATTTTTTAAGAAGTCTTTTTCATTTGAATATTAAAAAAACTTTTTTATATGTCTTTGTTCAATCTTCTATTCTTTTTAGAGCTCACGTGATAAAAAAATCCACATGTCAAAAAAAAAACCCACCATATAGAAAATTTTTAAAAAAATTGGAGGTCATATATATTTTTTTTTGGGGGGGGGGGGGGGGGGGGGGGGGGAAGCATATCAGCATATGATTGTTTGGCTTATTGAGCCGGCCCTGCTTTGGTGCTGTAAGATCTAAGACAAAGTGGAAAGTGCATCTTGATTATATAAAAGTGTTTGAGAAACATAAATTTTGGGAGAGAATGCCGAGGGTTCGAGAGGTTGCGGGAGAATGGGAACACCTCCCTTTGTTTTGGGGACAGGAAAGCGAGAGTAGTGGAAATGGGGAATGACGGACTAACCGAATCCTCAATGCCATATTAGTTTTAGTGATCTTGTAAGAATATTTGTAAACAGGGGCTTGACAGCATGCTATGTAGGTATCACGTAGGAGCCACGCAAGAGGAGTGATAGGTAGTGTGAGTAGAAAATATACGTATTACGTAATGATGAGATGTAGTGTGTGAAAAAATAGAGAGTGATTTAGTTTTTTTTATATTGATTTAAGAAAAAAACTATGTCAAGTCGTGACTACGATCATATAGTGGCTATCAAGTCCGGCTTACACTGAGTGTCTTAATGAGGGTGTGAGCGTGATGGTGGCGTGATTTTGCCACTTGGGATGGTCACAGGAGGCTTTTACGCCCATTACACGTTCCCTATAAAGAATAAGAAGTAAGGTGATCAATGTATGTGACGTTATACTCATATGTTCATTTTTAACTTCTTGACAAACTAACTTATCTTGTCAATTTTTAATCATGAATTCACAAACCAAAAACATCCATTATGACTAGCTCGTTGAATAGATTTATTAAAAACCTTACGTTTTAAATGTGATGTTTAGGGGGTTAAATTCAAGCATACATAGATTATCAGAAGTAATTGTTTCATGTAATGTTATAAGACTACCCGCAATGCTAAGACTGCATTTACTACATGCGTCCTAGTCACCACTGCCACATCATCATTTTATTCTTTCTTTTCACATGCATTTTCTCTCCTCCTTTTAACTCCAACACATCCTTCGCACATGTATTCTTTATCTCACGCATGATTTTAAAGAGGTGGCCCACCTCTTTTTTCTTTTTCTACGCACGTCTCCACGTGCAAATCCATCCAAAATGCTGCCTCCTCCTCCCCTCCATTGCATCCGCCTGAAAAATAGCCAGCTACGTAGGCTTTCGATGTGCACAATGCGTACAGTCTAAGGAAAAAAAGCTTCTTAAAACAGTGAAAGGACATTTTAAAATATTTATATTATATTAAATTCTAAAATAAAAGTCTTACAATAGCATTTTATATTTTAACCTTATTATACATTCTTTTAAACTAAGCGACCAACAAACTAGTTACATACCAAACAAAAAAAATCTAAGTTAAAAGACTAGTTTAATAGATAAAAGATTCCATTTAACATAAAAACCTCATACTAATTACAAATAAATTAATATAAGATAATTCTCATATCTTACAATAGTTATAATATATAACTAACTAGTAAAGTAACCGCCGCGCCTTGCGACGGTATCAAAACCAAGGCCAGCCTTGGGGAGAGGTGAGGTGGGAGACCGCTCCGGTCTGACAATTTACGAAACCCGTAATTTAATTTTTTTATATATTAAATATTTTATATTAAAAAATACATGATTTAAGAAGTATAAAAAGTAATTTCCTTTAAAGTGTAGGAAATTACTTTCATGCCCTTTAAATTATGGGTGTTTATCAATTCGTTTAATGGTGTATTCAGTTCGGTTTAATTGTTTTCCAATTTTCCCCTATCCGGTTAGGTTTCGGTTAAATCCTAATAAGCCGATAAAAAACCATATAAACCGATTAAAATTCGAATAAATTAATTAAAAACCAAATAAAGCGGTTAAAAACCGAACTCAACTTATATATTATTAATAAGATAATAAATTTAAATTTTGTTTAATCAGTTAACCAAACAAACCGAATTCAAGACCGCCCATGAAAGGACTCCTTTTTTTCTTGCCCCAGGCCCTGAAATTTTTTTTGGTTCTCGGGACCGGCTCTGATCAAAACGTAATAGACTTGGAATTTATTTCGTCAAATGAAAACACAATATATTTTACATAAACTATCTCATAAAATAATTTACGTTGAAATGTAGACTAACATACGTATAAAAAGTAAGTACGAAAACGTGCTATATTTGACCCAACTTGTTTTCCAAAATTTTTTATATTGAAACGTGTATCAACACCGAATTTATACAGACTCCTATGTAAAACTAAACACCTAAGAAATTATTAATTTTAGCTAAGGAACAAAATGGGTAAATTAAAAACTTTATAAAATTGAGGAAGTTAAAGTAACATTTTACAAAGTTTTTAGAAAATTTAGGAGGTAAAAGTGTTAACTCCGAAAGCATATGATGGAAATTTAAAGTTTAGATATCAGTTGTGACGACAGTGACTCGTTTGTGAGGGAGCGATTTGATAACGATGGATTGTAAAAAAAATGAAAGAAAAAGACAATGAGAAAAGAAAAAAAATAAGGGTTGTTGAAAAGAAAAATGGGAGAAAATGAAAGGTGAAAAAAAACCGTTAGGGGATTCGACTGGGATTGGAACCCATGCCCCTTCTCATTAAATGTAGTTTTTCTACCAACTCAACTGAATTAATATATTGTTCAAGTATGAAGACGGTTGATATTTACCCAATACAATAAAAACAGGTCCAAAGAGCCACGTCGGTGCCACCGACGTTGGTTTTTATTATATAGGCAATGACTTCCTTACAGCCCAACGTCCTCGTTGGTCACCACTTCAAGTTAACACTGATATCACTCTTATAGATCAATCATGAAACTCAACCCAAAATGTTAGTTTAGTGAATGAGATAGCTCACTTGACCTATAACCTTAAATCATTTACCCATAAAAATAACGTGAGACTCGCAATAGTTTCGATTAGTGACCCATATTTTTAATGTGTAGTCATTTTTTTTTCCTTTTTTATCTTTCAAAAATTGCAAGTGCGTTGACATTAGCTACAACACTTTCAAACTTGGAAATTACAATACAACTGAGCCTCATTATTTTTAATCAAATCTATAATTATAAATGCGAATTAGGTTATTATAAAAAAAAATTGCAAAAATTATAGGCATTAGAGTTATAATTAATAAATGAAATCAACTTATGGTGGAATAGGAATAGAAATGAGCCGGGTTCGGATGGAGTATTGTTAATCTCAATCTCATACTCGATTGTAAAAATGTTTCCTATACCCTGCTCATTACCCGTCATGTATTTATCAGGTAATTACCTATTGGGCATCAGGCTTACCCACAGGTATCAGCTATACACATTAGTTTATTACAAAACTTTCTGTAATTTTCAAGTAAATTTGTATAATATTAATTTTGTATAACGTTATTGTTAAATTACAAAAATAAATTAGAATTCATTAATTAAATACATATAATATCAACACCATAAAACATAAACAAACAATACGGTATTATAATATAAAAAAGAGTAAATTATACTTTTCGTCTTTTATGTTTATGTCATTTTTAAGTAGATGTCCTTTAGCTTTAAAATATCTAGAAAACGTACTTGATGTTTAAAAATTCCTACATGTCATTTCCTTTGCCCCTATTCCTGCTAAATTTTAATTTTAAATCCTCTCATGTTAACCTCATGTGATGGCAAAATAGTTTTTTAGCCTCCCCTCACGTGTTTAACTCATCGACAACTTCTAGTCACCCCTCCGCCACCGATCAACCACCAAGGCGCACCACCAGGCCACGACCAAGCCACACTAGTGCGACACCAGATCAAACCAGGAGCCTAACGTGACATTCAAAGGAAGCGAACCGGTTAATTTCTTGCGGAACGTCGCCGGAGAGAGCGCATTTAGCGGTGAGGTCCGATAAGTTACAACAGGTAATTGGTTTGAACCCTATAGATCCTTGATTTGTCTTCCAGCAAGTAATTTGATTTGGGTTTTGTTTAATCTTGATATTTGGGAGATCGGCTTGTAGATAGTCATAGATGTCAACGTTGGGTCTTCATCATCATCTTACAGGTGCTATAGATGTAATCAATCCGTTATGGTTCAAGCCACCTATTTGGAAGAGGGTTTGTCTTTATCTTGCCCTAATTGCATCGGAGGGTTCATAGAGGAGATTGATAGTCACAACAGATCAAATCGCTCGTTAAGTTCGGAGTATCATAGGAACCGGTTTCTGCCTGCAGTGATGTGCATGGCCAGAAATGAGAACCAGAGCACGCTGGTTCTCAGGCAGGCTAGAAGAAATGGAAGTGACATGAGAAGATGGGTGGAGGTTGCAGGTGGTGCACATGAGAAGTTAAAGGAAGGGCAAAAGACTATTTTGCCCTAACATGATAACAACGTGGATTTAACATTAAAAAATAACAAGGTTTGAGACAAATGACATACTCTGTAAAAGTTTTTAAACATAAAGTATGTTTTCTGATATTTTTAAAGTTAAAGAACATCCACTGAAAAATATTATAAATATAAAGTACGAAAAGTGTAATTTACTGTATAAAAAATTTAAACAAAATTTATGTTTTTCTAACTCATTGTATTATCTAACACATCACTTGTCATTGTGTATGACTGTTGTTATAAGATAATAAGTTTTAAAAACATAAAATAAAAAAAAAAAACAGTTGAATAATTTTAATTATATAAAACACGATATCAAATATTTAAAAAATTATTAATACATAGAAAATAACAAAATAATTTCAAATTACTAGCACATTCGTTATGCAAAGACCATGTAGCTCTTTGCTGATGTCATTATCATGTTGGCTCTTTTGTTGGCTAAATTGCTTTTTAAATTATTTATCGCTTTATATATACAAAGTTATACCATCTTATATGATAAAAAAATAAATAAAATATTTGTGCCGACATTTTTAGACAGGTTGAATGTCACTTTATCAAATCTTGATCTTCTTGATCAGTTTGAAGGATAACATGTCATTATTTTGATTTTTTTCACAGGTACCTGTATTTTAAACAAGTTTTTACACTTCAATACACCAATTTTGGGTTCACATATTTTCATGCAAAATGAGAAACTATGTAAATTTTATGACAACCCTGCATCAGTTAAAAACTCATGTTTGTGAACACTAGAAAAATAACTGAAACATGATAGATACTGGATCAGATCATTGAACCATACACTAACAAAAGCCAACAATTCTTTCAAATTAATTTCATTTTCAACAATAAATCATTCAAGCTGCAACAAGCCTAACAAATAAGATGCAGCTTTGACTTTGACTAACCCTTGCTAAACAGGAAGCATATAGACATAATAAATTAACGATACAAACTACAGTGAGACTCAAACAGGTAGCAGTTAACTAACCAAATGGACTTTGTACATAATAGGAGGGTAGGTAAGAAATCCTGCCTATTTTAATAGTTTAAAATGACCCTAAATAGTTAGCAATTAGCAGTTCATACTTGGTTCAGCATCAGGCGGTTTAGAAGCAGCTGCGGTTGCAGTTGCAATACCGTTCATTCTAGCACGTGCCTCCGCAAACATCCTCTGCTGTGCGGCTAATGCTTCTTCTTCAGTCATCTCAGCTCCATTTGTGCATTTTCCTCCTTTAACAGTATCCTGTTTAATCATTTCGTTTAAATTAGTAATTAGCCATGTTTAGCCAACCTTGAAAAAGACCATCATGCATAAATAGAAAGAAATTAACTGTTACCGCGGTTTCAAGTTTGTGTTGTTCGTATGCAGCATAAACTTCTTCTATGTAATCTCCAAAACCAAGAACCTGAAAAAAAAAAAAAACTAGTTAGAGTGAATTAAAATGTGGAAAATAGATATGGTTCTGTTATCATGATTATGCAAGTGATTAAAACCTCTAATGCCTTGAGAACATGTTCTGGTGCGATTGTTCTTTTATCTTCTCTACTGCAGACTTCATTTGATTCTGATGAAACAAGATTGATAAACTCTGCAAAAGATATGATAAAAGACCCTTATAGGAGAACAAGATCTTGAAGCAAATATTCATATTCAGATTTATAAGGGTCTCACCTACACAGCACTCGATCAAAAGATCTTGAGTATCTCTTGCAACACGGACATCTGGAGGCAACATCTCCTTGATTATTTTGGTCATTGTAGCTGCAGATAAATAAAAAGCTTCCATCAGCAAGAAACTAATGTTTGTTCAAACATTCAACAAAATTCAAGCCAACAAACATAAAATAGTTCCAACATATTTGAAAACAGTCAACCAGTAGAAAAAAATTAAACCTAGGATTCAAGATTCAAAGAATCAAGATACAAGTTGAGCTTGAAACAAGTAGGTTCGGGCAGCTAACTGACTGGCCCGTGTACACATACACAAAATTATCAAGGTGTGACAAATTCAGCAATGTTATTCGACAATTCATTTATCCAAATATTGACTGTTGACCTGACGAAAAAAAGATACTGGTAACACAACAGTAGTTCAAACCAACAAAATAAACGTTAAACAAACACCAAAAGGTAGTACTTTACATCTTCATTTCTAGGTCAGCAGATCCAAAAGGTAGGATACAAAATTTACCCCAAAATTTTAGGTACTCAAAGTGAACCCATTGGGGAGCACCCACAGCCTGTTGATATGAGTTATACAAGAACATGCTTACAAACACTGATGCTTGCATCTTGATCATATGATAAAAATCAAATAACAAATAGATTGATACCAGTTCTGACACATAGATTTAGCACAGATAATTAAACAAAATAAAATTACTAAAGTCACCAGAACAAATGAAGTCATCCAAGGAGCTATTTACCACGTATATAATTATTATTTAAAAAACACTGCAAAAGTAACTAAAAGTTCAATCTGCAGATCCACGAGGGACACCTCATCAGATTAGGTAATTTAACAACAAAATCAAAGCGAAGAACATGAACAGCCGAAAATTTAAGGATCGATAGACATCAAAAATACATACAACAAGCAGTAAATATAAAAAAACGAAGGAAATCAATCAAACCTTTCGGCAGCGAAGCATCCTCCTTCGTTTTACCAACAATATCTATCGGCTCCATCTTTGACTCTAAAAATCCAACCAAAAACGATACGTAATCATCGGATCTAATCAGAATTTCAATTTAATCATAACACGAATTAAACAATCACAGATCTTAAGACTAACACAAAAAATTAGGGATCTGGAAACTCACCGACAAAATCAAACGCGCAAATTAACAGTACGAATACGTTTTCCGGATCGGAATCAAAATGAACGACGGTGATCGGAGGCTGAAACGATGTCGCATGGTGGTGCCCGATATAGAGAGAGGGGTTCGCAGGAGATTAGGGCAAAATTCTCCAGGGCGCGTGGGATAATGATTCTCGAGGCGCGTTTGGTCGCGTGGAGAAGTTGGCTCAGTGAGTCCGCAAAAGTTGTGAGATGGAAGGGGGCGCGTGAGCTAGAATGCGAGTGGGTTTGATTCATGGTGTTTGGGATTTTATAGTTTCTGTTAACGTTTTGGAGCATTAAAAGGTCGCCGTTGATAAACAGGAGGTGTTTGATGATCGGTGAGAGTAATTTCAGGAGCGATGCGAATGGATCCCCGAGCTATCTACGGATCATGGGCCGTTAATAATGGGCTCGATTTTGTGGATTACGTGCACAAATGTTGAGTGGAAAAAAAAAACGACCCGAACCGTAACAAGAACCAGCATAGGCGAAGATTTTATAGGGCTGGGAGGACGACCGCCCCTTCTTTTTTTGTCTGTAGTGTTAGTTTTCGTTTATAAAAGTTATTTTTTATTATAAATATTGGTTTCGCCCCATGTTCATGTGTTCTTGGTCCCATAAATTCTATCTTTCAAAACATTCAATCTCCGCCCCTGAGAACCGGTCATACTTGAATCGGCAAGTACATGTGGTTCTTGTTTCTCAGAGTTATCATAACCAAAATCAGAACTTGGTGAGATGAGTGTAAACTTTTGCAATCTCACTGATTCACACAAACACCCAATCAAAATATAATGTATTGTTTGAACTCACTTCAACTTAAATTGATTTATATGAAACTTCTAAATCTGAGTTAAAAATTGATTTTAGAACCCCCCCTAATCAATGATTTTGTCACAAGCAACACCATCTCATCATTCATCCTTATCATGCATCTTTTGTCACAAGCAACACCATCTCATCATTCATCCTTATCAAACACCTCGTGTCTGTTTTTTTCAAACACGAACACGACCTATTTAGGGCTGACAATTTTAGACACGAACACGTTAACACGACACGACTTTAACATATTTCGTGTTTACCCTTAACATGTTTCTTGTCTAAAACAGGTCGACACGTTAAGACCTGATTATTTTTCGTGTCTAAACAGGTAAAACCCGTTAAGGCCTGTTAAGATTTATTAAGACCTGTTAAGATTAGTTAAGACCTGTTAAGACCCGTTAAGACATGTTTAATATTTAAAATAAATAGTATAATAAAATATATGACCATATGGGTAACTGATTAGCTTTAAAAAATTTATAATTGTCTAACTCTAGTTTTTTAACAGGTTTCTTAACAGGTTTTTTAACGGGTTTTAACAGGTTCTTTAACAGGTCATTTATAGTGTTAACTGATAACAGGTTTCTTAACGGGTCTTTTCAAGTTTACGTGTTTTTAACGGGTCGTGTTCGTGTTTGAAAAAACAGACACGATAAGAATTCGTGTCGTGTTTGTGTCTAACTAGTTCGTGTTTCGTGTCTTAACGTGTCGTGTCTTAACGGGTCGTGTCTGACCCGTTATGACAGCCCTAGACCTATTAAAAACACGTAAACACGAAATGACCCGTTAAGGAACCTGTTAACATCTAACACTATAAATGACATGTTAAAGAACCTGTTAAGAAATCTGTTAAGGACAATGGTTAGATAATTAGAAATTTTTTGTAGCTAATCGGTTAACCACCTATTTTATTATATTCTTTATTTTAAATTTTAAACAGGTCTTAACAAGTCTTAACAGGTCTTAAACGGTTTTACCTGTTTAGACACGAAAAATAAACAGGTCTTAACGTGTTAACCTGTTTTAGACACGAAACATGTTAAGAGTAAACACGAAACATGTTAAAGTCGTGTCGTGTTACATGTTCGTGTCTGAAACCTCACAACTGGGCGAATGACAAGCACACCTCAGGAGAAACCTCACAACTGGGTAAACCATTTGACATTGTCCAGCAAATAAGTCTCCGCTTGGATTTGAACCCAAAGACCTCTGATAGAGAAATCAAGTGGATAACCATTAGATAACAGGCCTTATCATAGATTATTTTGCTTATTAACACGAGTTGGTTGGATTATATGCTTGATAATGTAGGTTTTAAAAGTTCTATAAATATCTTTTTTTTTTTTAATTTTTGTGTTAATGTGTAAGGACATCCGCCCAAGCCTATTACAATAATCATTTCAAGCTCACATCTTAAAACTCACATATGAAAAATTTTATAGAAATTAGGAGTCTAAGAATTTTGATGATGCTATGTCACAGCCATATGTAAGGCTGTAGAAACAAACTATATAAGAGACGACATTTGCAATATATGCCGACAGGGTTATAGCAGCAAAGGTTTGGTGACGACATAGTCCCAAAACACATATAACGACTGCATGTCATCGTTATATATATATATATAGGGACTTATTTTATTAAGAACCATTAAATATGAAAGAACTAAAAGAACCACATTTATAGCCACAAGTTTTGAAGGGTATAAAAGTAATTTCCCTTTAAAATAGGGAAAGTTACTTTTATATCATTCAAATTTTAGGCTAGAAATGGTTCTTTTAGTTCTTAACTTATATTGGTTCTTATTTAAACATCTCCCTATACACACACGGATGTTATATCATTTTGATGAAAAGCTATTAAAAAAAAAAACTCGACCTTTAATTGCCCATCGTTGGTCCACTTCAGCAATTTGATAATTTGAAGGTAATGATTAGTATGTGGATCAATGAGATCTAGGCCAGGAAAGGAGTGAATAACTAGGTCAATATATACCAATATCAAAGATTTTTAGTTACTTTATTTTTATCTTTTATCTTTAAGGGTTTTTTATAGTTAAGTCTAGAATATTTTAACTGAATTTAAATTTTGTTTGAATTTTATATTTCATTTAATTAAGCAAGCTCATGTTCATATGCTAGATGGTTTAATAAACATTCTTTTGTAGTGTTTTGAGATATCCATCTTTTATAGATGATAATGAATTATCTTTCATTTTGGATAATCTAATACATTCTTTTGATACGTATATATGTATCAACCTCATTCTCATATGACCGGGGACGATTGTGGTGTTGATGCTTTATGTAACATAATCTACATACTCTAATAAATGAGTATATTTAGGAGACACGTGTCACATTCTGGTGATATTTGGAATTTGTTTTTCCGTCTCTCTCTCCTAATTATTTTAACAAATTATAATAATTATATATTAAAAAATATATATCTTCTTATTCTAATAATTTAAGAATAATTTACTACTTTGCTAAAACTTGGTAAACTAAAATAAGATTTAAATTATAAATTATCTTAAATATAATTATATAATTATTGAATATATTTATTATTTGTTTTATAATTTTTAGATATTCACATTTCTTATTTTACCAATAGTTGATAAATCTAACATATAAATTTTTATAAAAATTATTATTTATAACATATTATGATTATTTAACCCATGTAATACATGAGTTTATAATACTAGTATATAGATATATAGATATGATAAATTCAACAATTAATCAAGACCTTAGTAGCTAGCTTTTATTTAAATGACCAACAATCAATTAGTTGATACGTTATCGGGAAAAAAAAAAAAAAAAAAACCTTGTATACTAAGTACATCACTAGCATCTTAACAATACAATTAGAAATTCACCCACAACATACAAAATCATGATTAAAACCTGATATTTCAATAGCCCTCGAGCCATATCTCATAAACATAATTCATGAGGGTTGCAAATAATTCACCACTAATTAATTAACCCTTAATATAATTCATAACAAAAGAAAACCAAAACTCAATTCTAATCATCAACACATTTCAAAACAACATTCTAATTAATAACCCATAACATCATTTGAGTCCTAACAACACACTGTGAAACACCCAAGTCAGTCACATACTAACCAAAACGACAGAATCAAACAACACAAACGACATCAAGTACATACTTAAAACAACACAAAAACAAACCAATTACCAAAAACATAAATCTAGTACATAACCTAATCAAGCTCCTAGGTACGTACCTACCGGTACGTACCTATTGTGTCGGATCATATCAGATCAGATGTGACAGGGTTGCGGTATGGCGTTATTGTTCCTGATAGCACAGCAACTTATGGAGTAGATCACGATAACAAAAACAAGAATGCTAAAGTTAAGCATCGCAAACTTCCTCCACAAATGCCTCATGTTATTCAACACTCCAACCTTACACGACCCGCAATCATAGCACAGCTGCTTCTGGTCGTTGCTCCATGTCTTGCAATCCGGGTCCTCAGATCCAGGACCCGACTTTGGTGGTACCCAGTATGTCGCATTCACAAACAAGTAATTGCAGTTTCCTGGCGCTTTGCAGCATCCCATCTGCCCACATTAATCAGTAACTAACCAAAAATATACAATAATTTATATAATCACAAACAGATTGAACTGATATATATATATATATACCTCTAGTGCATTCAAATTACTCCGGTAAAATTCCTTAGCGTTCTTCGCACGAGCGATCGCCAAACAAACATGCGAATCGATCAAGCAACTCTTGATCTTCCCCCAATTGTTGTCGGTCACAACATGTTTCTGTAACCATTTAGAGTAATCCCTGAACCGGTACTCCTTGAACCCGTGGTTCGACACGGCCTTGCCGATTCTTTTATTGGTCACCACCAGAGCAAAGATGGCGAACGCCAGCAAACCAACGATTATAATGAACAGCACGGCGGAGTAAATGTATAACATGGTGTTGATCCGGAAGAAGGCCCCTAAGATTCCGATAACGGCCAGCACCACCAGGAATATTCCGGTGAACAGGTAGGGTTTTGCGAATGTCTTTTGGCATAAGGTTGCGCCGTCGGGGTGGACGGAGGTCCAAATTCCGCCGGTGATCAGGATGATTCCTAATAGTAAGGTCATCACGTTCAGGATTGTGGTCAAAATGTTGCTTGTTCTTGCCATTTTTAGCAGAAAACTAGGGTTTGATCTGAACTTTGTAAGAGAGAAAGTGATATAGATGATGAACGAAGTTGAAGAAATGGGGGAAACTGCGTTTTATGTGGGTTTTTGGACGATGTTGGAAAACGGTTGGAAGAAACCTGCGTTTTATGATTCACCCCCATGTTCAGAATAATTACGTTTAATGCCATCAGCGCGTACGTGGAACTCTTGCCACGTCATCATGCGAGTGCTTTGGATTACGAAACTGTCATGACAGTTATTGTTTGAGGCGGACGTGTGCGCTAGATTTTGTGGCATGTTCTCTGGTAGTTGAATTTAGTTGTCTTGTTGATTTTCGATTTTTTTTTTTTTATTTTGAATTTTATAACCATTCAATTTCGAGAAATTATGTAAGAGTAATGGAATTTAAATTAAAATAAAAATGTGTTCAAGCAAAATAATATCAATAGTTAAATTAAAATATAAATGTTTTTATCATTTTTTTTTAATTTTTTATGAGTTTTACTTAATTAAGGTACATAACGAAATTGAACATACGATTTAACACAAAAACTTGAGAAGAGTTTAGGAAAAATAAAAGTAAAGATAAATATTCAATTACACTCGCTTTAGAACTTTAAAACAACTTTCGATTATTATCACGTGTTAGATGTTAGATCAAAATCTAATTTGAATAGAAGAACAAAGAATAAAGTTTATGCAAAGTTAGAATAAATAGAAGCCCAAGTGTTGAATATAATTATTTTGTGCTAACAAACTACTTATAACATGAACCCCAAATTATGTTAAAAACATAATTTTGTAAGATAAGCTTCGCAAGGGCGAAGCTTTATAGGGGCAAGGAGGCGACCGTCCCCCATCTTTTTTCGTACGTAGTGTTAATTTTTCGGTCAAAATGTTAGTTTTAGTTAATAATAGTGGTTTCGTCCTTCTCGCTTCAAAAAATTAACATATATTTTGGGATTCGAAAAAGATTGACAAAGCTTATAAAGATAGTCATACACACAAAGAAAGAAAGAAGGTGTAGTGTGATGCAAGTAAAAAGTATGCTATGAGTGAGCTAAAATGTGTGATGGAAGCTCATTAACTAATGAGACTTTGTGAGTGGCATGAATAGGCCGGCATCATGTCAAATAAATCTCTAATTGCGAGTTTGAGATAGCAAAGCACGAGCAGTTTCAAAATGTTCATCTTTTTAAAGATTTCATTATGTTTGAGTGTGAGGATTTGAAATGTGATAACTAGTGATCGTGTTAGGGACTAACCATTCATCTCTTAAGGCATTTCACAAGCATTGTATATTTCATAGTGTTTGTTTAATGGTTGTAGAGAAAATGTATTTCAATGTGGGGGTTTTAATGATTAAAGGGATAAGAGACTGTTTGGTAGCCTCTTAATAATCATCTTAATAGATTATCGCCTCTTAATCATTCAAAGACTATGTACAATTAAAAGATAGCCTCTTAATAACCATTAAGATTTTACCGAACAACTCTTTTAAGACTGGTATGTCAATGTCAATTGGTGCATATATATAACAAGGCTACACTTATTAATTATGGAAATAAAATATTGATTATCTCAATGACAAGAAATTAGAAACAACCACCATATATCGTAAAAAAATGGTGAACACCACCATTAGAAGCCCCTCACCGACCGGTCCTACACCAACATGAAGGAGGTAAATCGCGTGACTCAGAGAAAATTGGGAGGTACCGGAACCACCATATATCGTAATGAACAACTTAGGATTAGTAAGATAAATAGATAAAAATGACAATCTAGTAAGGTTTGATGTATTACAAGTGAAGTTAAATATCTAACTCTAGCAAATATAATAGAAAAATATTAAACCTACTTGACATGCTAAGAATAGTGTGAATGAAAGTAAAACTTTTTATATTCGGGTATATATATTAATAGGGTCACAACAAAACGTCTTATTGTGGCCTGATTGTTATGAAATAAACTTAAAAGAGGTCTATAAATAATCTATATTAATACATCAGTAAATAAGAAGATACGGGTCTATAAATAATCTATATTGAGGGTAAGGAGTAAATAATAACCCACCTTAATTGAGGTAACCCATTAACCCTGGCAAAAAACTCTCAAATCGCAAAAAAAAAAAATTCATGGTCTTTTTTATACAAAAATAGGGAGGCTTCTTTTTTAAGCGTTCGCTAATTCACAAGCGTTTAAAAGTTAAACGAAATGTAAGTTTGCGTTACATTGCGAAGATATATTTAAGTATTGCAGTGTAACGCAAACTTACATTTCGTTTAACTTTTTAAACGCTTGTGAATTAGCGAACGCTTAAAAACAGAGCCTCCTATTTTTGTACAAAAAAAGACCATGAATTTTTTTTTTTTTTTTTGCGATTTGAGCGTTTTTTGTCAGGGTTAATGGGTTACCTCAATTAAGAAGGGTTATTATGTGATCCCTTCCCTCTATATTGATACATCAGTAAGTAAGAAGATATGCATTAATTTGTGATGTTTTTTGAGCTTTTTCTTTATTTAATATGCGTAATACCTAAATTTTCTAAATAGTTTAACATTAAATAAAAAAGAGAGTAAAGTATGACAACAAAGGATGTTAAAACAGTCATGGGCGGATGTATGTTTGTATATATGTTGTCCCGGGACATCAATGATTTTTTGGTTTATATGGACATTTATCAAAAGTTCTTTTCATGTGACATTGTGACAACATCGGCTTTTAGACTAGTGACAGCATCAGTTGCAACGCCTAGTGTTGGAGGAAGAATTGTTTCTACAATGAAACATGTGAAAACATAACTACATTATAGGACAGGAGATGGATACGTGAATAATTCTTGCATTTGTTATATTGTAAAAGAATTATTCCAATAAGTTTCAGTATAAGTTGTAATGCAACATTTTCAAAAGATGAAACTTGTAGGAAACAACTATAAGTAGTTTTTTTTTTAATTTGTAAAAACTATCGAGTTTATATAATGTGTTTTTTTATTTCTATTCAAAAATTTTATTGTATCATTTTTTATTATGTAATCAGCATTACCCGACCCGAATGGTAAAACTAACCCAAAAATTTATGTCCGATATTATAAAACTAGAACATAAAAATACAGTGACATCGTTTGAAAAAAATTCTGAATCCGCCACTAAAAACAGTCGTTTTAAAATTGAATCTTAAAGGACTGTTTAAACTTCTTGTCATCGACTAGGAATTTGGGTTTTCATTGCGAAAGAAGTATTAACAAAACGGGAAAATGTCATACAAATGTAACCAACTTTCAGCTTTGTTCCACTTAGGTCACTTATATTTTTTTTTCCGATTAAGTCACTCATCATTTTTTTGTTCTAATTAAGTCACTCATACTTTTTTTGTTCCGATTAGGTCACTTTACTTTAAAATAGTGTTCTAATCTCAAACATTTTACTTATAATATGAGTGACCTAATTGAAAAAAATTATGTTGGCCCTTAAGGAGGGTTGATTGCTACGGATCGAAACCATTGCAAGGTATGAGACTTGTCTCACATCAGTTGTATGGGCAATTGATGTAGACTGTATAAGTCAAATGTGTTCTCTTACTCAAATCAGAGAACTTCGTAATTGCTTCACA
Organism: Mikania micrantha; assembly: GCA_009363875.1. NCBI lineage: Eukaryota > Viridiplantae > Streptophyta > Magnoliopsida > Asterales > Asteraceae > Mikania > Mikania micrantha. The sequence continues at coordinate 32,913,075 of CM018690.1, forward strand.
TATGTATTAGTATTAACTAATAAAAAACCATTTGTTCTTAAACCAAGCTAATTGATTTAATGAAAAATTTTATAGCACAACACACATGCTCATATGGTGGGAGTTTTTCCAAAGTTCTATCAGGGTATTTTTTTTTTAAATATTTGAAGTATAACAAATTTGTTTAGTAATCTAATCAACCTCCACTGATTTCTCCTATAGTCTCCTATCATTTTTTTAGCGAGTTATATGGTTGTAGTCTAAATGTCTAATCAACCTCCACTGGTTCCTTTATTCGGCTTATATCAACCCAACTTTAGTTGTTTATAAGTGAATATTTATCAAATTCCAACCAAAGATTTATCTTATAAAAACTCAAACCTTAATATTGATTGATCATTCAACCTTATTTAAGTAGCAAGTACAATAGATAGTTATTTAATTAGAGTATACACCAATGAAATTGGTGAGACGAGAACCTACATAAAGTTTTCCATTTTGCTCTTGAACCAAACTTATTGTTTTATTGAAGAACTCTGTAGCAAATGACACTGTCTGCAACACAACACCGTTTGAACTGAACCGCACTCCTTGAGGGGTAATGAGTGGTGCTCGTGGTATAAATCCAACCGAAAGGGCCACCCAAAACTCTCCAAATCTCTGAGCACGTTTTATCTTATTCGGGTTTCCAATATTATTCAACAAAAGTTCCACGGTATTTGCTTTGGGCCCTGCTAGCCAATATTTTGAAATTCGGTTACCACTAAACTCGGGTACAAGAACAAACGTACCATCGCTACTAACCGCCGGACCACCCCCACCCGAGAGACCACTTAGCAAAACGGATACTTGTCTAGTATGTGGGTTGTAACGTAAGAACCTACCGGTCGAATCGGGCTTAAATCCGGGTAGTGTAGTATCTCTGCATTAAAATAAATACTCAAATTAATGTTTGGTTTGAACGCGATATGTCAAACTAAATTTAATTTGGTTACCTAATATCATAAGTCAAACTAGCATCACTGAAATAAACATTGCCCGTTATCAAGTCAACGTCAACACCTGTAGCAAACTTGAAACCACCAGCAAGTTGAGTTGCAAGCCCACCATTTGGCCCAACAACTAGAAGCCCAAAATACGCGTCAGCTATGTAAAGAAGACCGGTTGTGAGTTGAAAGCTAAGAGCCAATGGCCTTCCACATATTGGTCCCTTATTTGGATCAGTAGTACCGTCACAAGATTGCTTGGTCCTGTAAAAATTCAAATAAATAATAAAAAAGATTGCATATCTTGTAAATGAACAAATAAATATTTTAAGCTGAGGCTTTTATTTGTGTATTGACTTGTAATACTTCACTAAAAACCTAAATTAAGATTATCTAATAAATTTCTTCCTCCATATAAGGTTTTAATATTGTGCAAGTGAACAATATAACGATTAATTATATATAAAACTCAACCTTTTGGGTGAAGTATACGCGAAATCCACAAAACCGATGTTAGGTCCTTGCCATTTTAGTATCCTACCATCAGTTACAGTTGTAAAGGGGCCTTCACTCAAGATAAGTCCACGAAATGCAGCTGATTCTGGGCCAGTAACCCCTGGAGGCAATTCAAGCTTACTAAACCTGGTAAATTGGCCTGAAACTACAACACTAGTGCAAAGAAATGCAACATAAAGCAACGACGATGTTAGCATTTGCGCAGTCGTCATGTTTGGATATCGATTCAAGAGTATTGCTTATAGGATATGTGATTCAAGAGTATTACCTATAGCTTTTATTTATAGATATAAAATAGAACTAATTGTTGCATCAAGATCGTTGGTGATGATATCACATCCCATAGGGGCTGTCATTGGGATTCTCAATGGTTCAACAACATACTTAAAATAAAATTTGTTCTAATTTTGGAAAATTATTTTTCAAATAATATTGTACATATTGTGTGTGTATATATATCATGAATGAAAGTTTGCTAAATTTGGCATAAAAATGTATACATTTTGAATTTGATATTGTAATGTTACACGTACATATTGACTTGTGTATGCTTATCTTGAAGGATAAACATATCACTATAATGAGTGACCTCATACTTTATCATTGAACTTAACAGATGCTGCTAAAATTATGTTTTTATCTTTTTTTTTATGCAAAAACCTTTATTTTTACGTTATATATAGTATACATAATAATCATAAAAATATGTCTTTTAGTATTAATAAGATCGTATGAATTAGATTGTTAACCTTCTTTTTGGTCAAAAATCCCTTTAATATATAGACATTTTATACTTGTAAAAGTGGATGCAAATTCAAAATGTAACTTAATCAATTAATCACAATTATAAGGAAACGAGTTTCAAAATTGTTTCATACAAGAATGGTCATGAGAATTCAAGTACTATGGAAAAGCCGGAAAAGGCCCCTATTGACTTTTTAAATTTGTGTTTTTTTTGTTTTAAATTTTAAATATATATAATATACAAAAAATTTAAAAATTTTTGTGCCCAAAAAAAAACCCTGAATATGAGACATTTGAAAAAAAAATTGAAAAAACTAGTCGAGACTATAACGGAATAAAAAAAAAAATGAGACGAGTATAATGGGTCAACTTTTAAACAAAAATAATATAATATAAAAAATTCAAAATAATGTGTTATGTTTACGCTCGTTACATTGATGTAAATACATAACATCTGGAAAAAAAATTAAAAAAAGTTAGTCGAGACTATAACGGAATTAAATATAAAAATGAGATGAGTATAATGATATATTTTTTATAAAAAATAATATAGTATAAAGTTTTTTTTAAAAAAAGGAGGGTTAACTTTATACAAAAAATTAGATTGATTAAAATATATTCAATAGTAACATATGTTACCACCATATCAAATCTGGCTTTTTAATATGTACAAAATGTCTTAAAAACCCCCTCCTATATTAAAAAAAATAATAATAATAACACGTGACACTATATTATTCAGTTCACATTTCAAATTAACAATTTAATGATAGTTAATGTGTTTTTACAAATACTTTATGCTATATTTAGTTTCCAATTATATGTGTATATCTTTTAGAGGTGCAAATACTACGTTTGAGTACTATTAACCTGGAATAAACATAAGAATTAATCTTTCAAATTAAAGTATCGTAAGTGATTAGCTTCGAAGGATCAGGATTGAAAGACGTGACGCTCTTAGAAATTTTTTAGTGGATAAAACAACTTTCTTAAATAAAAAGGTGTAACATTCTAATTTTTAAACTAATGTTTGAAATCAAAATGTACGGGGGAAATTGAAGAAAACACACTTTTTGACTTTATTTTAATTCTTTTATCTTTTTAAAAAAATTATAATCTTTTATATGAAATCTGACGAGTTTTGTATGCCCCACAAAACCCACACACGTATAACACATGTTTAAAACAAAATCAAAATTTAGGTCCCATATTTTTCAAATTAAAATATCGTGTTTGATAACCCAACAAATCCCAACCCTTCACCAAAAATCATTTACAAATGCTTGTAACTACAAAAAAAAACCTAAACATTTTGAAAGTGTTGGGTTAAACATTCATCAACCCCATTGACATTAATACCATTCACAAAACCTTTGTTTTTATCAACAAATTAAAACCCCAAAACACATTTTGATCTGAGTCCTTACAAGCAATCCGATCACATACGCCATCACCATTTACGTTCGCCTATAAAACATCACATTTAAATCACCATTAGTTCGTTAAAACTAAGTAAGAACACTTATGTATACTTTTTAGTTCATAACGGAAGGTTACTAGATCCTAAAACGCAATTAACCGACCAAAGTGGACAATTCTGGACCACTCCAGCCGTAGCTTACGGCTTGCCCTAGCCTACGGCCATTTGATCAGAACCCTCCAGGCGTAGGCTGTCCAGGCCATAGCTTACACTCACCTGCATGTAAAAAATGCAATTTTTCACGTTTCGTACCCTCGTGACCGCCCGAATCATTTAACCCTTTCGTTACTCCCATATACATCCCATACCACCTTAGGGACATAAACACCAATTTCTAAACATAATTTGGTGATATCATTAAGTTTAACACCAAACGATTTGTTAAACGGGTTATTTACACTAAAACCCGTTAACAACACCATTTTTCACCAAAATTTAATGAAACTTCCTTTCCACCTAAGGATTAACTTTTGTTACAATCATGGTTGTAGAAGTCGCTAGGCGCTAGTCGGGCGGCGAGGTACCGCCTAGGGATTAATCGGGATTAATCGGCGCTAGGCGGATTGGAATTTTTATATGTAATTTTACAAATATTTATTATATACACACATTAATATCAATAATATAATATAATACTTCAAATATATTAAAAAATAAACTTAAACATACTAAATTAAGTACTTCAAATTACAAATTTAAACAGAAAATTCAGAGTTTAAAGATGGATTACGATGTTTAGTGGCAGGGTTCAATGTTTCAGATGTTGGATTTGATGTTTTAGAGACATATTACGTATTTGGGTTGAGAAATGTCTCGAATAATCATTTATCTGGGTCCTTTTTACTCGAAAAAAGCCAAAAAAAACAAAAAAAACCAAAAAAACCAAAAAAAAAAAAAAAAAAATAGGCCGCCTAGGGGGCGCCTAGGCCGACTAGGCCCCGCCTAGGCCGCCTAGGCACCACCTAGCGCCTAGGCACCGCCTAGGGCAAAAATTACAAGGGAGAAGGGCGCCTAGCGCCTAGGCGCCGCCTAGGCCGATTTTTACAACCATGGTTACAATAAAACAACATATTCAACATATGAAATTCATATTCATAAGCATTTTAAAACACCAATAAAGTGTTCGAACATAAAATCACCAAGTAAAAGTCAAATTTCACCTAATTTTTTAGATCTCTTTTTTCACCAAGGATTCTCAAGGTAAGTAATCACACCACTTGTGATTTACCTAAACTTTATAAATTTACCATGAGAAGTTCACAACACTTGTGATTCAACCCATTGCACATTCACAACACTTGTGAATTGTTTGACCATTTTCAGTCAAATTTCAAATAAGTTCACACCTCATGTGAATCATTCTTATTACTCCACAACACTTGTAAACCTACTAAATTATAATAAATAAGCAAATAAAATACCTATTATATGTTATCGTCAAACACCAATCATACAAACACAAATTCACCCAATTTCCACATTCACACCTCTTGTGAATTGTTTGACCAATTTTAGTCAAACTTCAAATAAAAAGTTCACACCTCTTGTGAATCACTCTTATTACTCCATACCACATTTAAACATACTACATTACAATAACTAAGCAGATATAAAACATATTGCATGTTATTGTCGAACAACAAATATACAAACGCCAATTCACCCAATTCAACATTCCATGTATATTCCGCATACATCTACATACATATATACATATATGTGCGTAACACCATTTAAGAATATTAAGTATAAAAGGTGGGTGACTTACCTTGCCTCGACAAGTTATCCACCACCACAATCTCCTTTCCGGGTCGTTTGGCTCCACTACCTCCACTATCGATTCACATTATCACAACTTATTGGTTTTAATACAAAGGTTGACTATAACTAGCCAAACTACAACCATTTGACCCATTATCACCAATTACACTTGGGTTCTGGTCAAATGACCCCTAATCTCAAAATTTTCATCGTTTATGATCATAATAACTAGTTAACATCACTTATCCCTATAAACATCTTTATTTTAGTTAAATGCGTTAATTGACTTGTTATTAAACACCTCATATGCATACATTTATCTACATATGATCATTGTTCAATAAAACCTCTATCTAACTCCATTTTTGATTCACAAGATGAATAAGTTCATCATGTACACCAACAAACTACAACAACTTTGTGAAATCATTAAATCCCCAACTTTTAAACTAACTTTAATATCCTAGTTCATATACCCCTTGAACCATACAAAACCCCCCCATTCATCATATTACATCTACATGCAAGAATTGATCAAAATGATGTTCCTAGATGATTATCGCTATGAATAACAACATTTAACACCCTTCAAACACCCAAATTTCGTATTTCACCGTACCCTACTCATACCCATATGATACCCACGAAATTTATACCAAAAACACCCAAAAATTCATACCTTGATGTTGTATGACTCAAGAACAACTCCAATTTTTGATTGCATGAACAATCCTTGCTGATTTGAAGCCTTAATTTTTTGGAGATTGATGCTTATTCTTCTTCTCTTTTCTTCTCTGGATCGACACCCATCAACAAATGGTCTTATGACCAATTTTGACCACCCCACTTCGATATTAGCAATTTACGTCGGGACCAACATTTGAAGCTAAGATTATATAGAATAAATGATTGGATCCTACAGTTATCACTGGTAATTTATGCTTCAATATCCGTACCAACCAACCTTTCAAATTGAGTATTAATTTAGTATTTAGTATGTTATTCAAGTATAAAACTAAATTATAATATGTTCATGTGCATTCTAACATTTGTTTTCCTATAAAATAACCTTTTCAGACCAGATAACCAATTTATTAACAAATCTGTTTAGCAAAATTTGTTTAATTTGGTATTTAATGCGTTATTCAAGTTAAAAACCAGATTATAATATGTTAGTTGTGCATTCTAACATTTGCTTTCTATAAAACAGAAAATAACATTATCATTCTTGTAAGAAAATTAAATGAAAAAAAAAAAGAAAAGTATTTCAAAAATGAAAATAGAAGAAAAGTAAATGAAAAAAAATAGATTGCCGACAAGAATAGAACCCTCGTGGTTTTTCTCAAGCAAAAGGTCTTAACAAACTCTTCCACTACTAAAATCATTAATATGTTGTGTAAGAAACGTATTTAACTACAAAAGATATGATTTGTAACATATATACAAAATTTTACCCACCTTTGAAATTGAGTATATATAAATAGAATATTTAGAATATATTTATTAATAATCCGTAAATTGAACACCATATTTTTATAATTTCTTAATTTCCATACAGGCATTCAACAACGGAGTCTTCACTTTCTGTTATAAGGCGGATTAAAAAAAATCAAGTATCTTATGAGAGCAATCCAAGTACATATCCAAAACAAATAAATAATACCAAAATTTGACATCAAATCATCTTTTATTTTTATTATTATTTTTTTTTGTATTGAACGGTTTGATACGACCACATCCAAGATAAATGTATCAACCGTTCTCTCAAATTGACGGTATGGTTAGTATGCCCGAGCTCACCATAGGATATACCTCACAATTGGGTAAAGTTCCCGACCTTGCCTTAGCAAATATGACTCAGTCTGGATTCGAACCAAAAACCTCTCATGTAGAAGTCAAGGTGTAACCATTAGACTACAAGTCATTAATTAGAGATCAAGTCATATGACGAACACCCAAGTATCAATCCAAAGCCGGCTCCTATCTTTTAGAAATCAGGCAATCGCCCAGGGCCTCGTATTTTTTGGGGCCCCATATGGTTGAGTTTCGTGGTCGGTTTTTTCCAAACATTTGGTCGAATGTTTCAAAAGTTTGAAATTATAGTGAATAGTTTGCTACGGTTTCCACTAAAAACCAGACCAGACTGTGCATTTGTTATGCATACATGCATACATTTGTATCTATGTATGTGTTATGTATATATGTGCGCATAAGGTTGATGATAGATTTAGGTGTTATTCAATTAAAAAAAATTTGTTTGGGATTGTAATGTGATTAGCCTTCTTGAACCGTAAAATAGTTAGGTTTGATTTGGTTTTAGTTTTTCACGGGCTCATAAAGCCTGAAACTTAAAAAGCTCAAACTGTAAAACCAAACCGAAACTAAATCGTCAATAAAGGTTTGGTTTGGTTTTATTTTTAAATGTTAGGTTTTGATTTTAGTTATTCATAAATCGTTATTTACGGTTTCACCAAAAAACCGGATCACAAACACCCCTAATATAGGGTCGTCTAAGTTTGCAAGGGAACGGACGAATCAAAGGGACATAAGGAAAGAATGTAAGTTTTCGAAAGAATGAATGATCCCATATTTTAAATTTTTAATGCCACCTAGGGCCTTCAAATAGGTTGAGCTGGCCATGTATCAATCTTTATTTATTTTAAGATAAAATAAATTTTAAACAAAGATCTTAATTTTAATTAAATTAAAAAATTAATTTGCTAATTCTTGACTTTTTGTTATTCAGTAAATTGGGATTATTTTACATATGTTTTTAACCTCATTATCATGCACAAACATGAGCACGCCCACATCCTTCGACTGTCAACTGCAACATCACTACCCGGCCATCTCGTTACATCTCCCAAATTTTCTTCAATGTTGTGATTTTTTTAATATTTTGAGTTGTATAAGGTTTCATTGCGTTGATGTGGCGTCAATATTATATTAAATTTATGATCTCAATGTTAATTGTCTAAAACATTGACATATGTCATCAATTGGATACAATCGGTACATTGTATAAGTTTTTTACACAATTGGCAGACCATATCAACACATGTAAGTATGTAACAATCTACTAACAACACCACCATAATCTTTAGGCTATTGTTAAGAATCAATTCTTATTAAACATTTTATTAAGAATCAATTCTTAATAAACATGTTTCCTGTGGTCAAAAAAAAAATAAACATTTTCCTTCATTAGCTTAATAATCTCGTTTGAATGTAGTAATGTTGCGGTAAATAAACTTGTGGGACGCATACCTGATAATCTTACTCTTGCACTAATCTCAACACCCTATAAACTTTTAACTTTTTATAAAATTACAAATAAACATGTTAGATTTTAGAGGCTTAAAAGCATGTCATGCTTGTAAGCATCAATTCTTGATTCGGTTCATGATGCACATAAATTCTTTATTAAGGCAAGGCTATGTGTAGTGGTAAAGCCCCCATCACTCCACGTATACGTTACATAAGCGTCACATAAAAAACTAATATCATCACACTCTCATCACTCCACGTCATCATAACATGTGTTATCATCACCTTTTCATCAAGCCCCCTTCACCCTCCCTTTTTCTCCTTTCTTCTCCTCTCACGCGGTGACCACCCTCACGCCTTCTCCCTCCCTCACGTCCTTGGCCACGCCACTGTGTAGTGAGAGAGGGCGCCAAGGAGGCGTGATCAGCCTCTCTCACGCCATCATCACATGTCACTACACATGGTCTAATAATTTGCCATCTGTCTACTTGATGATTCTAGTAAGTAAAGTAAGCCAAAACATCTATATTACCTGATAACATGATGGTTATAAATTTATTTTACTTTTTTTGTTCGGTAATAATCAATGGGCTGACACGTCTTAGAAGGAAAACTCGTGTATCAGTCACATTACATATATCTCACAAATTTAATAGTTAACACACCTAAGTTTATTCCGTAGTGGCTGCAAGGCCAATTAAGATGATATAGAGGTCAAATTTTTGTTTCTAAATAAAAAAAAAACAGTATAACAAACAAAAAACAAACTTACCCAATATATTCTCACTTTTCAGTAGGGTATAGGGGGAAGATAGATACAAACATTACCCCTATCCTAGTTGGGATAGATAGGTTGCTCTAAAAGAGTCCCCGGATCAAATTTATCGTTTGAAGTTAATCGTTCCGACGTTTTTAACATTATTTTCGAAAAGTAAGTAAAATAACGTTAAAATTAGTATAATTTTACTTTTGCCCCTTAAGATACACAGACATATACATTATATGCGTGCACCACAAATGTGCCGCGAAAAAAAAAGTATTAAGATTATAAATCTTTACAGCTTGCAATGGTTTGTTTGTCGCATTCACATTGTCAAAACCCCCTTAAATAAAGGAATGTTGTAACTTGTAACTCTTCATATTTCAGTCACATGCTTCCAAATAAACAAACAAATTGAAAATATACATATGATGACGTCACTTTGTCTAACTAAATTGGCCTAAAAAGATTATTATTTGTATTAGTGGATTTGGCCGATATTAGTTGAAGGTCTTTCCCAGTTTCCTCATGCCTACTTTTATCACAACGTATCCACCGGTGGATATATATATTAAATAAATTAAATAATAATAAAACACTACACTTTAACTCACTTTTTTATTATTTAATCACCTAATTATATTTTAAGTATTGTTTCCAGACTGTTCTTTCTCATTTTTTTCTTAGGCGTAATTAATTTTAGGTAAAAAAATTAGTAACTGTAAGTATCATTTTAATATGAATATAATCACTTGTGTCAATACTATCTATATATGATATATATTTATTATACGTTTAAAAAAATAAAATAAATATCTACATCCCTAATAAAGAAGTATATTTGGGTTATTATTTAGCGATGTGTACGGTATAAGAAATACAATGGTGAGCTTATATATGTAACATTTTATTTTATTTTATTTTATTTTTATTTTAATGTTTTTTACAATCACCTAGGTAAGCCTTTCGTTTAAAAGGAATTTAATAATTTTATGTAATTGACTTAGAACTTTTGTGATCTTTTTAGGTTGTCAGATTTTAAATTTGTACATAGTTTCAGATTATTCATCAATTTTGAAATTGATGCGATTACATATTTTAAAAAATGTATCATTCATATATGTCAACAACTTATAACTATTGAATTATTGAACGTGCTTCCATCAAAAGGTGATGGAGGAAATATATAGATAAATATTTTACACTTAGGTACCATGAGAAATAAATACAACATACATGAGAAATAAATACAACATAATTCTAGAAACTACTACAAGATTATCTAGTTGATATCCCCCCCTCAAACGAGAGGGTGGCGGGCCAAGACGAAGCATGTTGCGAAAAAACTCAAATTGAGATCGAGGCAAACTTTTAGTAAAGATATCAACCACCTGAAGCTTGGTAGGAACAAATTTGGTGTGTAACTTCCCTGTCGAAATGAACTCGCGAACAAAGTGATAGTCAAGAGCAATGTGTTTAACCTGCTTATGAGAAACTGGATTTTGAGTAAGAAATAAGGCACTCTGATTATCACATAGCAGAGTCGGACGATCCGGGGGTAATGCATGTAACTCAGTGAGAAGATGAGTAATCCATATCATTTCAACCGCCGTGTTAGCCATAGCACGGTACTCCGATTCACAACTAGATTGGTAAACAGTGGGTTGTTTCTTATCACTCCAGGAAACATGGTTCCCCCCTAAAAAAATAGAATAACCGTAAGTGGAACGCCTCGTTTCTAGGAGGCAACAAAAGCTTGATGTTCAGGGTGCAACACATAAAGTCCGTTCTCACAGCGGCCTTGAGCCAGCACCAGTTTCGTGTGACGATCCTGAATGTAAAACAAAGGATATGAAATTAAAACGTCAACAAAATTGTCCCGAGTTAATTTACTAACTGATAACAAATTCTTTTTGAGATTAGGGACAACAAGTATGTCATTTAAATGAATATTATTTTGAAGAATGGACGAACCAGTTTGAAGAACCGGAAGAGAGTGACCGTTACCAAAAGTAACATATTCATTACATGGTTTAACAGAGGGATTGGAAACGACAGAGGGATCCGGTGTCATATGAGTCGTTGCACCGGAGTCCACATACCAATCAGGAGTATCAGTGGACATTTGACATTGAGAGAGGAAGGCAGAAGCAAGAGAATCATTAACAGATGGTGCTTGTGAGGCAAAAGAACGCAATTGAGGGCACCGGTTGGCATAGTGACCATCAATGCGACATAACTGGAAATGAGGGGACCTACGGCCTCAAGAACGACCACTTGATAGATTCTGTGACCTGGAGAGGCGACCACCACGACCTCTCGTACCATGAAGTGAGCGCTGGAAAATTTCATGACTTTCTGCCACAGCGATAAGATTTGCAAACGAAGGAGCAGGCCGAGAAGCTCTAATGGAAGTGGAGAAATTTTCAAAGGAAGGTCAAGTCCACGAAGAAACCAGTGTAAACGATCGGCTTCATCAACGGGATGACCGATGGAAGATAATTGATCATGAAGAGATTTGAAGCGACGACCATAAACCGCGACCGAACCGGACCCTCGTTCAATCATACGAATTTGATCTTTCAGGTTATGGATACGCTCAATAGAGGAGTTGCCATAGGCTGATTCAAGAGCAAGCCATATTTGTTGAGCCGTGGTGAGGCCAACAATCACAGAGACCGCTTCTTCGGTAAGAGAAGCATGAAGAATAATAATGGCTCCTTGATCAGTAAGAAGACAGGCAGAATAGGTAGGATTTGGTATGAGTTTGGTGTCAGACAAAACCGTGGAAGGAGGGGCAGCGGAGGAACCATCAATATGTGGGAGAAGGGATTGATAGGACATGATAGGAATCATCTGATTTTTCCACAGCATGTAATTTGAGGATGATAATTTGATGTGCAACATATGAATGATAGTGTTCATAGGGAAGGAAGTATCTGTGTTAGAAGAAGAGGCATCCATTGATAAGCAGAAGAAGATGGGAAGATTGAAGGAAGAAGAAGAGAGGAGGGTGGGAAAGGAATCGGTAGGCAGAGGAAGGGATGTGGCTTAACTGGGCAATGATACCATATTGAATTATTGAACGTGCTTACATCAAAAGGTGATGGAGGAAATATATAGATAAATATTTTACACTTAGGTACTATGAGAAATAAATACAACATACATGAGAAATAAATACAACATAATTCTAGAAACTACTACAAGATTATCTAGTTAATAATAACTACATATAATTCTACTGCATCTCTTGTTGTATTAGTTTATCATATCTTAATTTTAACTATTGTAGCTTTATTGAAGATTCAAACGATGTCATTTTTTCAAGTTTTGAAGGATCATCTTCATAATATGAATTCAACATCATTGTTGATGTTAATGTCATTGTTGAATTTCTTTAGCAATTTAACTTATTCAAATACTTTTAGTTGTATATACATTTAAAATTTCATTTTTTTTATTATTCAACATGTGTAACACATAAATTTTTAGACTAGTTGTGTATACACGTATATATTTTAATCTTAATACTAATATATAAATAAAATAATTGTGAACATTTATCACAATTTTAAGTCATCTAATGTTTTGTTTTCTTGTATTTCCCCTATTATTTAGTTATTAACAATCAATATTGATTACTAATTATTGATATATATTATATACTATGTTAGTATCCCGTGTATTATATACGTGTTGAATAAAAAATTAATAAATATTCAATAATATAAATTTAAAAATTGTAAATGATAATTTTTTTAAATATGATCAGCATAACATAGAAAATAAAATAATAAAATTTTTATTTTAAAAAAAATCCTTTTCAAAGTTTGGTTTCTAAACATTTCATTTAAAAAAGTTGTATTTAAAAAGTGTCATTTTTTACAAAATAATAGGATGTTATCTTCTATTATTAAATAAGTTGATAAAGAAAAAATAAGTAGTTAATAATAGCGTCTTATAAATTATAAACAAATATTTTGAGTTATAAATTTTTAGAAAATTTTCTTATTTTATAATAATTTTATTTTTTAGATGTGAGCTTTTTAATATTAAAATATTTTTTATCATGTTTAGAATTCCTTTTTAATTATAAAAGGTATGTATAATATAATTGGTAATTAATATTATTATGTAATACAATTTTTTTAATATTAAGAACTTTTTTTAATTGAAAAAGGTATAAAGAATATATAATTATATATTTATCATTTAATAAATTTATGTATTTATTATGAGAGAGAAGCGATAAAAATAGTGTAAGGATACTCTAAATTTGTAACAAGTGTCCATACGATAAAAATAGTGTAATGATATTCTAGATTTGTAACAAGTGTACATAATTATTTTGATTTATTAAATATAATAAATTTGAATTATGAACGAATATAATAATTAATACACTAATAAATAAATTTGATATGATATTATATTTTATATAAAATATGTGATATATAAGTTTATTTAATAAATGTAATACACATGTTTTCTAAAAACATTACTTTTTACTAAGTATATAATATTTATTTATTTAACATATGTAATACACGAGATTTTATTATAATATATGTATGTGTGTGTATTTATATACTACGATTACGTTCAACTAAATATCATCTCTATCCTAAAAAGTGTAAGAAAAAGTATTAACCATTAGTTCATAAGATCAAATTTAAGAGGGAAAATTTAAAATTTTGAAGGAAAAAGTTGTTAGAGGGTAATTTAGTAATAACCATTTTACCCCATATTTTTTAAACGTTCATAACTTTTACATAAGATATTATTTTTCAAAAAAATATATATATAATAAAAAAGAGCATTTTTTTTTTCTAAAATGAGTATAATGTTGTTACAAAAAAATTAAAATTTTTCAGTTCATTGTGTCTAATTATCTTCATTGTGTCTTTTTAAACGTTTGTGTATAATTATTCTTTTGTGTTTTTCTTATAGATAATTGTGTCTTTTTTATATATCAATGTGTTATTTATACTTGTCGTTGTCTCATTCTTGTTTAACATTATGTATTCTGCAACATAATTGTGTCTAAAATTGTTTAGGAAAACACAATATTGAACAAAAACACAAAAAGCCACAATGATATGTACAAAAGACACATTGCCTATACAAAAGACACAATAACATGTACACAAGACACAATGTTTATACAAAAAACACAATGACTTGTACAAAATTGTTCATACTCGTCACTGTGTCTTTTTTACAGGTAATTGTGTATTTTTTAAAGATTATTATGTTATTTATACTCGTCATTTTGTTATCCTTGCTTGACATTATGTATTATGCAATATTATTGTGTCTTAAATTGTTCATGAAAACACAACATTGAGCAGAAACATAAAAGACATAATAACCTAATGTACACAAGACACAATGACCTGTACAAAAGACATAATGAAATAAAAAAACAAAAAATTTTTATATAGCAAAATTATACTAATTTTGAAAATAAAAATGCTCGTTTTTATAGTATTTTTTTTTCAAAAAATAATTTCGTATGCAAAAGTTATGAACGTTTAAAGAATATGGAGGAATTTGATAAAAAGTTAACAAAAGTAGTCATGACAAAAATATTCTTTAACAACTTGATTTAATCATAGCCATTGATTAATGATCTAATAACTTA
This sequence comes from Mikania micrantha, assembly GCA_009363875.1. NCBI lineage: Eukaryota > Viridiplantae > Streptophyta > Magnoliopsida > Asterales > Asteraceae > Mikania > Mikania micrantha. Next base: position 32,928,215 of record CM018690.1, read on the forward strand.
AAATCCTTCTTAGGCTTTTTAGGTTAAAAGACTTATTTAGTTTAACTTAACCCTTATATACTAATCATTTGAGGAAACAAATATTTCTGTTAATTATGTTATATATAGATATTCATTATTGTGCTTTACATTTTAAATAATTTGGTGTTATTTTGTCATTGTTTTTTATTTATTAAATAATTTTTTTACTATTTTATCGTTATATTTTACATATTAATATATACAATTGCGTTTCTTTACCATTATGTTTTCCAAAACATATTTAGAAAGTAATAAGACATAATAACGAGTAAAAAGAAACACCTACGAGTAAAAAATAAATAATGACTCGTTTAAATTAAAGGAACCACTACAAATAAAATGCCATTTAATGGCATACAAAAAGCGCCTCAAAAGACCCAAAAAGTGCCACTAGAAACCCTTTAAAGATTGTGTGGCACACAAAAAAAGTGCCACTAGAAGTGGTGACACTAAAGCCTTTTAGTGGCACTTTTTCTATGTGCTGCACAAAGTTTTTTGACTTTTAGTGGCACTTTTTTTGTGCCATAAAATAAAAAAAAAAACTTTTGTGGCACAACTTTTATGCCACTAAAACTTAATTTTAGTCATATACATGCTCATTTTAGTGGCACTTTTATTTTGCCATAATATGAAAACACCTTTAGAGGTTCAAATTTTGTGCCAGTAAAAACTACCTATAGTTCGTTGTATAACATATTATCACAAAGACACATTCTTCACAATATAAATATAAAATAAAAGTTAAATAAGAACAAAAATATTAACATTAAAAGGTTTGATTCCAAACATAATACAAAAATATGTCAAAAGCAATGTAATAAGCAACATCTTTCAGTTCTCAAATATTTACACTTCATGCTTAATTTAATCATTGATGAAAATTATACACCCATATGACTTGCTCGAAAACTTCTCATGATATCAGCCCTGTTATCATCAAACATATAAAAAAGCATTAGTTATTTCACCCATATCAAAAGCTCTCATGATATATATATACATACATACATGCACACACACACACACACATATATACACATTGATTAAGATATTCAAGTCATTAAAAAGGTTAAAACAACAAGATTTGGACTTAAAAAATTAAGAATAATTTACCTAAACAACAATGTCAACAAGATTTGAAACATCTTTCATCCAAACGTCTTTATTGTCCTATAAAACGAAGAGTTTTAGCTAATCAATTTCATATCAAGAAATCATATAAGCACATCCATATAATACTTCCACATAGTTATAAAGCAAAAAGTTACCGTTATTAGTTTGACTTCTTGAAGAAGATATTTGATTAACTAATAAAGAGTTGTTATGGGGTGAAGAACCAACGCCAAGAACCTAAAACATATAAATGAAACAAATGAAAGTACATATACACGTCATTATAAAAATATAAATAATGGAGGCTGATGATGCTGGATAAGTTTTTAGAAGAAGGGCAGAAAGGGAATTTTGCAGATTACGGGGCTGCAGGAATTGATCCAGTTAGTGCAGTTGCAGAATTGAAAGAAAAGAAGGCTGCAGGTGCGGTTTTGTAAGCTACAGAAGACATTTATAACAATTCAGGAACCTTGAAGGTTGATTTAAATACTGCAGAGGCTGCGAAAGATGGCACAGGGACTGCAAAAGCTGATGTTGTTGAAAATGCAAGCGAGGATGATGATTTGGTCATCATCTTGGACAAAGATCTAATGTAAAGATTGAATAACTGAAATTCCTATTGAAGCCAAAGAAATGGGTTTTACCAAACCTGGTGATTACATCTATGAGTTGCTTGAAGAACTGAAAATAACACACAAAACAACAACCATGCTTTGTTAAGGCTCAGGCTCAGGCTCGGCTCAATCTGAGTCAAGTTTAGAGCTTTATTTTTAATGTTCGAGCTCGGCTCAAAAGAAATTCAAGCTCGAGCTCGACTCGGCTCGTATATTATTAATTATGTAATATGTATATAGTTTTTACTATATTTTTCATATATGTTTTTATAATTTTCAAGCTGATGGGTTTATAGAAGTTGCTGGAAAAGGTAAGATTTCCAATAGGAAGGTTGTTCATATTAATTCTAACCGTACTACTAATATGATGAAAAACCAAGAGAAGAATGTTAGTGAGAAAACTAGAGATACATGTATAAACTCTAGTGCAGCCTCTAGGAATAGTAGGAAAAAAAATAACTTTGATTTCTCAAAAAGTTATTAAAGTCCTAAATTCTAATCTCCCAAGCCCAAGCATAAACCAGTTACCAATCCAAAACAAACAAGTACCCGTTTGACTAATAGGGTCCATGTTACTAATAAGCACCTAAGTATGACAATTTCTTATTAAATGTATGTTTTCTAAATAAGGGTCACCATTCTAATTTGAATTCTAATTTGAAAAAGAAAGAAAAAGTGAAAACGATCTAATGTGAAAGGATACATCAGTAGAGCACACTCAGATTAGTTACCCATCAATATCTGAAATGATAACTACTATTAGAGATATAACTACATTTTGTAATAAAGGATTAAGACAAAACTTGTAAAGTCAAGGGAAAAAAAATCCTTGAAGCCTAAAGAATATTGCAATTATTGAATAATTTACACAGACCATTGTTTAGATTAACATATATAATTGGCATCCTCTTATTCAGCATGCTATGGTGTTAAACAATGTTGTGTTCTATTGTGTAGCTAATCATGTTACATAGATTAAAAAAATTGCATCACTAACAATTGATGGCAATTAATTAACAATGTCTAAAAGAAAGAATCTGGATAATCAAGTTACCTGTTTTGCCAATTGTTGCCACCATGAATGCTTGAATGGAATGGACTGGATTGTATATCTAAATTTAAAACCTAAACATGCCATATGAATCAATGAATAAGCACCTGTTTTATGAAAAGGAAACATAAATTAAAATTAGTAATTCGTATTTATTTATCAATATGATGAACATGAAGAAGTGAAAACTAATCATGTTTTAATCCTAAATAAGAAGAAAATGAAATCACCTGGTCATTCTTTTTTGTTATGTGATTCATTCTGACCATTCTTATCCCACATGTGTACCTAATTGAAGGAGATATATTGATTCAAAGTCAAATTGATTACTTAATTAGTTTTGGTTTACATATGAATGTGTATTCTGTCACTCTCGAAAACTCTTCAACGTATTTCATCAAACACTAATGAAAAACTTAAAGTAAAATTAAAATCAATTAATAAGAAAGAGATGAAGAATCAAGATAAGAAACATAAACATGAAAGAAGTACGAATATTACCTAATATCATTAATTGAACATAATCCATCCCTCGTCTTAGATTGAATATGCAAAACTACAATAACACGTACCATAGAGTGAATCAAATGTGTGCTTCTCTCGAAAAAGCAGCAAGAACATACTCAATGACGACTTCACCTCAAATTAGGGTTTCGAAGAGAAGCAAGAGTACGAAGCAAAACTCATACAGTTCCCAAGTCCATCAGCAAGATGCGAGAGTTAGGGTTTAATGAACGAAGAAGGGGAAGGTACAGAGAGAGGAAAGGCAAAAAGAAAACACAAGAGGGGGCTTAAAGGGTTTGTACCATGAGGCATGAGCTGTAAATATTTGTTAAACACTCCTCGTAAATTTATTTTGAACAGATAGTAATAATAATTATTATTATTGAGTTTAATATCAATTTTTTTATAAAAAATCATACATATTTACGAGAGTTAACTACTTTCATTTGAGTCATTTATTTTGACCCATGAAGAGATAAAAATCATGAAATGATAACTCTTTCTTAAAGTTAGATGTGTAAAAAAAACCGATTTTTCAAAAGGAACCAATCACTCGAAAAAGAAAGTGGTCCTATCATAATCGGCTTGTACAGGTGGTTCTTGTTTCTAAGATTAACCAGAACCTATTTCACATTTACCCGACAAAAACTGTTACAAAAACCAGCAAAACCCCGATTGAAACCGTTCAAAAACCTGAACCAAACAGGAAGGGTGTCTTGACTTTTTTTGACAAGAACTAGAATATGTTTGGAACCAGAACAGGTTAAACCGGTTTGCCCATCTCTACCTGCAGTGTTTTGCTGCAGTGTTTCGTTGATCTGGTTAATGGTTGAAATGAGGGAATTTTGAGAAAATGGTGAAAATTTTCTCATTAAATTTGTTTTTAGTTAATTTTTAGAGAGAATATTAATGGTGAAAATGTTAAATTGATTTAGTGACATAAAATTAAAAGCCACTAAAATATATGTTGATTAAATGTGGCAAGTGTGGCACACTTAAAGTGCCACTAAAAATATAATTTAAAGGCATAAACAATAAGTGCCACTAAAAGTAAGGGTCAAGCAAACATGACACACAAAAAGTGCCACTAAAACCTATATTAGTGGTACAAGAGTTAAATGCCGCTAAAAAAGTGTGCCACTACATGGCATTTTATTTGTAGTGAACCGAAAAACATAATTTTAAAACATTTTTATATGAAAATGTTTGTACTTGTTTTAAGACTAAATTATGGTTTTGGGCCCCGTGGTTTAAGTGTTTTAACTATTTTGGCCCAAAATAGAATATTCTATCGATTCAGCCCATGTGGTTTAAACAACTATCGTTTTGGCCCCTCAAATTTAACTATCATAACGGTTTTTGGCCCAAAATCTAATTATAGTTGGGGGCAAAAAACGTTGATTATCTAAACCTTAGGGGTTGAATTGATAGAAGATTTTATTTTGGGCCAAAATATTTAAAATACTTAAACCACATGGGCCAAAACCATAATTTACTCTTGATTTAAAGATAAAAATACAAAAAAATTAAAACACTTGTTTTCATGTGTTTTTTTAATAAAAAATAATATCATATATAAAAATAATGGTCATTTGAAAAATGTGAGATAACATGATAAAAAGTTAACAATTAACGATCATAACTAAAATACTTTATCAATAACTTTTTCTCTACAATTTGCTCTATATATAGGCCTAATATATAATCTTAAATTATTAATATATTTTTTTACATTAAACATCTTTTTAAATATAACATAACCCTTATGTCACATAACTAAAGATTCAAAGAGTTTATTATAAATTAACGAAAATAAATTAAAGATAAAGAAGTTTATTTTAAATTTTGTAATATACTTGTCAAAATTTTGAAGAATGAGAACTTTTTAGAAATTACATAATGTTCATTGTGTTTTATTAATTGGTATCTTTCTAATGTATTAAATTAAATGTATATTATTATATATAACTTTCTTCTAATATATATTGTACCAGGATTTTATAAATCTTATAAAATAATAAACTAGTTACATTTCACAAAAACGTAATAATAAAATTAACTAAAATCAATGATGTAGGCATTTTTCATTTCTATAATCAATATAAACAAGCTGATAGACATTACAAAAGAAGTTCACTCACTTTGAAGATGAGGCGTTTGATTTTAATGTTTTGATATCATTTGGTGGTTGTTTAATATATTTTAAAATTTTTAAGCTATATCTCACCAATGAGCTTCATGGTTTATTATATAATCAGGCTGCAGGCTTTCAAAAAGTTTAGTGACTACCAAATAACAATTGCCAATGATGTGTCTAACATATTAAAGAAAAAAAGCTGATTAAGGCTCATACCTCATCCACCCTAAAATCTTGTTATCGTATTATATCATATTTGCATTATATGATAACTTAATTATAAAAATTAATTTTTAAACATATTAAAGAAAAAAATTTGTGAACCACATTAAAATTGATATTTGTATTTAAAACTAATAATTAAAAAAATAACTTTAAAATAGACCTTAATTTCTTTTTTCAAGATTTTAAAATAGCAGCCATAGATAAGTTAATAAATTAATTTTCGTTTGTATTGTTTTTAACGTGTTCACAAACAATCACGAATACTAACCAAACAAAAATTCTTGTCAGTTTTCGTTGGTTAAGGAATCAAAATTGTATACGAACGCAAAAGAACATACATGCCATATGTTTTACTTCAATATTAAACCATGCACATAATTTTGTATGATGATAATCATGTTTTCTTATGAAGTAATACGAATGTCATTGCAAAAGTTGAGCAAAATTTACATATCAGCTTCTTCAAAAATGGCTATTTCACAAAAAAAAAAAATAATAACTATTCTTTTCACATGCCAAAAACTTTTGTGCGCTAACCCATATAAAGAGAAAATAACTATTCCTTTCACATGCCTTATATATATATATATATATATATATATATATATATATATATAGAGGAAAAATAAAATAACAATTGATTTTTGTCTAAGAAAAGTAAAAACTAATAAAAATTTACATGTGATATGATAATTTATATATATTTTTTTTGCTAGATTTTTTTTTGTATAATAGATTCTTTTTTATATTGGATTTTTGTGGTTTTTGTATTATATATTTGTTTTTGTACTATATTTTTTTTGTACTAGATTTCTATTATTATGTATTAGATTTTTTGATTTTTGTACTAAATTATTTTTGTATTGAATTTTGTTTTTTTTAAATTGCATTCTTTGATTTTTTTGTACTAAATTTTGTTTTTTATAGAGGATTTTTGTTTTTATTATTTAAAGTATGACACATGTCAAATGTTAATGGTTCTTACTCTTTTTAGGTAAAAATTTATTTTTAATGAATCCAAACCATATATATATATATATATATATATATACATATATATATATAGGGTATTTTTAATGAATCCAAACCACATATATATATATATATATATATATATATATAGGGCATGAAATTTTTAATAACCCACTAAATGCGCGCTAACCCAAATAACTTTGGCAAGATGAAGCCGAATCTTGAAATTTTTTTTTTGAACATCATTGTAACACATTTTAAACACCATGTTCTTTTATGAGTTTGGGCTAATTCATCACCGTTTAAAAAATATCATCGTTGTAAGTTTTGTGCTACAGTACTGTAAGTTTTAAATATTTAAAAACTTTCAGTACTGTAAGTTTTTAAACGGTAATGAATTAGCCCAAACTCATAAAAGAACACGGTGTTTAAAATGTGTTACAATGATGTTAAAAAAAAATCCAAGATTCGGCTTCATCTTGCCAAAGTTATTTGGGTTAGCGTGCATTTAGTGGGTTATTAAAAATTTCAGCCCCTATATATATATAATATTCCTATATATTGATATCTCTCTTTAATTACACAGTATTATTGGCACGTCAGACAAGGAAAAAAAACTTGCTACCTTTTCTATGACGAGTCACACTATTCTTCCATGTGTAGATAAGCCAAGAAAGAACGATTGGCGGGCCAAAGATTCAACTATAGTTAGACCATGTTTAGTATACCTTTAACTAAAATCGCACTTCACTGAAATTTTCAGTTAAATTATCATCCCACTGAAAATCTTTAAACGTCATAATGGTCACCCACTGAAAAACATTCGGCCCACTGTGCCACATCATCACCAATATATAATTTTATTTATTATTATTTTTAGTTGTTAATTAATAAGTAAAATAAATAACAAAATAAAAATGTTAACATTAAATTAAATGAGTTACGTAAAAATAAGAATTAAAACGTTACATTGATAGCTTAAATAAAAAAACAAATTAACGTTATTTGTCAAATATTTTTTATCTTAATTTTCTCATAATCGACAGTTCTTCGTCACCGAGTTTGGGAGGCATACTACATCGCTTTGAGGTCGGGTCGGAGGAGTTTCTCATCGTGTTTTGTTTTTTGAATTTTTGTAATCTCCTCAAGTTGATGGGCGAGCTCGTTGGTTGTCGGGATAGAGGAGGCGGTTGGACGACTCGAAGATGAAGCCTGTTTTGTCGTATCCCGTTCTACCGGTCTAATCGGTTCCGGGATGTTGAATTCATCGTCTTCCTCGTCTTGTTCGAGGTCAACTGCGTAATTTGTATGTGCATCCAAACCCCTCGGTGAATACGCGTTCGTCTCGGAATTTTTAGTTCTTTTTGAATTTGGCCCTCGTTGGCTTCTTGACAAAGAAAGCAAAATTTTGAAGCGTCTTTTATCGTGGCCCAAACATGATAGTGGTTAAATGTTTGGCCTTCGAATTTAGTTGATATTCCTACTCTGCCATTTTGAGACGCTTTCGTCGTTCACACCGCTTTTGCGGTTGTTGGCACAGTTGTTGTAGATGCCACTAAACTGGATCATTTTCGCGCTCATATCCTTCTATTTAGAATTTAGTTGATGATATGTGGGGTATTTTTGATTGGTATATCCCATCATCTCATGCCAACTACTGGTTAATTTTTTACAATAGTTTTCACGCTTTCGCGTATTACCTTTGGTTTTGTTATTGGAATGATCGATGTATCTTCATAGATCGATTTCTTCATCATGAGTCCACGGTTTCGGTTCCATTGTACCACTACTCGGTCCGCTCGGGTCAGTCTCTTTCGCTCGCTTTCCTTTTTCTTCTTTTTTTGGGATTCTTGTGTCTCGAGCATGACATTGGTAGAAACGAAATCCAGTTCATGCCGGGATTGAGGCGCGGTTTGTTGAAGACCAGGTTGCGTGAAAGATGAAAAACCAGGTTGAAAGCCCGGTTATGTGAAGGATGAAAACCTGGTTTAAGGGCTCGGTTGTTGCCATTGAGGGGTCGGGTTTTGTTGCATTTGTAACAAACACCTTCGGATACTTTCTGGATCATTCAACAAGTTGAAATCGGGGTTGTTTAAGTTTGGGTTCATCTTTGAAATGAGAGGGTTTATAGAGGATTTAAGAGAGTAAATACGTGTTGTTTTTAAAATATGATTTTTTATAAAATGTGAAAGAGATTAATTGTATATGGGATAAAAATAAGATTTTTTTTTTGAAAAATTACCATTGAAGAATGGTATTATTTGAAAAAATGGAGAAAAGTGGACAGGGAGCGGGGGCCTTGGGATTTGTGAATTGAAGGTTTGAAGCCGCCAGGAGGGGGCGGTGTTCCCGCCTTGCCCCGCGACGCCACCGGATCCCGTCCTTCACACGGGGTGTGCATTATCAATGGTCTTAAAGACACTTTTATCAAGCTCTTGCTCTTATTACTTGAATCTTCTTTTAGCAATATCATACAAGTCATAAGAGAGAAGCAACCTTCATCTTTTCTATAATGAAAATTGTTGTTTTCTAGCAACTTTCTTAAAAACAAAATAAAGAAAATACATAAAATTACTTTTTACAGTCCAACTCTCGTGTATATCATTTATTAAAAAAATAAATAAACTCTGCAATTGGGTTACTATTTATTTAAAATGACCTTTTATCGTTTTATCTTTAAAAACCATCCCCAAAAATAATAGTCCAAACAACATCAAACACGAATGAATTCATTAGTCGCTTCAATGTCACAATTGAAGTGTGAGGAACACATTCGACATAAATTTAATTAACTTTTCTTTTGGTCGAAAATCGAAAGTGAGGGGAATTGGTTGAAATTGATTGGCGAACCAAAGACTATAGAACATGTTCTTGCTAGCTTACTTCCACGTGGCTTTTTACTTTTCCAATTAAAAGAACTTTTAATTTATTTGTTTATTATCCAAGAAAGCATCCATGTAAACAATATTTTGTTTGAAAATACTAAACAATAAAAAATAACAATTAGCAACTCTAATTAACTTTAATACAACTCATTTAAACGGAAATAGAATCGTTTTGAGCTAAACTTTTATTTTAAATCTAAACCTTAAAGCTAACCTTGAAAAGATAAACTCTAAGGTTAATGCTAAGCTAAAACGTAAAAGCTAATTTTTACATTCTAAAAGTTAATTCTAAAGTTAATGAGTTCAACTAGAATTCATTAGAGTTTTCAAATGTTATTTTTGTATTATTTTTAGCCGTTTTAGCAACATGTTATTTCAGAACATCTTTCTATATATAAAACTTACATACATATATATATGGATTGTATCTTCTGAAAACTTAATCTTAAAGATAAAACATTAAACCCTATATACATCCTTCATTTTAAATCTTCAAAATAAATACGTTGTCTACATTAAAGTTGAATAAAAAAATTGAGTTTTAAATAAACAAAACAATTTTAGTGTGTTTTAATGTGTACCATATATTTATTTTGAAACACATTAAAATTAGGTGGTCCACATCGTGTGCTTTAATATGATATACACGTTAAATCACATCAAAATTGATTTGTTTTTTTATTTTTTTTAATTTAATTTTTATATGGATCATATATTTATTTTCAATATATAAAACAAATGACCCAAGTATAGTTTAAGAGTTTCCACTTTAGGATTGGGTTTTTATAAAATACAATGCATACATACACACACATATACATATAGGGGATTAATAAAATGAAAACCCCCTTTTGTTGAGAAAACCATGGTAAAAATCATGTAAAATAAGTTTTTTTTTTGAATTTTTTACATGTTGTAACATTATTTGACACATTTTTATAAGAAAAATAAAAAAGCACCAAGATATTTTTTTTAAAAATATTTTATAAACCATGTAAAACATATGTAACATTGCGCTCAGTTGTTATTAATTTTTTTTATATAACGTTACATATGTTTTACAAAATATTTTAAAAAAAAAATCCTCTCGACGCTTTTTTAAATTTTTTTTATAGAAATGTTACAAACTTGTAAAAAATTTTAAAATTTTTTTTGTTTACATAGTTTTACCATGGTTTTCACAATAAAAGGGGGTTTTCAAATTATTCTTTCCATATATATATATATATAATGGTTCGAATGTTAATACTTCCATATTGCGATAACTGAATAACTACCTTTTATTACTTTGAGACCTGTTTACATAGTTTTACCATGGTTTTCACAATAAAAGGGGTTTTCAAATTATTCTTTCCATATATATATATATATATATATATATAATGGTACGAATGTTAACACTTCCTTATTGCGATAACTGAATAACTACATCTTATTACTTTGGGGCCCACACTAAAGTAAATCTAAATGTGTAGATTTTTTCTTATTTTTTTATTAATGTAAGTGAGCCCTACATTAATTAAAAAAAGAAAAAAACTTATACTTTTAAATTTACTTTAGTGAGGGCCCAAAGTAATAAGATGTAGTTATTCGGTTAACGCAATAAACATGGGTTAACATTTGATCCTCTTCCTATATATATATATATATGAGGTTTAAATAAAAAATATTTATTCCTAAGAAAGAATATGATTATGACATGTGACAAAATAGAAAAAAAGGAATAACAATTTTAGTATAATATATTTTGTTAAATTTTTTCAAATTTCTTTGTACATTTTTATATGGAATTATTTTTCATAAAAATTACACCAAAAAATGCAACATTTTTTTTCAGTACGAATATAATATTGATACACACACATATATATAGAAAGTTAGATTTTTCTAATGCAAAATAAAATACAAAATAAAAAATATAACAAAAAATATAGTATAAAAAATAACATAGAAAAATATAATACAATCCATTAATATACTTTTTTTTCTTTAAAAAAAACATACTGACATTATACATAAATTAAAGAGTAAAAACTTTCAATCTAATGGTGTGATTTATAAAAATTATCGTATTAAATAGTTATGAATGATTAAAAATAAAGAAATTTAAAAACCAATGTATTTATATATCATATAAACTAAAAAGACACAATGTAATTACATGTACATTATTTAAAAATAAATTTAACAAATTTAATCTCAAACATTAGGCGTAATCATCTTACATAAATATAAAATTAAACACTTGATATAAAAATTAAAAAAAAATAATTATCTTAAAACCAAACAAAAGTTAGAAATAATAGTTGTAATAAAAATTACTACAAACCAATGTTTTACAGATTTAACTTTGAAATAACAATGTTTTTAATAAAATAAAAATTCCAAATAATTATACTTTTTGTTTAAATGATATGGTAATAAACTCAAATATGAAAATTTAAGAATATTAAACAATTTTAGCAAATAAACATAATGAATTTACGTAAATAAACATGTTATCGAAAGCATACAAACTAAAATGATTGAATACGACCTATATTAAGTAGATCAATTGTTGAGATGAGTTACAAACAAACAAGTACTAATAATATCAAAAAGAGAAATATATAGTTTGGCAATATGAGAAATTATTGTTATGTTATCACCTGGCCAGAGCTTTCTACTAAGACCGTCTTATGTAAGTTGTGTCAACCGTGTTAAGTTAATGAATTGATAAAATAAAATATTTTGTTTTGATTGGTAGAAAAACTGAAAGGCATTCCAAATATTTATTTGTGTTAACATCCTGTAAGTTCTTGTAGTTAGATACCAAATACAATTATAATAAACCATAATTACTTTAGTGTAATTATTTTTAATTGTAAAATTATTACGTATTTTATTAAATTAAATTAGTTTTTTTAGAGACAGAGGTCCCGTCGTGCTACCTTTAGTTATCATAGCGGTTGGTAACTAAAATCGATTCCTCGATCGCCGACCATGAGACCGTATCCCCTGATGCACAGGAACCACGTGGAATATGTAAACCCTCGCCCCCATTGGTTCAGAAACTGAGATTAAGCTCAAGATTCCCCTCCTTACTTGATATCCAATTAAGTGTCACCGATGAGACTTGAACGGTGGTTTTTAAGAAGAAAGGGCCAAACCTTAACCGTGAGGCTAAATATTAATTAAAATTAGTTAAAGAGAAGGAGTTAATTAAAGGTTCACATGAACAATCTTTTGTGATGCAAACTATCAAATTATTTGTTTGGACTGAAATCATTTTGTGTTTACACATATGACAAATTTCTTATTTGCTACGAATTTTGGAAAATGACTCGATTGTAGAGTGGATAAGCCTGCCTAAAGTTTCTTTTTTTCTGAAACCTTATGAAGTCAAAGAAATGCAAAAAAAACAAACAAAGGGAGATGTCTTCATTAAATTCTTTGAAAAGAGACATGATGAGGATGCAGAGAGAAAGGACAGAGTGAGTCTTCTTTCTGTTGGCTATTCTCTTTAATTCAATTTCTAGCATTTGTAAATGATAAACACACACCAATGTTAAACTAGCCTATTTGACAGAGATTTTGTCTTTTAAAATGAGAGATTATTAGTTCAATCTTATACAATAGAGTAATTAGTTTGATGTAGTTTAGAAGAAAAATAAGCTTAATCCTTCAAAAAAAATGATAAAACACACATTTTATCAAGTACTATGTTAGAAACACATGTATTACATGTGTTAAAAAAATCAAATATGTTATAAACAATTTTTTTATGAAAATTTATATGTTTGATAACAATAATTGTTGATAAAATAATAAATTACGAATACTTAAAAATAATAAATTACAAATAATAAAAATTTAAGAATTATAAAATCATATTTTAAGATATTATATAATTGAAATTTTCTTATAAGAAGATTTATATATTTGATACCAAGTTAGCATCCTATGTATTACAGGGATTAAATAAAGAAATATAACGAATAATTATTAATAAAAATTTAGAAAGTATAAAAGATGATTTTTAATATGATTATAATTTCATATGATTTAATATTTTAAGTATTAAATAATATTATTATTATTGTAAACACTAACCTTTTTTTATAATTTATTTTTCTTTAAACATTGTGTTTCAAATAATTATTTTTGAAAATTTTATAATTTATAAAAAAAATTAAATTTTTTTTAATGTTAACATATTTTAATGTATTAAAAAATCTTTTTTATTTTAAAAATGTATAAAAAGTATATTTAATATTATTATTTAATATTAGATGCATTTAATATAAGAGAGAAATAGAAATGAAGTTTGAGATACTACAAAAACATGACATGTGATACTAAAAACCTTTATTTATTGGTATATGTAGATTTAATTGCATAATATAATTATTTAAAATCATTAATATTTAATTCAATATAAAGCCAATTAGTATTTGATAGGAGAGATAAGAGAGAATTTTTTTTAGAGTTTATGAGAAGATTACATGAGTCCACTCTTGTTATTCTTTTATTATAATAAGATTATTTTTTCGTATTTTAATTTAAGGTTAATTTCCCGATTAGAAGCATAAGACCGTCCCAAAGAAACAGTTTGAGTGGTAAGGTTGCCTTCCCTAACCAAATAACAAGGGTTCAAACCTTGGTGTGTGTGATATAGATTTTGTTATAAATAAGAAGAAGCATAAGACCATTCAAAACTCGGATTGTAACAATAAAATTGTGAATATATCACATATGGACACCACAGGCAATCTCTACATTAGTTTCCTAAGAATATTCGTAGCACTAACAAATAGCCAAATACTAGCAAACCAGTCATCTCAACAAAATACATCATATTTTGGCTCTATTAGAAAACCATCTTTTTATTCCAATATCATATTGTTTTATTTTAAAATATGTATTTATATAATAATTAATATGATCATTGTGAGTTAATTAGAGGGATTCACATTTTTCTTATACTTGTGAGAACACACTTACATGCAAAATCCCCATATTTCCTCAGGTCCTCACAACACCCGACTAACTAGATTCAACAGGTAAAGCAACCAGGTCGGTGGCTTCCATTTAGAAAAACCATCCATAGTAGTGATTAAATTTGAGATCTTTAAGTTGTCTATCTTCTACTCTAACTACTACACAACTTCATTAAAGGTTCACAACTTTATGTTTGTCTTTGTTTGACACGAAAATCTAGACGAGGACAAACGATCACCCCACAAACAAACTCCTCCGACTAAGATGTTTGAAATCCAAACTCATATCACCCGTCTGTGATGTGCGTTGGAGGTGCTATTATGGATGCATGTGGATGAGTTTTGATACGAGTAGAAATGGTTCCACACATGGCTATACACAAAAAGAAAATAAAAAATAAATGCTTTAAATGCTTATTATAATGGTATGTGTAATCGTAAGAATAAATGCTTACATGAATTTGCCTAATAGTGGTATTTATAACTGATATTAAATGACATGTTATGTGCTATAAAAGCTCCAAGAGAGGTAATTTGTTTACCTTCAATTAAATTTTATATTTAATATTTTTAAAAATAACTCATAATCTACTTCTATCAAATGTTATGTAATCAGGATTTGAAATATATATAGATATATATACGTAAAATGTGTTTATTAGTCCAATTTTTAAAAAACTTGGTGTATTTAAAATCGACTAACAAAAGTTCCAAGCAAAAACATGGAACAAATAAGATTTGATACATAAAATAAAACAAGTTGACAAACAAAGGAACAATGTATTAGTCATTTGGTCTTGTCTATATGTGTTTTAGCCATGTTAATAGCCACTTTATTTACATATGTTCACACGCGCTTCCAAAATTAAAAACTGACTAATATAAGTGTTGTTCTAAATTGCACATTTCCATTTCTCTTCTTACAACTTTAAACTTCCATACGTCACTTGAAATCATATTAATGATCGATCCCTTTTTGTTTAATAAAACTTAATTATCACATTATTTATCGTTATTAATTCATAATCATCGTACTCGGTATATCTTATTATTAGAAAAACTAACGTAGAGTCTGAGAAATGTAAGACGATACAATCTTACCTATACTACGTAGGAATTAAGGGATGTTTTCAATAAGATTCTAAGCTCATAATGTCTGATAAACCGACCAACAAAACGCTTTAAAAGTTATTTTCACAAAAACTAAGTAGAATAACGTTAAAATTAGTGTAATTTTACTTTTGTCTCTCAAGAATTGACACATACATACATTATATGGGCACACCGCAAACAGAACACTTACTGTTTATCAATTCTGTTATATAATTTTAAAATTTTCTTATTAAGAACCTATTTTGTAGATTATCTGACTTAATTACTTAAAAACTAAAACTAATATTAATAAAAGATGTCATTATCTATGACATTTAAGAAGAAAAATGGTTTAAGGGTCACATGCATGATGCATATAATCTTTGTCACATCAAGACATATACATATATATTGTCTGTATGTACACATGTTCATCTGCATATGCATTTATTTACTCATAACTCATAAAAAAAGCAAGCTTTCACCTTTGTAATAAATAGATGCAGGGTAATAGTAAATATGATTGGATATTCACTGAACAACCCACCTCCTTCTTTCAATATTCAAGATCCTTGTGTTAATTGTGCCTTTTGCTTTAGAAAAAAAAATTAATAATATATATATTTTTTCCTTTTTAAAGATTTCTTTTGACAGCTGGTGATGCTAAACAGGTATAAATTCAGAGAAATTATGACCTTATTTAGATTGCTAGATAGGTTGAGATGATGAAATTTAATCCTCTCATTATGAAAAAAGAATAAAATAAATGAAATTACAGTTTAAATGTTGATGCTTTTTTAGTTTTTACTAGGGTTTTTTGTCCAACTTCCAAAAGGTATGTATGTTCTTTGTTCTTTGTGGTTTTATATGTCAGGTGAGGTGGGGTGGGGGTGGGGTGGGGTGTGGTGGGGTGGGATGGTTGTGGGGTTGGGGTGGCTAAGATCCAGCTAATTAGTTTGTATTTATATATAAATATGTATAGAAGAGAATAAACTCTTCTTATCTTGTGTTCTACCTTTCAAAATTTTCTGTTTTTGTTTCTTAATCTATTGAGTTGACTCTTGTTGAAACAAGGCAAGAAAATGGAGTCATCTTCCAAAATATATGGAGATGGAACAGAAGAATGTCAGAGCAGTGAATCTGGGTGGACAATGTACATTGATTCTTCCATGGATGATGATGATGATGGTGGTGGTGGTGTTGGTGATGGTGTTGGTGGTGATGGTATCGGTGGTGGTGGAGTCTATGATGGTGATGGTGGTGATGGTGGCAGAAAGAAGGGTTCTGTGAAGGATGAAGATGAAGACACAGATGATTCAATGGCTTCTGATGCTTCTTCTGGCCCAAATCATCTAAACCTGCAACAACCATGGGAGGTACAAGAAGATAATCAAGAAAAACACAAGGGTTCAAGCAAGAAGAACAAGAAAACATCAGGGAAGAAGAAAGTTGGGCATGATTATGAAGAATCAAGAAAGAAAGATGACAGTTTGGTGAATGAAAAGAGAGGTGTGATTAATACTGTTCAAAGTGGTAATAAAGCCTGGTTTTTGAGTAAAAGAAAGTAAAAAGATCAAAACTGGCATGGTTGTTTGTGGCGGAGATTGGTGGTGGTTGGCGGTGGCGGGTGGTGGTTATGTGGTGGTTCTTGGTGTGGTAACCACCAGCGTGTAGCTAGCTAAAGCTTTTGACATGAAGTTGTCCTAGAAAGAATTGTTAAATACTAGGAATCATACTGTTCTTTTTTGTGTGTATGGTTTCTGTAAATCTAATGAAAGATCTACCATATGTTTAAATCCATGTTATGTTTTCTTTTTCTTTTCTAATTTCACATTTATGTTAATTAGGGTTTCTATCAATTGTTGATCATATTTTTTAATTATTTGTCACACATGTAATTATAATTAAACTCGTTTTTTTAATATCATACAAAACAAGATGTTTATATATTGACTTTTGGTCATGTGCATGGTTGAATTTCAAATGACACAATCTAAAAAAAATACCCAACACAAACTCGATCATGGTCATATATATATATATATTCAAAAAATTTTAAAAAAAATGTTAAATTTCTTGAGTTCATATATGTCATTATCATACTAAAATTGAATAATTATATATGCCAACTTAAAAAGAAAATTATACCTTTTGTGTGTAAGATTTTCAAAAATCCATTAATTCAAATTTAATTGCAACATGTGTCGAATCAAGATGAGCCGACGGTAAATGAGTCAAGCATGTGATTTTTTAAGGTCAACATAACTTTAAACAAATTGATCTCATAAATCACAAGTAATTTAACTACATAATTACATCAATAAGGTTTTGTTTCTCATCTTAATAAATATTGTTATCAAGATTGTAAAAAAGACAAGCTCGAACTTTACTTATTTAACTTATTACAGTTCATGTTCAACTTGTTTAGAGCTTATTTTTTTAAATTTAATAATGGCTCTTATTTATTTTTATATAACATTTTTATATCATCTATAATTGTGATATTTATCTATGGAATAATATATATTATTTAATTATTTTATAAATATTTACTAAATCCGCTAAATAAAAATTAATATATAAAAGGATCGGTTGGGTTCAAGAGCATGCTCGAGGGCCAAACTCTCATGTAAAACCCAATATAAACCGTACCTAAGATCGTTTAAGCTATGCTCTGTTGGAGTTTTAACGAGTCAATCTCAAGTAGCTAAACAACCCAACTTGGCTCGAACCACTCGTTCATTGAGTCGAGAATCTGACACATGCATCAATGAGTTGTACGGTACAATGAGAGAAACGTGAAGTAGTAGAATGTAACACTTGTAAAGTTGGTAAAGCACATGACATGAAGGTAGGGAGAAGGTAAGGTCTAATTATAAGCCACCATAGCCACAGCTCAAACACCCAACTTCACAGATAGATCACACCATAACCATCTCATTATGCACATGCTCCATCCTTTAATTCTCCAAATTATTAATTTATATTTATTATATATGAAGAGTCAATGTATGTTTAGTGACGGGTTTAACGTTCATTAGTCACTAAAACCGTACTTCTATTACTCTTCTATTACTCTGTCCCTACATGAAACGTGACGGTTTCCAATATAGCTTATAATAGGTTTTACTATCTTGCAACTTTTTTTATAATTTAAAAAATATATATTAAATAAATGAGTAGATTAAAAAAATTAATTAATCTATTTTTTGTGCCCCAAGTAAGTGAAGGAACTAATTTAATAGTTATTTAAAGTTGTTAATAAAAATATAAATTTCAATAAAATCTTTGCTATTGCCACCAAGTACAATGTATGCATGTTTTGGAAATGCTTTTCATTTAACTATTTTATAAATAAGAAAATCTGGTAACATGGTACGATGCTTGTCGTAATAATGTCAGTATAAAGAAAATAAAAACATGATATTTGTTTCGACTTGATTAAATGCTTTTTGGACGTATCTTGTGGCCTATGCTTAATTAGTTTCAATTATTTTATATTTTTTAGCATTATATCTAAAATATTATTGATATGAAATTATTAAATCTTGAGATATGATTGATTATCATTTTTTTTGGAAATTTATGAATTGCTATCTATTATGACAGAGACGATATATACCAAAATATTTATAATTTTTTTTTTCATAAATCTACATAATTTGAAAGAATTTAATAAATAAATAAATTACAGTTTATAAATCTCTAAACACTTTTTATACCACCTTTGTAATTTTTTTGAAACTAATAAAATTGTTAATACTTTTAACTTTATATTATTAATCACAAATATTTAAAAAGTTGTTATTAATTGACAAATTTTGTAAAAAAATGGTTGGTAGAATTCATAATTTAGAAATAACAAACTTAACTTTGTTATAATTTGATATAAACATAATACGTGATTGTATATTTTTTATGACAAAGTAATATTACTATACTATAAATTAATTAGATATTTTAAATATAAAGAACTTAAATTTCATTAATAAATTTATATAAAGTGCTATAAAGAAATAAGAGAAGAATTGGGTTGCATCATATATATGAAAGAATATCCAATGTGTAATCCTATATAATCTTATAATAGATGCCCGAGACCAGGTTAGTATTAGTATTAGACGTTGTTGGAGTAAAGGATTGTCAACAAAAAGTTTTTTTTTTAATTTAAATAAGTAAGACAAATATCAAATAAACGACATGATTAATTTGAATAATTTTAAACTTTAAAAAGTATAAAAACTCTTTTTAAATAAATTTTTGATAAAAAATAAGGATGTCTCGTGTCAGTATATTGAATTCTTTATTAGGAGTAGGATTATGAGAACAAAAGATCATGACTAAAATGTCATTTTAATATCTTTGCCAACTTTTGCCATTTTAGTCAAATATTTTAAATTTTGCAATTTTGGTTATTTTGTTGCCGTTTTGGTCATTATTGTTTCCATTTTATTGTCATTTTAGTCCAATTAAATTTAAACTTTTGGACTAAAATAGCAAAAATTAACAAACCATAGGGACACAAATGGCAATAAAATGAAACCATAATGACCAAAATGGCAAAATTTAAATTATTGGAATAAAGTGGCAAAAATTACCAAACCATGGAGACTAAAATGATATTTTACTCAAAGAGTATTTACTAAAACTTTCTACATATGGTTTGTTATTACAAATCACAAGTACAAGGTTAAAAATGATATAATTTTGGGACATAGAGATTCCTCCAAATGAGTCTCCAACTTAAAGTTATAATTTGAAGTCAATCATCTAAACGCCTTTAATGTTATTTTCACTAAATAATAATGTAAAATAATGTTAAAATTAGTTTAATTTTACTTTGGACTTTTAAGGCTCACACATATATACATTATACGCATGCATCACAAATTGGGACGTAATTAATAAATCTACAAATATGCTTCATTTGATATTTTATTGGTAAGGTTAACGTCTTTATATAATATTAACAATTTCAGCCTTTCTCGACTTTTAAGAAACATGAAGATCAATTGTCACCTTGGGATGCAAACAGAGAAGATTATGAGTTGTTGCAACAATGTTGGGTCATGGGTGTTCCGTTGGTCTGATGTTGAAAAGGGCGGTGACAATCGACGGTTGAGGAACGACAAACAGGGTCACAAATACGGCTGTTACAACGGGTCAGACAAGATGATCTGTTAAGACACGACACGCTAAGACACGAAATACGAACTGGTTAGACACGAACACAACACGAATTCTTATCGTGTCTATTTTTCCAAACACGAACAAGACCCGTTAAAAACACGTAAACACGAAATGACCCGTTAAGGAACCTGTTAACAGTTAACACTATAAATGACCTGTTAAAGAACCTGTCAAGGAACCCGTTAAAAAACTAAGGTTAGACAATTAGAAATTTTTTAAAGCTAATCGATTACACACCTATTTTATTATATTATTTATTATAAGTTTTAAATTTTAAACAGGTCTTAACAGGTTTTAACATGTTTTAAATGGTCTTAACAGGTCTTAAAGGATTTTACCTGTTTAAACACGAAAAATGAACAGGTCTTAACGTGTCAACCTGTTTTACACACGAAACATGTTAAGGTTAAACACGAAACATGTTAATGTCGTGCCGTGTCGTGTTAACGTGTTTGTGTCTAAAATTGCCAGCCCTAGTCACAAATGAAGTTGTTTAGGTAGTGGTGGTGTTCCGTAGAGGTCTTCATCGGATCGGATAACGGTTTATTCCAGTTATTCGGATCGAGTTGTTTGTATTTGAAAATTTTAAGACCCTTTCCGAAACCCAAACCGATCTGAATTCGAAATTTTTCAATCCGATCCAAATTTATCCGAAAAACCCGAATAAATTTATTTTTTCATCTGAACAACCCGAATAAACCATGTTTATTCGGGTTATTCGGATTGAATTCAGATATCGATCTGAATAAGCAAGATTTTGTATATCCGACATCCAATCCGATCCGAATTCGAAAAACAGATACCCGAATCTGTAATTCGGATCGGTTTTTTCTTGTTTCGAATACATTTTGGATTTCAGATTTTTTGAACACCTCTAGTGTTCCATCGAAGGCTGAGAATTTCGTCAAAACACAAATCTAATACCAATAAAGATGAGAGCGATACATTGATTCGGCAGAAGTTTACATAAGGCTTAGATAATGGTTCCTTTATCCATTATAATTTAGCAGTATTGTAACGCCCTATTTCAGCTAGGGATGATGTGACACTATTACAAAAATCAAAACAAAACATAAACTTATAATTGAATGAATTAACGGTTTGGCTAAAGAAATACAAACTACGTAATTACATTATTTATTTCTAATCGCTTTAAACTCTCAAATTTCTCTTTCTTCTCTTCAAACATCCTTATGAATCTTATGATTACATATTGTAGAGATTAAATAAAGAAAATAACAAAGACAAATACGGCTGATGCAAAATTGTCCAGTAACAAAAAAACAATATGTGACAATTCACAATTTCCATGTTAGAATCATAACTCGAAAATAAAGAGAATGAGTGTAAGCGAAATCATGAAACGAGGCTCCGATTTCAAGATACATTGAGTCGAATATAGCATTAAATAAGAGATCATATATTTTTAACTCTTTAGGTCTTGAAATTATAATGGTTGGAAAGCGCTCGAAAAATCGTGAACGTGGGCTAAAATGGCGCGTAAAACAGAGTTCATATGCCCAAGTTATAGCGAAAACAAGAAACCAGTCAGATTGCATGTGAACACGCCACGTGGCATCACGTGTCAACACGTGACAGGCATGCAAACTCCTAAATCCGGGCGTATCGCCCGGCGTTAAATGTTGGGGCTAGGCTATCCGCGCCAAACGCTGGGGCCAGGCTATCCGCGCCAAACTGTTAGGTTTCCATTATGAGATGGTGCCCTGCCCACAATTAACCAATCCTTCTGCAAGCTTCAAGTTCATTAAGTCCATTTAATGATGGCAACATTCTAACTCTCTTTACTTCTGTTTTTCTATTTTATACAGATTTATTTTGATATGCTGATAATTTGAATAAAGTTCAAATCCATATAATATGTTGATGTGTTGACAGGCATAATACAGACAACACATATGGTCCACATCTTTGAACCTTAAACCTTTCTATATATAAGATCATTATTTGTTAATTGATTCTTATGTTTAAGTGTTTAGTAATTGCAGGATTTGTCAAGGATGTTGTAGTGCTGATAACCAAAGTAATAATGCTAAAAGCCAACTCATTGAAGATTGAGATGCTGACATTTTCTCAAAGGATTCTTCAATGCTGACAGCTTAAAGTTTCAGTGCTGACATTCAAAGTACACTGCTGATGATGTTATCTCAAGGACATTGCAGTGCTGATAAACAAATCTTGTGATGCTGATGACCAAGTGTGATGCTGATGATATATATTGTAGTGCTGATGATTACAATAACCAAAGTATTCATCAATGCTGACGACCAACTGCTGTGATGCTGATCAAGAAAATCTGCCAAGTACAAGAAAGTAAGTTTGCAATGCTGACATGCAAACTTACTAATGCTGAAGTTCAAGATTGTTGTTGCTGATGAAGAATCTACACTTAGATTCTGTTGTTTATTTGTCTTTGTTGACATCAGTTATGACGTGTATAACTGATGTGACGTTTGTATTGTTATTTTGATAGCGGTTATCCGTTAGGTCAGTTATGTAGGTCTGAAATAGGTCTCTATAAATAGGACCTTTATAGAATCAGTCTGTACGCTTTTTGGAGAAAACACACTCACTTTTACACACTGTAATTCTCTGAGCAATTTCAGATCTACAATCAATATAACTGCCTTTAATATTCATCATCATCTGTTCTTAATTGTTCTTATTAAATATGTCTTGAATATTAATTACTGTCGGTTTTGTTATTTTAGATTGTTACGAAACTTAGATTGATTGCATGTTTCCGCCTTGTTATCAATCGAAATCATAGCTTATTGTTATCATCAGATCTTAGATTAAGATCTGATCCGAGCCTGACAATTGGTATCAGAGCCAAGAGCTCGATATTTTTATTTTCCTGAAAATCAAAAGCTGAAGTTATGATTTCTACGATCAAGAGCTGATTCTAGCTTGAAATCGTATAGTTTAGAACGATCAAATTTAAATCAGATCAATTCGTTAAACTAATTTACATGGATTGATTGATTTGTTTTACTGTGTGTGTTCTTGGTGAAACTGTGTGTTTTGAGATTTCAGATTCATAGCTTAATATTGTGAAAACAATCAAGCGTATACGATTACCTATCACTTGTTGATTCGTAATCAATCTGATCGTTGAAATTTGTGAGCCGATTCACAAATTTCCGTCTCAAGTGTCAAGCGTTTATTTCAGGATTTACAGTTTCATTGATTTTCGATTCTTCTCAATAGATCGCAAGTCTTTAACAATAGTATTCCTGTTGTTTTTGTTACTTATTTAGAATTGTCTCTGATTATTAATCAATCATTTGAACTAATTGAGTGGAAAAATTCGGACTAGGTTATTAGATCCTGAATTAATTTCAACTCATTAGAAATTCTAAGTAAATTTTAACAAAAATGACAGATCAAACAATGGCACAACCGACTGTGTCTGTATATTCTGAATCAGGTTCATCTGGTGCTAAACCTCCTGTTTTGAAGAATGCAGCTGACTTCCAACAATGGAAGCTTAGGTTTCAAAACGATATCGATAGCACTGATCCAGAGATGTGGTGCTCAATTGTCGACGGCCCATATGTTCCTGCTGATTTGAGTGAAGAAAACAGATTGAAGCACCACAACAAAAGCTTACCTCTCAGAGGAATCAACCTGAGAGATGATGAGAAAAGAATGGTCAAAGTGGATATTAAAGCCTATGGTACACTGAAATCTGCTTTACCAATGGAAGTTTTGGTATGTGTCAAAGATTTTGAAACTGCAAAGAGCTTGTGGGATCAGTTGGAGGTGATGTTTGCTGGAAATGAAGAAATCAAGAGAATGAAGAGGGATAGCCTCAAAATGATGTTTGACAACTTCAAACACATGTCTGGTGAAACAGTCACTCAACAAATCCAACGTTATGTGCAATTGATCAATGAGCTAAAAACCTTTGGAATCAAAGTTGATAATTATGACTTAAATCTTAAGTTATTAAATACACTTCCAGAGAGCTGGACTGAGAAAGTTACATTGATTAAGGAAACCAGAAAGCTTGATGAGGTAAAAATTGAAGAGATGATTGCCAAACTTGAAGCAATTGACATGGATGTCAAAGCACAAGCATCAACTGCTCAAGTTGGTCAATACAAATTTTTGAAGACTGCTGGTGTTCAAGCCTTGGTTGTTGAAGAAGGGAGGAGTAATTCTCAGTACTCTCCTAATGAAAATGTTGGATTTGGTGTATATTCAACTCCCATACCACAAGCACCTGCTGCTGCGAATCAATCACAAAATGACTCTCAACAACATTTTTCTCAGCAACAGTTTTTTGTAAACACAAATTCTGTTGAGCAGCAAGAAGCTTGCAAAGCATTTGTTGCAAGCTTTGAATGTTTTGCTGCAAGCTCTCTTGCAAAAGCTCAATTTACTCAACATGATCTTGAAGAAATAGATCCAAAGGATGTTGAAGAAATGGATATCAAATGGCAGATGGCCATGGTTGTCTTGAGGCACAAAAAATTCTGGAAGAAGTATGGTCCCATGAAATTTGAAGCTGATAAAACAAAAGTGGGTATTGATCTTGATAAAGTAAGATGCTACAACTGCAATATTTATGGTCATTTCTCACGTGATTGCAAAGCTCCCAAAGACACCTCCAGATATCAACCAAATCAACAATCAAGTCAATCTGCACCTGCTGTTCAAATGAAAGCCATTGAACCACCAAAGCCAAAAGCACTTGTGGTCACAAACAACTCAGAGGATTTTGATTGGAGCAAGTATGCTGATGAGTATGATCCTGCACAAGCCATGATTGCTGTTGCAAAAAATTTTCAAGAAGACACAGATGAACCACTCCTTGCTTTGATGGCACTGGGAAATGAGGTAACAAGACCATGTTCTGATGAGTGTAAAATCAAGCAAGAAGTTTCAAAACAACACATAGCTGATTTGCAAAGAGAGTTAAGCAAATGCAGGTTTGAAGAGAAACAGTGGATAAATGACAAAATAACACATGAAAATAAAATTAATTCTCTTTTAAAAGATAATGAACAACTTAAAACTGAGAAATTAATTTTGCAAAAAGAACATGATGAAAACTTGTCAAAATTAACAAAAGCATTATCTGATTTATCCACTGCAACTCTGAAAGTTGAAAATTTTGAAACTTCTTCCAAACACTTGACTAATTTGCTCAACAGTCATATTCAAGGAAAATCAATGGCAGGATTGGGTTTTCATGAGGTTCCACCTCCATACAATGAAAACTATACACCCATGCCTGAGTCAATGACCAGTCCAAAAGTGGTATTCCAAAAATCTGATTCTCAAAATCAGAAAAGTGAAATTGTTGATGATTCACATTCATTTTCTTTTAAGAATTTTGTCTCTGCTGAAAATAAAACTTCTGATGCTTTAAAATCATCAATTGAAAATGAATCTGAGAAATTGGTGACAACTGAAAACCAATCAACTTTAAAAATCAAACAAAAGGTCTCTAATTCAACTCAGAATTCAGAGAAATCAAATGGATCTAAGTCATCAAATTCAGATTCATCAACAAAATGCACAATTTGCAAAAGTTTGTCTCACACAATGAAACAATGCACATACAAATCAAAGAATCATTTTAACAAAATGTCTGAATTTGTGGAGAAAAAGAAAAGAATGCAAGGTAAAAACTACTCTCCAGTTTCTGCAAACACTTCAAGGTACTGTTCTATATGTAGAACAAACAATCATGACCTTGTTGATTGTTACTATCATCAGCCTGATTTGGAGTGTATGCAGAACAGTAAAAATGTGGCTTATCCTTTTCCTGATAGTAAAGTTGCCAAAACAAAGGGCAAATCTGGAAACAATTGTCACACCCCGAGCCGGCGGGGTTGGATCGGAGTCCCCGCCGGGCGGAAGGTTCCCGGGGCGCGATATCGTGGGTGATAATCGTGATGATCAGATTGTTTACATAGCATCAATGTTAAGAATAATTAAAGCACAATCAAACATTAAAATAGGATTACAAAGTTAAATTACAATATCAATGTTCAGTAATTTAACTCGGTAAACCTAACAAAAGAATCATATGTTTCCTATCTTGTATCTGTACAAGATATCAAAAGTGATTCGTATCCATAGCAAAATATGTGCTTCTCCAAAAGTCTACTAGGTCTGCTAACTGGCATCCTAGTATGCAATCCAAAAGCTTAAGTCTATTCCCGCGCGTCACCTGAGAAAGCATGTAAGAAAAAAAACAAGTCAACACAAAGGTTGGTGAGTTCATGTAGTTTTAGTATTTGTAAAATAGATTTTGCAAACCTCCTAGGTAAAACCTTAACCTCATTAACAACACCTGTATCATCCAACTCGGTATGCTTATATATAGGGCATACCCCTGAGTCGAGCCTACGACCCGCCCAGACGTCGTCCCACCACATACTAAGTCGCATAGGACATTGTTATTAATGATAATTAAGCATTTTACCTACCGTTCGATTCATCCTTCATCCTAGTTTTAGTTTACTGTTTTCAAAGTCTACAAGTCTATAGCATTCGTATGTAATAGCTCCAATAAGTTTAACAAGCATCGTGTTTAAAAGTTTATGATGTTGACCCAAAAGCATTCATGCATCCCCTAGGTAACAACCTTAATCTCATTAACACCACCTGTATCATCCAACTCGGTATGCTTATATATAGGGCATACCCCTGAGTCGAGCCTACGACCCGCCCAGACGCCGTCCCACCACATACTAAGTCGCATAGGACATTGCTGTTAATGATAATTAAGCGTCTTACCTACCCTCCATTTCGTTTATAGCTTTAGCATTATGTTTAAGTTTATAGCATGAGTGAACATTGAGGAATCATTGTATGGCAAGCACTGAGAGGCCATAAGTCTACCCCTCAAGTCCCGACTATAAAGGTCACCCTATGGCAAGCACTGAGAGGCCATACTAGGTGCCTTCTAGTCCTGACTGTGAAGAACACATGAAGGCAAGCACTGAGAGACCAACTATTGTTCTTCAAGTCCCGACTATGAAGAACACATGAAGGCAAGCACTGAGAGACCAACTATTGTTCTTCCATAGCCAATAGTTTTAGCATCCAACTAGTTTCACAACCGGTAAGGCAAGCACTGAGAGGCCAAACCGTTGCTTTTGCATGACAAGTTTATAGCTTTCATAGTTTAACAACCGGAGAGGCAAGCACTGAAAGGCCAAACCGTAGTTTTTGCATAATAAGTTTATAGCATACAAAGTTTAACAACCTGAGAGGCAAGCACTGAGAGGCCAAACCGTTGCTTTTGCATAATAAGTTTATAGCATACAAAGTTTAACAACCGGAGAGGCAAGCACTGAGAGGCCAAACCGTTGCTTTTGCATAATAAGTTTATAGCATTCAAAGTTTATAGCATTCAAAGTTTATAGCATTATGAGCACTCCAAGCATTTCGAGCATTTAAGCATGATAAGCATATGGTATTTGCATTATAGCATCATCACTTGGCATTAGTGTATAGCATTAAGCATCTAGTTTACGAATATAGATTATAGCATAAGCATTACGAGTATAGTTTAAGAATATAGTTTATAGCATAAGCATCGAGTGTGTAGTTTAAGAATATAGTTTATAACATAACATCGAGTGTGTAGTTTAAGAATATAGTTTATAGCGCAAGCATCAAGGGTGGCGTTTAAGAAAATAACTTAGAGCATAAGTATAAAGAGCATAGTTTAAGAATATAATTTATAGCATGAGCTTTAAAGATATAGTTTAAGAATATAGTTTATAACATAAGCATTAAGCACTTAGTTTAAGCATCAAGTGTATAAATTAAGCTTCTAGTTTGCAACATAAGCATCAATCACCAAGTTTAAGCATATTGTGGTAGCATAAGCATCAAGTCTCATAAGCATCCAACATATGTTTTCAAGCCTCAAGTTTAAAGTATAAGTTTCAAGTCTATTGCTCTTCAAAGTATTCTAAGTTCTAGCATAAGTTTCAACATAAGTATCATGTTTATGTTTAAAGCATTAATTAACATTTCAAGAGTTTTATGAAAATGTTTAACATGCTTCTCAGTCCCGAAGTAAAACAAATAAATTTCAAAAGGGACAAATGAACTCACCTTAGGTCCGTAGTGTTTGACTAAGTAGACTATGAATGCGCGCGCTCTTGGTTTGCACTTGATATTATGATCACGTTCCTGAATTGATTTCATAGTGTTGTAACTTATGAGTATGTGTTGGATTGATTTGTGCGGGTATAATCATTAGTGTTAGCCCTAAAGTTGGCTAACACTTTGTGTCTCGATCTTCACGCGACCCTTAGATAATTGTCTTTGTTGTGACATCCATTTCCCACAAGATTTAAGTTAACTTTACTTTGCTAACAAAGTCTTTCATTCTTTTTGAATCTCCATAGTGATAAATGAGTTTTCTAAATATGAAAGCTTAAGTTTTTAGTTTTAATGATAATCCAATTTAACATGTTATCACTTATTTCAAATTCGTTGTTACTTAAACCTTGGGGGCCTTTCGTTGGTTCAATGATTAATGTGGGCCGACATAGCTGGGCCTAGCATTTTAAATTGGGCCGAATGGAATTGATCTTTGGGTCGAGAAAGAGAGCTTGGGCCGGATGGATAGGGGTTGGGCCATGGGCCGGTTATCCATAGTGGCCCAAAAATGATATTGGATCATGGATTTTGTGTGTGTGGGCCGAACACTGATAACGGGCCACCATCATGAAGTGGGCTGAAACAGTGGGCTGATTAAAAAGGGTGTGGGCTGCTTATGTTTCTAGTTGGGCCGGATGACAAGCCTCGTGGGCTGCCTGAACTTGTTGGCCGAAAGGTTTATTGTTGGGCCTTGTATGCATGTTGGCCGGCTGTTTAAAGTTGGGCAAGTTAGATAGTGTAGCCCAATTGATATCGGATCAAGTGTGGGAGTGTTGGGCCGAATAAAATGGACTTGGGCCTTGGTTATTTGAGTGGGCTTTAACAAGGAAAGTGGGCCAAGGGTACTGTTGACTGGTTAATAATCAATGCAGTTTACACCTGGTCCGACCACAAAATTGTTGGGCCTGTTTGGGTGGGCTTTGAGGCCTGCTCTTAAATGGATTACACAATCCTCTTGGGCCAAAATCATTTGTTGAATACGTTTACTTCCATGTGGCCAAACCAACAGAATACGATCACATGTAGTAGGCCGGCTGAACAAGGAGAATAGCAGCGAACATTCTGGGATTTTAGAGCCATGGTTCGTTTAACAAATTGATGATATCACAAAGGTTCGTTACCCTCCAAAGGCTCGGCTAACAAAACCAACTGAAGGTTCGGTGCATGTGAGGGTTCGCCGGTGGTTTCATGAGGGAGGAGGGTTCGTACGCATGCTAGGGTTCAGTAGTGGGTTCGTGTGTGCCCAAGGTTCGTTCATCACTCATGGTTCGCCTGATGATGATGGTTCGTGGGTTCGTGGCTCGAAGAGGGTTCGGTGGATGCCAGAAGGTTCTTCGTTAGGCTGTTTGCAATGTAGAAGGTTCGTAGCTAGGATCGTGGGTCAGAAGATTCGCTGGTGACGTGAGGGTTCGCGAACATGGGTGAAGGTTCGGCCGGTAGCGTGGCCTAACAGGTTCGGCTCCATGAAGCCTACGAACCAAATTCATCATCTTCTTCCCCCACTCGCGGCTGTTGGAAGCTAGACTAACGATGTGACCAGTACCATGGGCGTTCTCAGATGTGGGGTTCCAAGGAGGTGTAAGTAATCGGCTAGGTGTGTGGGTTGAGAAACAAGATATGAAAACCCTATTTTTCAGCCATTACTTTCGATTATACCTCGATTTTAGCTGGATAAAACCGTAGATCTGTTGTACTTCCTTGTAGAGCTCGTCAAGGGCTTCGCGTGGGCGCAAGAATCACCGATTTTCGTTCACAAACGAAGGAGATATCGCGTTTTGAAGTTTGGATCTTGGGTGAAGATGGTGGTGACGGGTTGAGAGAATTTATGAGAGAGAGAGATTGTATAAAAATGAAATAAATGAAGCATTTGGTGTTTATATACTCCAATGGGTATCCGGGTTCGTTTCGGTTGCTCGGTGCGCGTTTTCGTCGCGTATCCGGCTCGTTACGCGCATTTTTCGTAACTTAAATAAAAAGAATTATTTTAAGCTAATTGAATAGTTATTTATTTCTACAAAATTATTTTAAATTTCGTTTAATTTAATTATTTATCGAATTTTTATATTTTACGCGTTTCGTAAATTTGTTTCGCGATTTAATAAAATAGTTAAATTTAAATTATTTTAAGATGAGTTTCAAAATTGTAAAATAGGGAATACTTTATTTCCTTAAATTATGATCGTTCGTGTCTTCATTCGTTTTCGTTTTCGTTTCATCAGATTACGTCGCCGTCGCGCGTATTCGTTCGAATCGTCATTCGAACGGACACGTCGATGGTTTGGCTTTCTGATTCTTGTTTTCTAATGTTGAATCATTATTTCAGAATGTTAAACTATCAGAATCATTCGTACAGATCGTCACCTATACGAATAACACGTCGGTTTAGCATTCGGAAACGACAACCGTTTAGATTTTGTTTTGTTTAACCTCACATACGTTTACAACAAGTAATATCACATTAAGTATTTGTGTTCCAACACTGTGTTGTCTGACATGTTTCAGACTGTTAAACTCTAAGGTTTGAGTCAGATTCAGACAATCATTTAATAGTTTCATGCTAAATCCGAATGCATCAATTAGTAGTTTCCCGTAATGTGTACTTGAGTTACTGTACAAGTTACTGTACAGTTCACTGTTCTGGTAATGATTCCGGCACAGATGTTACAACAATGCCTATCATTCCAGAAATTCCAAAGATTCTAGATTTAGACAACATCAATCTGAAAATAGAATGTTTGGGAATCATTATCAGTCACAAATTCACACATCTCAGCAACCAAAAATTTCTTCTCAAAACTATCAGCAATGGCAAACTATGTTTGGTGGTTATCAACATCCCACACATAGTTTTGGTACTCAACAGTATTATAATGATGACAGTTATGGATACAACTTCACTCCACCTAAAATTAGAAAACAGAATTTTCACAAAACAAAAGCATCAAACATTTTTTATGAAAATTCATTTTATGAATCAGATCCAAACAGTCATCATGCTGATCACAAATCAATTTTGAAGAAACCTGTTGATAAATCAAATGGATATGACTCTACTTCCTCTCTCAAGGATGAGAAAGGAAAAATAAATCAAAAGAAAGTTTCCTTTGAATCACAATCCACTCAGAATTGGAAACCAAAAGTTGATTCTGAAAACAAACAAAAGGATGAATCTAATTTGCCAGATTTATCAAAAATGCAGAAAGTTACTTTTCAAACTTTTGAAAATGGGAAACCCAAGACCTGGGAGGCTTGGGTTCCATTGTCTATTTAATTTGTTTCATTGATTGCAGGGGCATCCAAGGAGAACTGACAACATCTGGTATGTTGACAGTGGATGTTCCAGGCACATGACAGGTAATGCCAACCTGCTTCATGATTTTCAAAATATCAATGGCATCTTTGTTGCGTTTAGAGGAGATCAGAAGGGAAAGATCACTGGTACTGGAGTAGTTAAGTGCAGAAATCTCAGCTTTGATAATGTGAGCTATGTGCAGCAGCTTCAGTATAATCTATTGAGTGTCTCACAGATCTGTGATAAAGACTACTCAGCCTTTTTCACCAAGCAAGAATGTGTGATTGTCAAGCCTGGTTTTCAAATCCCTGATGAATGGGTGTTGATGAGAACCCCAAGAAGGAATCATGTATACACTCTTAATATGGAATCACCACCACCAACATCACAAGAAACATGTTTACTTTCAAAGGCTACTGATGATGAATCAACATTGTGGCACAGAAGACTTGCTCATGCAAACTTCAAATATATGAACAAGTTGGTAACTGGAAATCATGTCATTGGTTTACCACAAAAAGAATTTTTCTGTCTTGACCACTGTGCTGCTTGTTTGAAAGGTAAACAGAAAAGATCTTCCCACAAATCAATTACAGCCAGTGTAATTAACTCCACATTACAGTTAATCCATATGGATTTATTTGGCCCTGTAAATGTGTTGAGTTTGGGAAAGAAACAATATTGCCTTGTGATGGTGGATGACTATTCAAGATATTCTTGGGTGTTCTTCTTGAACAAGAAGAGTGAAACTGCTGATTTAATAATTCAGATGGTGAAAAGAATTGAGAATCACATGGGAAAATCAGTTAGAGGTTTCAGGAGTGACAATGGTTCTGAATTTAAAAATGAAACAATGGACAATTTTTGTCTTGAAAATGGAATAACAAGACAGTTCAGTGCAGCTAGAACTCCTCAGCAAAATGGTATTGCTGAAAGGAAAAACAGGTCCCTAATTGAAGCTGCAAGATCAATGCTTGCTGATTCAAAGTTTCCTTTATCATTTTGGGCAGAAGCTGTCAACACAGCGTGTTATGTGCAAAACAGAACCTTTATTGTCAAAGATCAAAACAAAACTCCATATGAAATCATGTTCTCCAGAAAACCTCAAATAAAATTTCTCAAAGCTTTTGGATGTCCAGTCTCCATTTTGAACATAACTGACAGATTATCAAAATTTGATTCAAAAGCTTACAGGGTCTTTAAGAAAACTGCATATACTTTGCAAGAAACTGCTGATGTTGTGTTCTTTGAACATAATTTCAAGACAAAGTGTATAGGTCCTGACTGGCTGTTTGACATGGACACTTTTATGAAAAGCTTTGATATTTTTCCATCTGATGATGCAGGCTCAAGTGGAACAAAAGATGATGATACAGAGTTAACAAGTTATGAGGGAGGATGGATTAAACCACTTGTTTCTGATAATCCACCCATCATTGCTGATACTCCAGATCCTCAGCCATAGGCTCTTCTGCAGAAACATATTCAACTCATTAGCATTCATCATATGATAATGCTGATGCACAAAATTCTTCTCTGAATAGCGGTTCATCAGCAATACATCCAAATTCCCCAACCCATTCATCTGACACAAATCCCTCTGATGAAAACAATGCTATTGATCTAAATGACACAAATTTAGATATCAATACTTTGGTTCCAACAAGTTCAACATACAGAACTGTTGAAAGAAATCATCCTGCTACAAACATCATTGGCAATTTATCATCAAAGACAACAAGGAGTATGCATGAATATGCAAATGTTTGCCTGTTTTCTTGCTTTCTTTCTCAAGATGAACCCAAAAAACATTAAAGAAGCCTTAAAAGATAACAGTTGGGTAGAAGCAATGCAGGAAGAATTGCAGCAATTTAGAAAACAAGAAGTTTGGACCCTTGTTGATCTACCTGAAAATCAAGTACCCATTGGCACAAAATGGGTATTCAGGAACCAGAAAGATGATAGAGGGATTGTGATCAAAAACAAAGCAAGGCTTGTAGCACAAGGCTACACTAAGGAAGAAGGTATTGATTATGATGAAGTATTTGCACCAGTTGCAAGAATTGAAGCCATTAGAATCTTTCTAGCTTATGCAGCTGCCTTCAAGTTCACTGTTTATCAACTGGATGTAAAATCTGCCTTCCTGTATGGCAAACTTCACGAAGAGGTCTATGTGGCACAGCCACCAGGTTTTGAACATCCAGATCATCCATACAAAGTGTTCAAATTGGACAAAGCTTTGTATGGGTTACATCAAGCTCCCAGAGCATGGTATGAAACCTTGTCTTCTTATCTCATTGAAAATCATTTTAAAAGAGGAAAGATAGACCAAACACTTTTCTTGAAACATGTAAATGGTGAACTCTTAGTAGTTCAAGTGTATGTGGATGACATAATATTTGGGTCCACAAATAAGACACTATGTGAGGAATTTGAAGCCTTGATGAAGAAGAAATTTCAAATGAGTGCCATGGGTGAACTCACTTTCTTTCTTGGCCTTCAAGTTAAGCAAATGCCTGATGGAATCTTTATCAGCCAAACAAAGTATGTCAAAGATATCCTCAAAAAGTTTGATCTCACTGATTCAAAGCCAGCTTCAACACCTACAGACCCAAGAGACAAGCTACATCCAGATCCAACAGGAAAGCCAGTCAATCAAACTCATTACAGATCAATTATTGGTTCTCTCATGTATCTCACTGCAAGCAGGCCTGATATTATGTTTAGTGTATGTTTATGTGCCAGATACCAAGCTGATCCCAAAGAATCCCACGAAATTGCTGTCAAAAGGATTTTTAGATATCTCAAAGGAAAACCTGATCTTGGACTAATGTATCCAAAAGATGAGGATTTTTATTTAACTGCCTATACTGACAGTGATTTTGGGGGAGATAATTGGGATAGAAAATCAACGTCAGGAGGTTGTCAATACCTTGGTAATAAGCTGGTATCTTGGCAATGCAAAAAGCAAACAAATGTGTCCATATCAACTGCAGAAGCTGAATATATAGCCGCTTCACAGTGTTGCTCTCAAGTTCTCTGGATTCAAAACCAGATGCTTGACTTTGGATTCAACTTTTTGAAAAATCCAATAAAAATAGATAATAAAGCAGCAATTTTCATAACTAAAAACCCAGTACAACACTCAAAAACAAAGCACATAGAAATAAGATATCATTTCCTTAGAGATAACTCTGAAAAAGGATTGATAGAATTAAAGTACATAAATACTGAATTTCAACTTGCAGACTTATTTACCAAAGCATTAGACCCAAAAAGGTTTGAATTTTTGGTAAAAAGTCTAGGCATGATGAAATATGAAAATTGATTAAATTTTGCTAAGTTACAGTGATAAATAGTTTTTTTTAAAAAAAAATATAAAAATATGTTAATTTCAGTATTGTATATATTTTTCTGTATATCTGATATTGATTTCTTGAAAAATGATAGGAATCTGTGATGGAAAAGGATATATCTAGAAGCAAAGGTTCAGGGAAGAATATTGAAATTCTCAAAGCTTTGGTAGGCTCAGCTGAAAACGAGTCAATTCTGGAAAATGAGAAACAAGATTAAAATGAAAAGTATGTAAGGCATTTTATCTATCTCATGATAAGGTATTAAATCTTTTTGATTTAGAATATAAGAAGTGAAAGTTGAATTTATGACTATCTCCCACTATTTAAAGTACACATATATTAAAATAAAAGACTACATTATCAACTGCATCATCAACCAAATAAGTGTAGTTATACACAGCAGTCTGTATAATGCAATGTCTTAAAAGAACAAAAACATAGAAAATCTTTCTAATTTGACAGCACACATCAACCAAATAAGTGTTCATAGAACACAGTGCTTGTCATTAATGAAAAGAAAAGAAAAACAAATTTTCATTAATACATTTACTTATAAAATGGTAATCAAGTGGAGATCTTACATAAATCCTTAAAATATTCTACAATTCGACTTCAAACAGTGCCTTTTTATGTGTGTGATAACTTGCTTATCTACATTTAAATGATACCTAAATTGAACAAGTTCTCATTATCTGGTTTATGATTATATCAGCAGGGTTTAAGTGGATAAACAATACCATTGTTTGAATTTTCAATAATATTTCAAAACATTTCTTTTGATACAGAAAGTTCTAAAACAGATATGATTTTAAGAATCAAATTTATATCATATTTAAGTATGTAAATATTAATTTCAGCCAAATTCTATTTATCACTGTGACTTACCAAAGTTAGAATCAAACCAAACAAAATAGAAAATCAAATTTCCGGAAAACCAACAAAAATAAATTGGATTTAGAAATTTGCTAATCTCAATAAAAAGGAGTTTCATAAGTTGATTTTCAAACAGTTGAAGCAGGTGATAATGAAAATCTGTTTGTTCTCAAGTATCCTGCAGTGCTGACATGCATTTTTAAGAATGCTGATAACAAATCTTCATTCATCAAGTTTCAGCACTGATAGGTAATATTATCAGGTTATCATTTCATTTGATTTCCATTACATCACACTGCTGACAGGTAAGATTCGTTTAAATTTCCAAGTAACTTTCAGTGCTGACAGTCAATTCTCTAATGCTGATGAATCAATTCTCTAATGCTGATGAAGTTTCAATGCTGACAGACTTCTCTAATGATGATGAAGTTTCAATGCTGACAGACTTCTCTAATGCTGATGAAGTTTCAATGCTGACAGACTTCTCAAATGCTGATAAAGTTTCAGTGCTGACAGTTCTCTAATGCTGAAGAATAAGTTTCAGTGCTGACAGCAATCTCTGTTTCAAGTGCTGATCTCTTTGCTTTGATTAACATGACTGCCTAACAACTTGATCCAAGTATTTCTCAGTGCTGATGAATAATGTCTCAGTGCTGATGAATAATCTTTCAGTGCTGATGAGTAAACTCTCATTACTGACAAGTAATTCTCAGTGCTGATGAGTGAAATCTCAGTACTGATGAGAAATTCTCAAATGATGATGCACAACTCGATCAAGTAGCATGTTGCCTAACAAATTAATCAATGCTGACATTCAAAATCAACAAATCTCAAAATTTGGCCAAGTATAACTCCTGAACAAATGATCAATGCTGATGATCATGAGTTAAAAACTTTACTTTCTTAATACACCAATGCTGATGACAAAAGTTTCAATCACTTAGCAATTTTTGAGTAAAATCATCTGAAGAGGGGGAGTACGTGAGAATTTAATGAAATCACGTGAAAAGTTAAAATTTTCACTTTTTCACCAGATTTCAACCTCGTACTCAGTAAAGTTAACCTATAAAAGGAACTTGAAAAGTGAACCCTAACCCTTATCAGCACTCCATTGCACTTGAGCGAAAACCCTTCACTTGAACCTTGAAACCTCAGCAAAAATCGTCATTATACTGCAATCAAATCATCAATACTCTTCATCTTCAAGTTCACTACCCTCATCGTAAAGATATGGCTCTTTTAGAAATCGCAGACCAACACAACATGTGCCCTTTCTTGAATGCCGAGCATCCCAAAGCTCATGGGTTCAGGGAAACTCTTCGTTTCGTAAACCGATCAAGCTTGGTGTTTGCCCTAACAGCAAGGCCAACCATGTACAGGCACATGATAAACGAATTCTGGATCTCAGCAATTGAAGAAGTACAGAATGACGTCCGATGCATTGTTGGCACAGTTGGGGGCAACATGTCGTCATCTCTGAACAGATATTAAGGAATGTTTTGCACTTAGGAAATGATGAATATGATACAACTGAACTTCCAGATGATGATATTTTGAATTTCTTTTAAAATTTTCTTGGTTATACGGGTGGAATGCCCAGAAGACAGATTCTTAAAGGTCAATTGGGACCAAAGTGGAAACTGTTAGCTCACATCTTACAACATTGTATCTCAAATAGGAGATCAGGATGGTTTGAGCTTCCACTTGGAACAACATCTATGATAATGAGTTTGCTGCTGTCAACACCATTCAACTTTACAAGAACCATCTTTAATGGTATGACAACAAATGTAAGTGCAGGAAGTAAAAAATTCTTGATGTATCCAAGATTAGTAATCAATCATCAGCACCCAGATATGCAACCATTTGGTGAAAAGATTCATGGGTTGAAGCATCATGATCATCTTACATGTCCATCAATGAACAGGGGTAAATTTGAGGGAGGAGATGCAAATTTCCCTCAACTATTCTTTGGCTTACAAGATGCATTGATTGAACAGGGGATGATTATAGCTGATGATGAGAATGATGATTCTAGCACTTCATCATCAGATCACGTTGATTCTGATGCTGATGTGTCTAGTAGTGAGAGCAGTAAAGATGAAGATGATGATGATGATGGTGATAATAATGAAAGATTTCAAGAACAGAGTTTAACTTCTGCACACTACTCTCCAGCAACTTCAGTTGATTCACAGGCAAGGCCTGATGATCAAGATTTTATTCAAAATCTTGATCTTACTCCCATTTCATCTCCTATCCAAACAACAACAGAAATTTTATCAATTCCAAATTCTCCTTTGGAAGTTGATATTACAATACAACAAGAACAACAACAACAACAAAATGAATCAGCAACAGTGCTTGCTATTGAACAAATTCACTCTGTTATTCAAGATATTGGTGAACCTGAATCTTCTCAACCACATCCTCAAGATCAACCTCAACCATCAGCTGTAGTTAAAATGGTTCCAATTTTGATTCATCATATGGCCTCTCAAATTGAAGCCAAAGAATATGAAATTACTAAGCTAACTGCTGAAATGAGAAAGATTTTGATGAACATATGACTGAATACAACCAGTTTCAAGAAGCTCTTGATGAACAGAATGCTGAAATCACTAGACTCCTGATCGAACTTGAACAGAAAGACAATCATCTGGCGATTCAAAATGTATATTTTTAAAGTCAGGATGCACACATCAAAGATATGAGTGAAGCAGCTGCTCAAGCTAAAGCTTATGTTCAAAAGAGTGATGATTATGTTAACCAATTTACAAACACTCTAAACTCACAAGTGGAAGAGATAGAAAATTAAAAAGCCTTTGTAGATGATCTACAAAGTGATTTGAAATACTCTATTGCTCAAAGAGAAAAATACATTCAGAAATCCACTGATTTGAGCCAAGAACTATTTAGTGCTCAAAACGAAGTAGATTATGCTCAAATGGCTCAAGATAAAATGAAGGAGCACGTGGATCTTCTTAAATCTGAAATTCAAAGTTTGAAAACTCAACTTGCAGCAGCCCGTAGCCTTGCTGAAAATGATCAAAAGGCTATCATAGCTGAACTCAAAGAGACAATTATTTCAAAAGAGCAGAAGATTACTGAATTAGAGGAACAATTACAAGCGAGCAAGCTGGCTT
The DNA here is from genome assembly GCA_009363875.1 of Mikania micrantha. Lineage (NCBI taxonomy): Eukaryota > Viridiplantae > Streptophyta > Magnoliopsida > Asterales > Asteraceae > Mikania > Mikania micrantha. The sequence goes on from CM018690.1 coordinate 32,967,822, forward strand.
TTGAAAGCGAAATTGAAAAGATGAATCATCAAATAAAATAAGTAAGAGCAAAAGCCAAAACCATGCAGACATTGATAGATGATTTAAAACAAAATGATCAGAATCGAATCAATTCTTTACAAGAGGCTGCAAGAGAAATCACAAGGCTTAATGCCATAATTTCCAAATCAAAGAGAGCAGAGACTTCTTTTGAATCTCTTGAATCGACCATTGAAGATCTTGAAAAAGAAAATAAAATGTTAAGGGAGAAAATTGAAGAACTTGAGGATGAGGTTGAAGATCTTCATAAATCAAAACAAAATGTCAGTAGTGGTGAGAGTGATTACAGTTTAGGAGGAGATGATGATTCCTCCAAGGGGGAGAAGAGGAAGTTTGACCATGACAAATATGATGATGAATCAATAAAAAGGCTCAAATCTTCCTCACCACCACAATCCCCGGAGAAGTCAAAATCTCCATCTCCCAAAATTCAAAAAGAAGTTACATCAGTCAAGGAATTAGATTCATATTTTAAGGCTGCAATGCTCAATAGATATGGATTTTTTGAACTTATGAATAAAGCAAATGATGATTTGCTAAATTTCAGCATTCCATCTTTTGAAGAATTTTCAAGGGGGATTCCTGGAACTGAGATTGAAAGAACCTTAATCAAAAATCACCTTGAGATTCTAAGAAGAAAACAAGATGCTGCCCGGGAAAAGGCAAAGGGAAAAGAAAAGGCTCCTGAAGAATTAAAGCCCAGGTCATCTTCAAAGTTTGATAAGAAAGAAGTAAAAGCATTGGCTGGGATTCTGGGTGATTTAATTGATGCAGAATTGGCTGTGAATGAAGCTTTAATGTCAGAAATCCAAGAATCTAGCAGCATGCATGCACCAACAATCTCCACTGGTCCTCAAACTGAATCTTTATCAGCAAAAATCATTCCATAGTTTGAGGAACCAAATGTCTCTTTTAATGAAAGCTTTGCATCGCAATTTACGACAAATGCTATGGCTGACAATCATATGAAGCTGGTACTAAAGCTTGTGGAGTTTGGTGGCATGGATCTTGAAACTATAAATTTGATGTCTTTTGAACAATTGTCAGCAGAGTCTGATAGAATTGACTTTCTTCTTGATTCTCAAAATGAAACTGAGATTGATAAGAAAGAAAGAGAAGAAAAAGAGAAAAAGATAAGAGAACAAGAAAGAGCAGATGCTGAGATTGCTAATAGTATGGTTCAACCAGATCCAAATTCTATGAATGATCAAGCTCTAAGAAATTTTTTGCATGACAGAGGAGTTCCTTCTAGAAGCTATAACAGAATGAAGAGGGACACTCTGGTCAGAAGAATAAAAGAATTTTTGATGGCTGATGAGAAAGCAGGAAAGAAAGCCAATCTTGATAAATCAAATATGCCTGTCATTAGCCGAATAGCCTCATCCAGTCAAACTTTTGAAAAGCCAAAGTCGTTTATTCCACAACATCTAATAGCATCACAAGCAAAATCATTCTACACACAATCTTCTGCTCCCAGGCAATCTTCTCATTCCTCCCAATACATGAAAAATATTGGAATGGCTTTCCAAGAAACTTTGACTGTTCAAGATCAAGATTTAATAAAGCAAAAGTCAAAAATCATGGGATGGAAATATGACTGGAGCTGGGATGCTTATCAAATCAAAAGAGAAACAGGAGCAGTGGAAAGCTTTTATTTATTCTTTCAAATATTTAATCTTCCTGATCAAGAGTTAATTGAATTGGCCGGTCTAGATTTAGTAAACAGAAGCAATCATGCTAGACCAGCAGCCTTTCAAGATACTCTAAGAAAATGTGTAAGGCTATATAGATTACAAGATGGTAGTTTGGATCAAGATAAAGTCTTGAGAGAATTCAAGAAGTATGAAAAGAAATTCAGTGAGCAAAATCTGAAGCTGAAACCTCCTGAAATCAAGAAAAAGAAAATTTTTGGAAATATGAAGGAGTTCCCTATCACTGGATGGGCTTATGATGAAAAATCATGGGAGCTGGTAATTTTCAGAAGAGATCGAGTCTTAAATGCAACTGATATAAGGCTATATGCCTATTCTGAAGTGAGACTTCTTGAAAACTCTTATCTCATTTTTTTGGATAATCTAAAAATTGACAAACCAATTTCCACTTTTGGAAGACGCAATCTTCTTCAATTATTGAGCCTGATCAGAAGATTAAGAAAAGATTCGGAAGATTTGTTCATTGGCTATGAACTGAGAAGAAATGAGCAAAAGGTGAAAACTTTGAAGAAACCACAAAGAGTTTCTATTAACAATGATGGAAATCTTGTGGTGGAATGTCTTGATAAATCATACATCTTCACTGACAAAGATGACATGCCTGAATTGGATTTCAAATCTTTATCTGCACTAAATCAAATGCCGATTTATTACATGAGAGAAGATTTGAAAGCTCCAATGACTCAATTTGCTGGCATTATACATCATTTGATGTTATCTTTCAGCATGAGTCAAGTCAAAGAAGAAGAGGATGTGTGAAGATGACGGATGCTGATGATGACAAGGCTTTGGATGTGGTTTACTCATATGAAAGAAGTATTTATGGATTATGGTGGGCTAATTGTAGGAAGCATCATCTCAGGGGGAGATTGTTAGGTTTCCATTATGAGATGGTGCCCTGCCCACAATTAACCAATCCTTCTGCAAGCTTCAAGTTCATTAAGTCCATTTAATGATGGCAACATTCTAACTCTCTTTACTTCTGTTTTTCTATTTTATACAGATTTATTTTGACATGATGATAATTTGAATAAAGTTCAAATCCATATAATATGTTGATGTGTTGACAGGCACAATACAGACAACACATATGGTCCACATCTTTGAACCTTAAACCTTTCTATATATAAGATCATTATTTGTTAATTGATTCTTATGTTTAAGTGTTTTGTAATTGCAGGATTTGTCAAGGATGTTGTAGTGCTGATAACCAAAGTAATAATGCTGAAAGCCAACTCATTGAAGATTGAGATGCTGACATTTTCTCAAAGGATTCTTCAATGCTGACAGCTTAAAGTTTCAGTGCTGACATTCAAAGTACACTGCTGATGATGTTATCTCAAGGACATTGCAGTGCTGATAAACAAATCTTGTGATGCTGATGATATATATTGTAGTGCTGATGATTACAATAACCAAAGTATTCATCAATGCTGACATTGAACTCTCAATGATGACATCCAATCCTCATTGCTGACGACCAACTGCTGTGATGCTGATCAAGAAAATCTGCCAAGTACAACAAAGTAAGTTTGCAATACTGACATGCAAACTTACTAATGCTGAAGTTCAAGATTGTTGTTGCTGATGAAGAATCTACACTTAGATTCTGTTGTTTATTTGCCTTTGCTGACATCAGTTATGACGTGTATAACTGATGTGACGTTTGTATTGTTATTTTGATAGCGGTTATCCGTTAGGTCAGTTATGTAGGTCTGAAATAGGTCTCTATAAATAGGACCTTTATAGAATCAGTCTGTACGCTTTTTGGAGAAAACACACTCACTTTTACACACTGTAATTCTCTGAGCAATTTCAGATCTACAATCAATATAACTGCCTTTAATATTCATCATCATCTGTTCTTAATTGTTCTTATTAAATATGTCTTGAATATTAAGTACTGTTGGTTTTGTTATTTTAGATAGTTACGAAACTTAGATTGATTGCATGTTTCCGCCTTGTTATCAATCGAAATCATAGCTTATTGTTATCATCAGATCTCAGATTAAGATCTGATTCGATCCTGACACAAACGCTGGGGCTAGGCTATTATAACATCAGTGCCGAAAACATCACCGGAACAGTGATCTCAACAGTAACTTGAACAGTAATTAGGTACAAACTATACGTGTTTCACTTTATGTCATATTCATATCATATGTCATTCTCATTTCGTATTATCAAACAGTGAATTCAGAATCAAGTCGGAGAAACAAAATTCAAAAAAAAACATGGTTCATCAGTTAGATAATTATCTGACAACACGGAACCATCGTGTGATTATTTGTTAGGATTTTATTATGTATAAACGTATGCGAGGCTGTACAGAACAAAACAACAACGGATGTCGTTACGTGAATGCTAAACCGACGGATTATTCGTATAGGTGACGATCTGTACGAATATATTCAAAAGTTTAACGTTCTGAATGATGTCCAATAATTAGAAAACCATATTGAAAAGTGTAGTTATCACAGTGTTCGTACGGGTGACGATTCGAACGAATACGCGCGACGACTGTACGATTCGATTTTAAACTATTAATTAGATATTTCTGAAAATTTAAAATAAATAGAAGATATTTAGTTAATTTATTATGAATCACAACTTAAAATAATTTAATTAATCTTGTTTTAAAACAGTAAGGTTTTGTTACGAAAATGAAGGAAAACCGACGATTTTACGCGAAACCGAGGAAAAACGAACGAACCCGAACATAACCGGGTATTTTTTAAGCCATTTAATGTGGCATTCATGGCTTCAACAACCCCACCAACCAGCCACCATCACCAAGAAATCATCCCTTTCTCTCTCTTCTTTCTGTCTCTAGATCCACACTCCATAACTCTCTCAAATCTCCATAAAATCGAGCCATTTCGGTGTCTAAACGACCACCATCACTCGTAGAACACGAAAGTACAATAGATCTAGACCTTTATCCAGCCGATTTGAGGTAAGATCCATGTTTTGGTACGATTTTAAGGGTTTGAAAACCCTAGGTTCGAACCCATCTAGGATCGGTTTTAAACACCTTTCTACCCTTAGGATTCACCCTATAGGTAGCTGATTTGTTCGAATCCATGGCTACTCGTGTGGGACTCGGCTTGGCCAAATGAGAAACATGTTCAGCTCGTCGAATGAAACCATTTCCCCATTCGGCCGAATGGCCAGTTACCGAAGCAGCTCTCTCGGTCGGCCCAACTCCACATTCGCCCAGCCCATCAGCCATTCTGTCGGCCTAGCCCATTCAGCCAAGGCCACATACGGCAATCTTCTTTCGGTCGGCCTTGTTCATTCGATCGGCAAGGCAGCTTCGGGCAACACCCCATTCGATCGGCTCAACTCTTTCGGCTGAAGCCCATTCGATCGGCCGATGGCCATGCGGCCCACTGCTTCGGCCATGACACTTCATTCGACCACCATGCCCAAGCCATTCGACCGGGTGAAGCCCTATTCGGCCAAGCTGTTTCGGTCATGTCCCTTTCGGTTAAGAGTTTAGGAATAGGACCATCATTCACGGTTAAGGAATTTTGGATGCATGGGTGTGGTCACGTATGCATGCATGGAATCCTTGTGTGTGTGTGTGCATGGGATTATATATTAAAATCCCATAAATGGAACAAGGGTTTAAACCATGAGTGGTTGAATGAAATTGTTCTAAAATGCATGAGTTCACTTCAAGAAAAACAATGAATAGGGTTTCGAGGGAATGGTTTTCTTAAATCATATAACTAATTAAATGAGGATTATCAACATCTTTAGAGATCAAAACATTTGAGAAATCACAAGGAATCAAAACAAAAACCTAAGGTTCGGAGTGTTAATATAATTGTTAACACCAAATCTTTAGGAAAATTTATAAGGAAGAATAGCTAATTTTGGATGATTCACTCGAGTTACCTATGATTAATTATGCAAAGTAATGGGATTTGGGTTACTAATGGGTAATAAGTTAGACTAGTTGGATGGAATCTTAGAAGCACACTAGTAACATAGGACACTTAGTTACACACCGAGACCAAACCTTAGATACGAAGACTATTATAAGTACTTATCGTATTCTAATTATTTTAAAATAACTCAGGAACTGAAGAAACATAGGCTACAACAACGAGCGCGCATTTTGTGGTAATTCAATACAGAGCAACACAGGTGAGTTCATTGCCCCCTTTCTAAACATTTTTGTTTTCAAACGCGGGGCTGAGAAGCATGCATAAATTATTTTCGCAAGAATTTATTTACTTAAATGCTTTTATTTAACATATGTGTTATATGTGAACTTGTTAACCTAGAATCTATCTAGGTATACTTTATACAGAATTTCAAGGAAAGTTATCTATTCATTATGAATAGATAACTGTTTCAAATCAAAGAACTATTTTCAAAGAACTAAAGATCTAAAACAAAGAACTATTTTCAAAGGTCTATTTCAAAGAACTAACGGACTAATCAAAGAACTATTTCAAGGGTGTGTTGTCAAAGAACTAATGATCTATTTCAAAGAACTAAGTACAAAGAACTATTTCAAGGGTCTAACTGGGAAATATCAAAGATAGCATGTGCCATTCTCAGGTTTGAAAGATGTCCTAGCTAGACTGAGTGAATATGAGACGCATGTTTGATTATATTTACAGTATTCCCTAATTGTTTTGAGGAACATCTGGGAAATGCTCAAAGATGACATGTGCCAAAGAACTAAAGAACTATACGAACTACGGACGGTCTAAAGAACTATAAAAGCCTATATATCAAAAGATGTCCTAGCTATACTGATTGATTATAGGTCACATGTTTGATGAGGTTTATAGATCTCCTTTACTACTAAGAACCCTGATTACTATACTAGTCTACTCGAGTTGACCAAGGCCCAATCATTAGGTCTTAGATTTTATAAAATGTTTATTTATTTATTTAACTAAGCATTCATTGGAACTGTTTCTACAAATGTATTGTTGATCATGATTGTGTGATGAACTTAAGGAATCTATAGAGATTTCAGAATGCATTTACAGTAACGAAGAACTGAAGAACTAATGGGTTAATGGTAGGGGTAAAAAAATGCTTAATTATCATTAACAACAATGTCCTATGTGGGTTAGTATGTGGTGGGATGGCGTATGGGCGGGTTGTAGGCTCGACCCTTTCGTATGCCCTATATATAAGCATACCGATCTGGATAATACATGTGATGTTAATGAGATTAAGGTTGTTACCCGAGAGTTTAACAAATGTTTTGGGTGTTTGCTAGAACTATGGTAGAATGGAAGTGAATGGTGGGTAAAAATACTTAATTATCATTAACAATAATGTCATATGTGGTTTAGTATGTGGTGGGATGGCGTCTAGGCGGGTTGTAGGCTCAACCCTTTCGTATGCCCTATATATAAGCATACCGAACTGTATATTACAGGTGAAGTTAACGAGGTTAGGGTTTTTACCGAAAAAGGGTTTACAAAGCTATTTTCAAATACTAAACTATATGAACTCACCAACCGTGTGTTGACTTGATCTTTTTGCATGACTTCTCAGATGACGAACATGTCAATTAAGAAGTTATTGCTTTTGGACTAGGACTTCAAATAGAGGACCAAGTATTTTTGGACCTGCATACTTTTGGAACATCATTATACAATATATTTTGTTTATCTTGTGCAGATACAAGATAGAAAATTTATGATGTGATGGTAGATTTACAATGTTCAATTATAAACGATACTGATGTAATTTAACTTTATAATTCTATTCTATTTAGCATTTCTCGTTTATATCATGTGCAATGTAAACAATCTGATCATTTCGATTATCACTCACGATATCGCGCCCCGGGAACCTTCGCCCAACGGGAAAGTCGATCCGTCCCGCCGGCTCGGGGTGTGACAGCTATCTGCGCCAAACGCAAGGGCATACCCAAATTTCGCCTATAAATAGCAGATCACCAGATTTCGAATTCTGTCGCGAATTTTTACCTTCCAACTCTCAAATCCTGACCATACACCTCCAAATACCCACATTTAACCCCTCCAACAATCTAGTGTTCAACGCGAGGTACTACCAAACTTCTATGAGGTAAAAAACTCGTTTCATATAATTTCAATTCATGATAATGCTCGTTTTAGATTTTATTATTATATATAATAAGACTATGATTAATTGTTTGGTTTAAATCAAAAACACGTCGAGGTTCTGTCCGACTAATTTTTGGGAAACAAACAATTATAAGCAGAAATTATGCCCAATTGTTTTCAGGAAACTTAAGAAATATAAGTCGAGGTTCCGTCCGACTTAAAACCTGAAAAACCTCACTTTTATAAATAGAAATTCTGTCCAAAACAAGTATATGAAACCTTAATTTTATAAGTCGTTATAATGTTCGATTATCATGGAACCATATCATAGATCATAATGGTTTTAACCATTTGATTATAACAATGGTTGTGATTGTCTTGACCATTCTTTGGAATGATCAATGACAAGGATTAACTATTTCTAAACCTGGATCCATTGAGAAACTGTTTTGGTAATATAATCAACAACCTTACTAATTTGATTAATCTAGGAATGTCCTGATTAATCTAACGAGTCTCAGTTATCACACGTAGTGCTATATTAAGTTAAGGAAATTGATTAAACGTTTGAGATAAGATTGAAGACTTGAGTTGTAAGATCCTTGACATTGAACGTCAAGGAAAGTTCTGGGAGTCTATTTTAAGCTTAAGTAACCCATAGAACTCTAATGATATACAGGTTTAGAGTTCAAAAAGCAGTGACACGAACGTTGTGCATTTTCATTGATTAGAATCAACTTAGGTGAGTTCACGACCCCTTTTCTGTATTTTGGTATTTGAAACTCGGGGAATGAGAAAACATAAATACTCGTTTGAAACATTCTGATTTTTGTGAAACTCTATATGGCTTTAATATGTTTTGAGAAACATGAAACCTGATTGGATCAGGTGAAACCTTGAGACGCTTTTGTTACATTTGTGAAACATGAAACCTGATTGGATCAGGTGGAACTCTGAAACGCTTTCTATACATTTTGTGAAACATGAAACCTGATTGGATCAGGTGGAACTCTGAAACGCTTTCGATACATTTTGTGAAACATGAAACCTGATTTTTATTATGTGAAACGCTGAAACACTTTTGAAACACTCTGTGAAACATAAAAACAAAAACGTTGTAAAACATTTGGTTGAAACACGTGACAGTGGAGAAAAACATATGACCGAACTTGTCATTATTTCACGGGTTACACATTAGTCACTAAGTCCCCTATTCTGTAACCGTTAACCGTGGGGGGGCGTGATTATTGAGAATATATTCTATTTGTGATTGACAATCCACGCCCTGTGGTTCGTATCTAAAACCACGACTAGATGTTGAGCGGACGCTCCATAAGGCTAAAACACACAATGTCTTGCGACAAGGACATTGGGAAGGGGAAAACACTGGACTCTTCAGCTCGGTTACGGGAACCCAGGAGTTATAATTGGACAGTTGGTCAGGGAACTAAACACGACATTGTAGGAAGGAACAATGTTCGCACTGGATACCAATGTTTTACACCCAGTTTGAGACATAAATATTATTTAACTCTTTTTATGCAAACATTTGATTCATTTTGGATACATTACATACATTTTTGACAAATAAACTTGTGAACTCACCAACGATATGCTGATTGTTTAAAATCATGTTTTCTCATATGCATAATGATACAGGGGTGGAGCTGGGAGCTCAATCTTTGGAGGCATATAGTAGAGTCTATGAGAGATAGACTCAACAGTGTGATACATAGCATAGTATATATATGTATGTAATAGCATAGTATATATGTGTGAAACTTAGTTAAAACTGTTATTACATTAGGCTTGTGGCTAATGTAATTGTAACATTGCTCTGTAATATAGAAACATATGTGTCTTTTGTTGTAAATCATGACTGTGAAACCTTGAAAGTCACACCGTACGCTTTTGTAACGACAAAGGTGTGACACAATAGTAATGATGGTGAAATCTAAAAATGGGTGACGGTTATAAAAGTGAAAATTGAAAACATTTATTGTAGCAGCAAAATCACCGAAAGCATTACAATTGTAATGATCATAAACTTAACAACAAGTGTCGGATCAAAATAACCATACGGAGATTCAATGCAATTAATATATAATCAACTATGTCATATGAAAAGAAGATACGCAATTGAGCAGAAAAAATAAATACATAGTTTACAAAGACTTATCAGCCTAATGCACGCTCTGAGTTGCGTTTGGGTATACACCACCACTCACCAAAATGAATTGAATATGCTAGGGTTGAGTGTCTCCCCCAAAATATCATTCATTGAGTGTCAGAATATGTCACACCCCGGGCCGGCGGGAACGGATCGGGTTTTCCCGTCGGGCGGAAGGTTCCCGGGGCGCGATATCTTTGAGTGATAATCAAATGATCAGATTGTTACATAGCACATGATAATCAAAATGAGAAATGCTAATACATCTATGATATAGAATTACAAGATTAAATTACATTGTATCGTTCATAATTTAATCAAGTAAATCTACCAAAAGAATCAATGTAACTATATCTTGTATATGTACAAGATATACAAAAGATGATTCAATGTTTAGGCACCAAAAGCATGCAACACAAAATAAGCTAGGTCTTCTAAAAGTCCTCTAGCTTAAACCTTGCATGTATGTCTCTACACCTGTTCGTCACCTGAGAAAACATGTATTTAAACAAAGTCAACACTAGGTTGGTGAGTTCATAAGTAAGTTAGTTGAAAACTCTGATTCAATCACATGCATTGTCCCAATGTTTTGTTATGTTGCTTGTATGTGTAATGTTCATATGTTCACTTGATGGCTCCTCAATAGTTATACTTACAAACACTATGTTATCCTAGTAGTGATGCTTATATATAGGGCATATGTAAGGGAACAAGCCCTAGCCAACATCCCACCACATCACGACTAGAACTCCACACTACTTGTAATACAACTATTGATCCCCATTCCCATGTCACCTGATTGTCCCATTGTTAATCACCTGTGTTTCCATGAATAGAATAATATAATGATAGCGTTGTAGTTATCAAACCGAAGTATTGACAACCATTTGTATAGTAAGGATGTTAGATTTAGTAAATCTGTTCCTTGTATTATTCTATTGTCTGTGTGTTAACTGTTATGTTACACTTTTAATTAATTAAAAGTGTTAGTTAACTGTTGTCATGTATTGTCCAATGCAGTGTATAGAGCCCAAATGGAACCCATTGTAATCCTCACATAATCAGATTCCAATGCCTTCCATTCACCTCTATCCCACCGTGTGATCCCAAGGCCTTTACGGGGATTGTCTCATGTAATTAACAAAGTCGAATAAGAACTAGTCTTATTACATTATGTTAATTATGTGTGATTGGCAGTGATAGGCATGAAGTTACGTTATCATGGTCGCCGTTCACAGTAATCCATATGGTCACCATGTAATCCTTAAGCCGTAGTAAGAACAAGTCTTAGTACCCTTAAGTGACGCAGGCGGTGGATAATCAATGCGATCATACTACCCAGTAGTATGTTTTTAGGGTGTTGATCAAATGTTATAAGCAATTGACTTATCACACTTGATCACTTATAATGTGGAATGATATTCAGAAGATATTTTATCTTCTGATCATTCATGTGCTGTGATGTGTCATCATGTTTCACTGTAATAGTTCTCATTGTTCGTTTGTGTATGAATTTGTCTCAATGTTCATTCCTGTAGGAATAACCAAGTGTTATAAGATAATTCTTACAACCGTGTTATTCCCATATATTGATGATTATGAAAGTACATTATCATAATCTCCTGAGTTTCCCTGTTATCTCATGATCATACAAGCATGCATACAATGATAAGCGATAATAAACAATTTAATATTATCAAAATCAAAGTATAAATAACATGTTAAGCAAAACTTTTAAATAAATAAAAGTAAACATGTTTCTCAGCCCCGAGAGTTAAAATCAGTAAAGATTAAAGTAAAAGGGGCATATGAACTCACCTTGTTGTTGTAGGGTTGACTTAGCTTAAAAAGAAAGAATGCACGCGCTCTTTAATTGTCCTTGTAGTTGTGTTCACTTTCCTGTATTGATTTCATGACGTATTTAACTTATAAGTATAAATTGTAGGTTTTGTGCGCGTGTACGTGTTAGTCTTAAAATTGATTAATCATTCGCGTGTCTCGGTCATTGTTCGGCATTCGGCCCATCTTAGTTGTTCAAGGCTTGACAACCTTTATCCCACTAAGTTTAAATTACTTACTTTGTTATGGATTTTACACTTTATTTGTTTACTTTCATGACAAAAATTTCTAAGTAACAACTTAGATCCTTAAATTAAAGTTGCAATCCTGTGATATCTTGAAATCTATCTTTAATAGTCCGGTTCTTGTATTCGTTAAAACTAAGCCTTGTGGGCTTACTATTGGACCATGAGTTATGTGTATGGGTCAAAATGATGGGCCGGTTGCTTACTTGACTCGTTGAAGGTTGTGGGCCAAAATTTAAGGGCTATTGGGCCGGTTTGGTTAATGTTGGGCCTCATGATTGATCAAATCACATGGGTTGAATGAGGTATGTGTGGGCTAAATAATCTGGGCCCAAAATGGCATTGGGCCTAACAAGACTACCTTTGGATCATGTTTACAACGTGTAGTCTATAAGAAATCTGGAAAACTATCTAGGCCTACCTACTGATCATTGGCCAATGGTTTTTAAGATTGGGCTTCGGTTGTCTAGACCAAGGAACCGGCTGTTGGGCCAAGTAATGGGTCAAACACTGTTGCTGGGCTGAAGAAATGGGCTGCTAAGCCGGTTGTAATAGAGTAGGCCGCACAAGGCAATTAGGCCAAACAAGTGAAGTTGAGCTGGTCAAATACTATGGGCCGACTAAAGGTGGTGTGGGCCAAAGGTTCATGGACTAATTGAGCTAGAGTTGGCTAAATTGGTGGGCCGAACGAATAATTCCATGGATCAATGAAATCGGAGTTGGGCCAGAACACAAGAAATAGGCCTCATGTTGTAAACTTGGCTAGGGAGTTCGTCTGCTACAAAAAAAAATGAACACAGCTTCCATGCAGCGCACCTTGTTCGTGATTTGGCAGAAGGTTCGTCGTCCACTGTTGGTTCGTGAGCACCACAGGTTCGCAGAGGTCAAGTGAAGGTTCGTCAAGCAAAGGGGGTTCGTCACTCTCGAAGGTTCGATGCCTGAAAAGCTTCGGTTGTTGTTGGCGGGGTTCGTGACTCAAGTTGAGGTTCGGTGCATGGATGAGAAGGCTCGGTGGTCGTCATGGCGAACCTAGGGTTCGGTGACTGCTGAGGAGGGTTCGTGGGACATGAAACTGGTTCGGCAAGGGGGTTCGCCGGGGTTGGGTTCAGTTCGTGACCAGGTGAGGGTTCGCCTAGGTTGATGAATGGTTCGGCCACTGTAATACCGCGAACCCTGTGGGTCCTCCTTCAACACTCAGCTCCAACCCTCGTGCTAACCTTTCCCATGGTGACGTTTAGCCCAGCTCAGTCGGTCGTACTGTAAGAGCGAGTGTGGGTTGACCGGTTGTGCAGGTGGGTCGAACAAAGCACCAAAAAAAACATGTAAAAACCCTATTTTTCAGCACTTTATCACGTGATTACCTTCGATTTGGCTGGAGAAATTACAAGATCCGTTGTACTTTTGTGTAGGGGACTTCAAGGGCTACGCGTGGGTTCGAAAATCACTCAAATCGGTCCACAAACGAGGAAGATATCAAGGATTGAAGGTGTGAAAATGGTGGTTGTGTTCTTGACCGGAAATGTAGAGAGAGAAGGAGATGTGTGAGTGAAAAATGAGAAAAAAACATAATTATTTGGTCTTTTATATCACGTGTGGTGTCCGGGTCCGTTTCGGTTGCTCGGTTCGCATTTTTGTCGCGTATCCGGAAAATTACGCGTAATTTAAAATAAATAATTAAAAATGTTAATTTAATTAATTTGATGAGTTTCAAAATTGTAAAAATGCTAATTTATTTTATTTAATTAATTTAAAATTCGTTTCGTGTCGTAATTCGTTTTCGTTCCGTCGAATCGCGTCACCATCGCGCGTATTCGTTCGAATCGTCATTCGAACGAACACGAAGATGGTTTTGCTTTCCGACTTTTGTTTTCTACTTTCCAGTCTTCATTTCAGAACGTTAAACTCACAGATATGTTTGTGTGAATCGTCACCCACGCAAACACACTGTCAGTTCGTTATTCTGAAACGACACTGCAGAATAACGAACTGACAGTGTGTTTGCGTGGGTGACGATTCACACAAACATATCTGTGAGTTTAACGTTCTGAAATGATGACTGGAAAGTAGAAAACAAAAGTCGGAAAGCAAAACCATCTTCGTGTTCGTTCGAATGACGATTCGAACGAATACGCGCGATGGTGACGCGATTCGACGGAACGAAAACGAATTACGACACGAAACGAATTTTAAATTAATTAAATAAAATAAATTAGCATTTTTACAATTTTGAAACTCATCAAATTAATTAAATTAACATTTTTAATTATTTATTTTAAATTACGCGTAATTTTCCGGATACGCGACAAAAATGCGAACCGAGTAACCGAAACGGACCCGGACACCACACGTGATATAAAAGACCAAATAATTATGTTTTTTTCTCATTTTTCACTCACACATCTCCTTCTCTCTCTACATTTCCGGTCAAGAACACAACCACCATTTACACACCTTCAATCCTTGATATCTTCCTCGTTTGTGGACCGATTTGAGTGATTTTCGAACCCACGCGTAGCCCTTGAAGTCCCCTACACAAAAGTACAACGGATCTTGTAATTTCTCCAGCCAAATCGAAGGTAATCACGTGATAAAGTGCTGAAAAATAGGGTTTTTACATGTTTTTTTTGGTGCTTTGTTCGACCCACCTGCACAACCGGTCAACCCACACTCGCTCTTACAGTACGACCGACTGAGCTGGGCTAAACGTCACCATGGGAAAGGTTAGCACGAGGGTTGGAGCTGAGTGTTGAAGGAGGACCCATAGGGTTCGCGGTATTACAGTGGCCGAACCATTCATCAACCTAGGCGAACCCTCACCTGGTCACGAACTGAACCCAACCCCGGCGAACCCCCTTGCCGAACCAGTTTCATGTCCCACGAACCCTCCTCAGCAGTCACCGAACCCTAGGTTCGCCATGACGACCACCGAGCCTTCTCATCCATGCACCGAACCTCAACTTGAGTCACGAACCCCGCCAACAACAACCGAAGCTTTTCAGGCATCGAACCTTCGAGAGTGACGAACCCCCTTTGCTTGACGAACCTTCACTTGACCTCTGCGAACCTGTGGTGCTCACGAACCAACAGTGGACGACGAACCTTCTGCCAAATCACGAACAAGGTTCGCTGCATGGAAGCTGTGTTCATTTTTTTTTGTAGCAGACGAACTCCCTAGCCAAGTTTACAACATGAGGCCTATTTCTTGTGTTCTGGCCCAACTCCGATTTCATTGATCCATGGAATTATTCGTTCGGCCCACCAATTTAGCCAACTCTAGCTCAATTAGTCCATGAACCTTTGGCCCACACCACCTTTAGTCGGCCCATAGTATTTGACCAGCTCAACTTCACTTGTTTGGCCTAATTGCCTTGTGCGGCCTACTCTATTACAACCGGCTTAGCAGCCCATTTCTTCAGCCCAGCAACAGTGTTTGACCCATTACTTGGCCCAACAGCCGGTTCCTTGGTCTAGACAACCGAAGCCCAATCTTAAAAACCATTAGCCAATGATCAGTAGGTAGGCCTAGATAGTTTTCCAGATTTCTTATAGACTACACGTTGTAAACATGATCCAAAGGTAGTCTTGTTAGGCCCAATGCCATTTTGGGCCCAGATTATTTAGCCCACACATACCTCATTCAACCCATGTGATTTGATCGATCATGAGGCCCAACATTAACCAAACCGGCCCAATAGCCCTTAAATTTTGGCCCACAACCTTCAACGAGTCAAGTAAGCAACCGGCCCATCATTTTGACCCATACACATAACTCATGGTCCAATAGTAAGCCCACAAGGCTTAGTTTTAACGAATACAAGAACCGGACTATTAAAGATAGATTTCAAGATATCACAGGATTGCAACTTTAATTTAAGGATCTAAGTTGTTACTTAGAAATTTTTGTCATGAAAGTAAACAAATAAAGTGTAAAATCCATAACAAAGTAAGTAATTTAAACTTAGTGGGATAAAGGTTGTCAAGCCTTGAACAACTAAGATGGGCCGAATGCCGAACAATGACCGAGACACGCGAATGATTAATCAGTTTTAAGACTAACACGTACATGCGCACAAAACCTACAATTTATACTTATAAGTTAAATACGTCATGAAATCAATACAGGAAAGTGAACACAACTACAAGGACAATTAAAGAGCGCGTGCATTCTTTCTTTTTAAGCTAAGTCAACCCTACAACAACAAGGTGAGTTCATATGCCCCTTTTACTTTAATCTTTACTGATTTTAACTCTCGGGGCTGAGAAACATGTTTACTTTTATTTATTTAAAAGTTTTGCTTAACATGTTATTTATACTTTGATTTTGATAATATTAAATTGTTTATTATCGCTTATCATTGTATGCATGCTTGTATGATCATGAGATAACAGGGAAACTCAGGAGATTATGATAATGTACTTTCATAATCATCAACATATGGGAATAACACGGTTGTAAGAATTATCTTATAACACTTGGTTATTCCTACAGGAATGAACATTGAGACAAATTCATACACAAACGAACAATGAGAACTATTACAGTGAAACATGATGACACATCACAGCACATGAATGATCAGAAGATAAAATATCTTCTGAATATCATTCCACATTATAAGTGATCAAGTGTGATAAGTCAATTGCTTATAACATTTGATCAACACCCTAAAAACATACTACTGGGTAGTATGATCGCATTGATTATCCACCACCTGCGTCACTTAAGGGTACTAAGACTTGTTCTTACTACGGCTTATGGATTACATGGTGACCATATGGATTACTGTGAACGGCGACCATGATAACGTAACTTCATGCCTATCACTGCCAATCACACATAATTAACATAATGTAATAAGACTAGTTCTTATTCGACTTTGTTAATTACATGAGACAATCCCCGTAAAGGCCTTGGGATCACACGGTGGGATAGAGGTGAATGGAAGGCATTGGAATCTGATTATGTGAGGATTACAATGGGTTCCATTTGGGCTCTATACACTGCATTGGACAATACATGACAACAGTTAACTAACACTTTTAATTAATTAAAAGTGTAACATAACAGTTAACACACAGACAATAGAATAATACAAGGAACAGATTTACTAAATCTAACATCCTTACTATACAAATGGTTGTCAATACTTCGGTTTGATAACTACAACGCTATCATTATATTATTCTATTCATGGAAACACAGGTGATTAACAATGGGACAATCAGGTGACATGGGAATAGGGATCAATAGTTGTATTACAAGTAGTGTGGAGTTCTAGTCGTGATGTGGTGGGATGTTGGCTAGGGCTTGTTCCCTTACATATGCCCTATATATAAGCATCACTACTAGGATAACATAGTGTTTGTAAGTATAACTATTGAGGAGCCATCAAGTGAACATATGAACATTACACATACAAGCAACATAACAAAACATTGGGACAATGCATGTGATTGAATCAGAGTTTTCAACTAACTTACTTATGAACTCACCAACCTAGTGTTGACTTTGTTTAAATACATGTTTTCTCAGGTGACGAACAGGTGTAGAGACATACATGCAAGGTTTAAGCTAGAGGACTTTTAGAAGACCTAGCTTATTTTGTGTTGCATGCTTTTGGTGCCTAAACATTGAATCATCTTTTGTATATCTTGTACATATACAAGATATAGTTACATTGATTCTTTTGGTAGATTTACTTGATTAAATTATGAACGATACAATGTAATTTAATCTTGTAATTCTATATCATAGATGTATTAGCATTTCTCATTTTGATTATCATGTGCTATGTAACAATCTGATCATTTGATTATCACTCAAAGATATCGCGCCCCGGGAACCTTCCGCCCGACGGGAAAACCCGATCCGTTCCCGCCGGCCCGGGGTGTGACAGATTGGTATCAGAGCCATGGTTATAGAGAAATATAGGTCATATTACTTAAACGGTTTGGCCTAGACTATAACCTAGGGACCCTCATGTAGAAATATCATGACGTAGGATTCTATTTGCATATGTCTTCTGCTTCTGATCACTGCACTAACCGATTTCTTTTCGGTTATGATCAGAATGCCGCCGCGAAGACAACCACCTCTATTACCGCTGACTCAAGGTTCAGCTCCGCACTCCTCGACACCAACACCACCTGACTCTCCTCCACATTCACCACCACCTCCTCCTCCTCCTCCGCACTCTCCACCACCAGGCTCAAGCAATGTTCAGATGATAGATCCTGCTACTATCGCCTTGGCAACACTGCTGAGTACTCAACTGACAAGTCAGCTGAAAGATGTCATCCCAGAGATGATAAACAGGATTCAAGGCCACGGCAACATTTCTGGCCATTCTACAGGAGAGGCTAGTGGAAACACTGGTCATACTTCTGACTACTCCTACAAGTCTTTTGTAGGATGCAAACCCCCAAGTTTCACAGGAGTCGAAGGAGCTGTTGGACTAATTCAATGGTTTGAGAAAATGGAGAACACTTTGGACATAAGTAGTTGTCCGGAACATCACAAAGTGCGCTATGCAGCTGGATCCTTTAGCAAGAGAGCTTTGACATGGTGGAACGCACAGATCAGAGCTAAGGGAAGAGACGAAGCAATGGCAATGCCCTGGGCAGAGTTCAAACTTCTTCTGAAAAACGAATTCTGTCCGAAACATGAACTGCAGCAGTTAGAGACGGAACTCTCGAACCATGTAATGAAGGGAGCTGATCATATGACCTTCACCACTCGCTATCATGAGTTGGTAGCTTTGGTGCCAGAAATGGTACCAACATTGGAAAAGCTGATTGACCGTTATGTGGCGGGATTACCTTCTTGCATCCAAAGTATCGTGTTGGCTGCTTATCCTGCTACTTTGGAGGCTGCTATCTCCCTCTCAGCTAAACTTACCAAGGTGATGGTAAGGTCTGGAGTGTTAAAGGATGAGGCTGAAACAGCCAAAGCTGGAACTTCCAAGAAGTCGGATAAACGTCCGGCTAAGAAACAAAAAGTGGCAAGGAACTTTGCTGCCACTACTCAGGCCCCAATGCTTAATCAGCCACCACCACTACATATCAGAAAGCCATATACTGGCACTGCACCTTTGTGCAACTCATGCCAGTACCACCATCTACCGAACGTCCCGTGCAGACACTGTACTAACTGTGGGAGGTTTGGTCACATGGTGACTCACTGCAGGAGTCCGAAGACTCAAAACAGAAACAACAATGCAGCCACTGCTGCTGCTGCTGCAAATCCTAGGTCTTGCTACAACTGTGGTGAACCAGGACATTTCTCTCGGGATTGTCCCAGGAGGAACCAACAAGGGGCTCAAGCACCAAGAGGAGGGGCCTTTCAGATAGGAGCTGCTGCTGCTCGTCAAGACCCGAATGTGGTCACGGGTACATTTCTCTTATCTGACTCATATGCATCCATACTGTTTGATACTGGTGCGGATCAGAGTTTTATCTCATCCGACTTTGCATGCCATCTTAATTATGATAAGGAACTGTTAGACTCCCCTTACACTATTGAGATAGCAAACGGCAAACAGATCACAGTAGACACAATATTTAGGAATTGCCCACTAACACTTGGCGATCACACGTTTTCCATTGACTTGATACCGATGGAGCTGGGCAGTTTCGACGTCATTATCGGAATGGATTGGCTATCTCTTAACAGAGTCGAGTTCCTCTGTTCCGATAAACTACTACGTATTCCTATGGAGAACAATGAAGTCTTGGAGATTCGTGGAGACCAAGCAAAACGCATTGTCAAGATAATATCGTGCATGAAGGCTCGCAAGTATTTACGAAAACAATGTGTTGCATTTCTAGCTCACGTGATTCAGAAAGACAAAAAGGTGATCAAGATTCAAGATGTACCGGTCGTGAGAGATTTTGCAGAAGTCTTTCCGGATGATTTACCGGGACTGCCACCTGAGAGATCGGTGCAGTTCCGAATCGATCTGATTCCGGGAGCAACTCCAGTAGCTAAGTCTCCTTATAGACTTGCACCATCTGAGATGCAGGAGTTGTCTAATCAGTTACAAGAACTTCTCGATAAAGGATTCATCCGACCGAGCTTTTCCCCGTGGGGAGCTCCGGTTCTTTTTGTCAAGAAGAAGGATGGAACTTTCAGGATGTGCATTGATTATCGAGAACTCAACAAACTCACCATCAAGAATCGGTACCCGTTGCCGAGGATTGATGATCTGTTTGATCAGTTACAGGGAGCACAGTACTTTTCAAAGATAGACCTGAGATCAGGCTATCATCAGCTCCGGATTCAAGAGGAAGACATACCAAAGACGGCTTTTCGTACCCGATATGGTCATTACGAATTCATGGTGATGCCATTCGGATTGACGAATGCACCGGCTGTGTTCATGGACTTGATGAACCGGGTGTGCAAACCGTATCTTGATCAGTTTGTTATTGTCTTTATTGACGATATACTGATTTATTCAAAGGACGAGAAGGAACACGAACAACACCTCAAGACAGTTTTGGAGCTCCTGAAAGAGGAACAACTCTATGCCAAATTCTCCAAGTGTGAATTTTGGTTGAGAGAAGTTCAGTTTTTGGGTCACGTGATTAACAGTGATGGTATTCACGTGGATCCTGCCAAGATAGAAGCAATCAAGAACTGGGATGTGCCTACGACACCAACGGAGATCCGATCATTCCTGGGATTGGCAGGTTATTACAGGAGATTCATCTCGAATTTCTCTAAGATAGCCTTGCCTCTCACCAAGCTCACACAGAAGTCTGAACCTTTTGTGTGGACACATAAGCAAGAGGAGGCATTCCAGACATTGAAACAAAGATTGTGCAATGCTCCAATCTTAACACTCCCAGAAGGCAGTGATGACTTTGTTGTTTATTGTGATGCTTCCCATCAGGGACTCGGTTGTGTTTTGATGCAACGAGACAAAGTCATTGCTTATGCCTCACGACAGCTGAAGATACATGAGAAGAATTACACGACACACGATCTAGAACTGGGAGCTGTTGTTTTTGCATTAAAGATTTGGAGACATTACCTGTATGGTACCAAATGCACTATCTTCACAGATCACAAGAGTCTACAACACATATTTGATCAGAAGGAGCTTAACATGAGACAGAGACGTTGGGTTGAGCTCCTGAACGATTACGATTGTGTGATCAAATACCATCCGGGAAAAGCAAATGTCGTTGCAGATGCTTTGAGCCGGAAGGAAAGAGTCAAACCCTTACGCGTTCGCGCAATGGGAATGACTGTGCAAACAAGCTTGAGAGATCATATTTTACAAGCACAACAGGAAGCAGTGGCAAGAGACAACCTGAAACGCGAGCTCGATTGTGGAGCCGAGAAACACTTCAAGACAAAACAAGACGGAGTTATCTATTATCTGGATCGTGTTTGGATTCCAGCAGTAGATGAACTTCGAACACTCATTTTTGACGAGGCACACAAGACACGTTACTCAGTTCATCCTGGTGCCGATAAGATGTACCAAGATCTTAGGTCGTTTTATTGGTGGCCGGGCATGAAGAAAGACATTGCCACTTATGTCGGCAAATGCCTCACATGTGCCAAAGTCAAAGCCGAACACCAGAAACCTTCGGGCTTGCTGGAACAACCAGAGATACCACAATGGAAGTGGGAACAAATAGCTATGGATTTCATTACTAAGCTACCCCGCACTTCCAGCGGATACGATTCTATTTGGGTCATCATTGATCGATTGACCAAGTCCGCACACTTCTTGCCGATCAGAGAGACATACAAGATGGAGAAATTAGCAAGACTATACATCGATGAAATAGTAGTGAGGCACGGGGTGCCATTGTCTATTATTTCTGACCGGGACAGTCGATTTACTTCGCGGTTCTGGCAATCATTGCAACAATTCTTAGGGACAAGTGTTAACTTGAGCACTGCTTATCATCCACAAACGGATGGACAAAGCGAGCGCACCATTCAAACCCTAGAGGATATGTTGAGAACATGCATCCTAGACTTCGGTGGAAATTGGGATACACACTTACCTCTCATTGAATTCTCCTACAACAATAGCTACCACAGTAGCATTGGATGTGCTCCTTTTGAAGCACTCTATGGTAGAAAATGTCGGTCTCCAATTTGTTGGACCGAAGTGGGAGATAACAGAATCACTGGGCCTGAACTTATTCAGGAAACTACTGATAAGATTGCCCAGATACAACAACGATTACAAGCAACACGTAGCCGCCAAAAGAGTTACGCAGACAAAAGGCGCAAGCCTTTGGAATTCGATGTGGGTGACCGAGTCATGTTGAAAGTGTCCCCATGGAAAGGCGTAGTTCGTTTTGGGGCTAAAGGCAAGCTAGCACCTAGGTATGTCGGACCGTTTGAGATTACTCACCGCATAGGTCCTGTGGCATACAGACTCAGACTCCCTGATGAACTTAGTGGAGTACACGATGTGTTTCATGTATCAAATCTCAAAAGGTGCTTAGCAGACGAGTCATTGATCATACCATTGGAAGAAATACAAGTTGATGAGCAACTACACTTCATTGAAGAACCTGTAGAGATTATGGAACGTGAAGTTAAGAAACTGAAACGTAGCCGTATCCCTATTGTAAAGGTTCGATGGAACTCCAAGCGTGGACCAGAATTTACATGGGAGCGCGAGGACAACATGAAAGCAAAGTATCCCCACTTGTTCGAGAAATAAAGACCGATCTTTATGCTTAAATTTCGGGACGAAATTTCTTTAACAAGGGGAGACTGTGACAACTAGTACCTGACCGCCCGGCAAGTCCGTACGGTACGTGTACTTGCATACAGTAACTATGTGTACATGCGTATTTGTGAACAGTTTTTGTATTAACAGAATTCTAAATACAAGAACAGTTGTACGTATTTTCGTGTAAACTTAAATACATTAAGTACAACGTACATTTGAAACGTTAGTTGTGTTTATTAAGTGAAAACTTAATTACAGTTAACACAACAAATCATGAGAAACAACGGTGTTCAAACAATTATCAGAAACAAATCGGTTGCGATCTGATGTCCATAGACGACAGGAATCAGATGGCCGACAATTCAATGTGAAAACAAGATGAAAACAGGATGTTTAGTTGAGTCCGACAGTGAGGAAACACAATTAAAACATAAACTGCAGTGTCGTTTCAGAATAACGAACTGACAGTGTGTTTGCGTGGGTGACGATTCACACAAACATATCTGTGAGTTTAACGTTCTGAAATGATGACTGGAAAGTAGAAAACAAAAGTCGGAAAGCAAAACCATCTTCGTGTTCGTTCGAATGACGATTCGAACGAATACGCGCGATGGTGACGCGATTCGACGGAACGAAAACGAATTACGACATGAAACGAATTTTAAATTAATTAAATAAAATAAATTAGCATTTTTACAATTTTGAAACTCATCAAATTAATTAAATTAACATTTTTAATTATTTATTTTAAATTACGCGTAATTTTCCGGATACGCGACAAAAATGCGAACCGAGTAACCGAAACGGACCCGGACACCACACGTGATATAAAAGACCAAATAATTATGTTTTTTTCTCATTTTTCACTCACACATCTCCTTCTCTCTCTACATTTCCGGTCAAGAACACAACCACCATTTACACACCTTCAATCCTTGATATCTTCCTCGTTTGTGGACCGATTTGAGTGATTTTCGAACCCACGCGTAGCCCTTGAAGTCCCCTACACAAAAGTACAACGGATCTTGTAATTTCTCCAGCCAAATCGAAGGTAATCACGTGATAAAGTGCTGAAAAATAGGGTTTTTACATGTTTTTTTTGGTGCTTTGTTCGACCCACCTGCACAACCGGTCAACCCACACTCGCTCTTACAGTACGACCGACTGAGCTGGGCTAAACGTCACCATGGGAAAGGTTAGCACGAGGGTTGGAGCTGAGTGTTGAAGGAGGACCCACAGGGTTCGCGGTATTACAGTGGCCGAACCATTCATCAACCTAGGCGAACCCTCACCTGGTCACGAACTGAACCCAACCCCGGCGAACCCCCTTGCCGAACCAGTTTCATGTCCCACGAACCCTCCTCAGCAGTCACCGAACCCTAGGTTCGCCATGACGACCACCGAGCCTTCTCATCCATGCACCGAACCTCAACTTGAGTCACGAACCCCGCCAACAACAACCGAAGCTTTTCAGGCATCGAACCTTCGAGAGTGACGAACCCCCTTTGCTTGACGAACCTTCACTTGACCTCTGCGAACCTGTGGTGCTCACGAACCAACAGTGGACGACGAACCTTCTGCCAAATCACGAACAAGGTTCGCTGCATGGAAGCTGTGTTCATTTTTTTTTGTAGCAGACGAACTCCCTAGCCAAGTTTACAACATGAGGCCTATTTCTTGTGTTCTGGCCCAACTCCGATTTCATTGATCCATGGAATTATTCGTTCGGCCCACCAATTTAGCCAACTCTAGCTCAATTAGTCCATGAACCTTTGGCCCACACCACCTTTAGTCGGCCCATAGTATTTGACCAGCTCAACTTCACTTGTTTGGCCTAATTGCCTTGTGCGGCCTACTCTATTACAACCGGCTTAGCAGCCCATTTCTTCAGCCCAGCAACAGTGTTTGACCCATTACTTGGCCCAACAGCCGGTTCCTTGGTCTAGACAACCGAAGCCCAATCTTAAAAACCATTGGCCAATGATCAGTAGGTAGGCCTAGATAGTTTTCCAGATTTCTTATAGACTACACGTTGTAAACATGATCCAAAGGTAGTCTTGTTAGGCCCAATGCCATTTGGGGCCCAGATTATTTAGCCCACACATACCTCATTCAACCCATGTGATTTGATCGATCATGAGGCCTAACATTAACCAAACCGGCCCAATAGCCCTTAAATTTTGGCCCACAACCTTCAACGAGTCAAGTAAGCAACCGGCCCATCATTTTGACCCATACACATAACTCATGGTCCAATAGTAAGCCCACAAGGCTTAGTTTTAACGAATACAAGAACCGGACTGTTAAAGATAGATTTCAAGATATCACAGGATTGCAACTTTAATTTAAGGATCTAAGTTGTTACTTAGAAATTTTTGTCATGAAAGTAAACAAATAAAGTGTAAAATCCATAACAAAGTAAGTAATTTAAACTTAGTGGGATAAAGGTTGTCAAGCCTTGAACAACTAAGATGGGCCGAATGCCGAACAATGACCGAGACACGCGAATGATTAATCAATTTTAAGACTAACACGTACACGCGCACAAAACCTACAATTTATACTTATAAGTTAAATACGTCATGAAATCAATACAGGAAAGTGAACACAACTACAAGGACAATTAAAGAGCGCGTGCATTCTTTCTTTTTAAGCTAAGTCAACCCTACAACAACAAGGTGAGTTCATATGCCCCTTTTACTTTAATCTTTACTGATTTTAACTCTCGGGGCTGAGAAACATGTGTACTTTTATTTATTTAAAAGTTTTGCTTAACATGTTATTTATACTTTGATTTTGATAATATTAAATTGTTTATTATCGCTTATCATTGTATGCATGCTTGTATGATCATGAGATAACAGGGAAACTCAGGAGATTATGATAATGTACTTTCATAATCATCAACATATGGGAATAACACGGTTGTAAGAATTATCTTATAACACTTGGTTATTCCTACAGGAATGAACATTGAGACAAATTCATACACAAACGAACAATGAGAACTATTACAGTGAAACATGATGACACATCACAGCACATGAATGATCAGAAGATAAAATATCTTCTGAATATCATTCCACATTATAAGTGATCAAGTGTGATAAGTCAATTGCTTATAACATTTGATCAACACCCTAAAAACATACTACTGGGTAGTATGATCGCATTGATTATCCACCACCTGCGTCACTTAAGGGTACTAAGACTTGTTCTTACTACGGCTTAAGGATTACATGGTGACCATATGGATTACTGTGAACGGCGACCATGATAACGTAACTTCATGCCTATCACTGCCAATCACACATAATTAACATAATGTAATAAGACTAGTTCTTATTAGACTTTGTTAATTACATGAGACAATCCCCGTAAAGGCCTTGGGATCACACGGTGGGATAGAGGTGAATGGAAGGCATTGGAATCTGATTATGTGAGGATTACAATGGGTTCCATTTGGGCTCTATACACTGCATTGGACAATACATGACAACAGTTAACTAACACTTTTAATTAATTAAAAGTGTAACATAACAGTTAACACACAGACAATAGAATAATACAAGGAACAGATTTACTAAATCTAACATCCTTACTATACAAATGGTTGTCAATACTTCGGTTTGATAACTACAACGCTATCATTATATTATTCTATTCATGGAAACACAGGTGATTAACAATGGGACAATCAGGTGACATGGGAATGGGGATCAATAGTTGTATTACAAG
Source organism: Mikania micrantha (assembly GCA_009363875.1). Taxonomy (NCBI): domain Eukaryota; kingdom Viridiplantae; phylum Streptophyta; class Magnoliopsida; order Asterales; family Asteraceae; genus Mikania; species Mikania micrantha. The sequence continues at coordinate 32,994,342 of CM018690.1, forward strand.
TAGTGTGGAGTTCTAGTCGTGATGTGGTGGGATGTTGGCTAGGGCTTGTTCCCTTACATATGCCCTATATATAAGCATCACTACTAGGATAACATAGTGTTTGTAAGTATAACTATTGAGGAGCCATCAAGTGAACATATGAACATTACACATACAAGCAACATAACAAAACATTGGGACAATGCATGTGATTGAATCAGAGTTTTCAACTAACTTACTTATGAACTCACCAACCTAGTGTTGACTTTGTTTAAATACATGTTTTCTCAGGTGACGAACAGGTGTAGAGACATACATGCAAGGTTTAAGCTAGAGGACTTTTAGAAGACCTAGCTTATTTTGTGTTGCATGCTTTTGGTGCCTAAACATTGAATCATCTTTTGTATATCTTGTACATATACAAGATATAGTTACATTGATTCTTTTGGTAGATTTACTTGATTAAATTATGAACAATACAATGTAATTTAATCTTGTAATTCTATATCATAGATGTATTAGCATTTCTCATTTTGATTATCATGTGCTATGTAACAATCTGATCATTTGATTATCACTCAAAGATATCGCGCCCCGGGAACCTTCCGCCCGACGGGAAAACCCGATCCGTTCCCGCCGGCCCGGGGTGTGACATCTGTTATCTCCCACTTCGGTCCAACAAATTGGAGACCGAAATTTTCTACCATAGAGTGCTTCAAAAGGAGCACATCCAATGCTACTGTGGTAGCTATTGTTGTAGGAGAATTCAATGAGAGGTAAGTGTGTATCCCAACTTCCACCGAAGTCTAGGATGCATGTTCTCAACATATCCTCTAGGGTTTGAATGGTGCGCTCGCTTTGTCCATCCGTTTGTGGATGATAAGCAGTGCTCAAGTTAACACTTGTCCCTAAGGATTGTTGCAATGATTGCCAGAACCGCGAAGTAAATCGACTGTCCCGGTCAGAAATAATAGACAATGGCACCCCGTGCCTCACTACTATTTCATCGATGTATAGTCTTGCTAATTTCTCCATCTTGTATGTCTCTCTGATCGGCAAGAAGTGTGCGGACTTGGTCAATCGATCAATGATGACCCAAATAGAATCGTATCCGCTGGAAGTGCGGGGTAGCTTAGTAATGAAATCCATAGCTATTTGTTCCCACTTCCATTGTGGTATCTCTGGTTGTTCCAGCAAGCTCGAAGGTTTCTGGTGTTCGGCTTTGACTTTGGCACATGTGAGGCATTTGCCGACATAAGTGGCAATGTCTTTCTTCATGCCCGGCCACCAATAAAACGACCTAAGATCTTGGTACATCTTATCGGCACCAGGATGAACTGAGTAACGTGTCTTGTGTGCCTCGTCAAAAATGAGTGTTCGAAGTTCATCTACTGCTGGAATCCAAACACGATCCAGATAATAGATAACTCCGTCTTGTTTTGTCTTGAAGTGTTTCTCGGCTCCACAATCGAGCTCGCGTTTCAGGTTGTCTCTTGCCACTGCTTCCTGTTGTGCTTGTAAAATATGATCTCTCAAGCTTGTTTGCACAGTCATTCCCATTGCGCGAACGCGTAAGGGTTTGACTCTTTCCTTCCGGCTCAAAGCATCTGCAACGACATTTGCTTTTCCCGGATGGTATTTGATCACACAATCGTAATCGTTCAGGAGCTCAACCCAACGTCTCTGTCTCATGTTAAGCTCCTTCTGATCAAATATGTGTTGTAGACTCTTGTGATCTGTGAAGATAGTGCATTTGGTACCATACAGGTAATGTCTCCAAATCTTTAATGCAAAAACAACAGCTCCCAGTTCTAGATCGTGTGTCGTGTAATTCTTCTCATGTATCTTCAGCTGTCGTGAGGCATAAGCAATGACTTTGTCTCGTTGCATCAAAACACAACCGAGTCCCTGATGGGAAGCATCACAATAAACAACAAAGTCATCACTGCCTTCTGGGAGTGTTAAGATTGGAGCATTGCACAATCTTTGTTTCAATGTCTGGAATGCCTCCTCTTGCTTATGTGTCCACACAAAAGGTTCAGACTTCTGTGTGAGCTTGGTGAGAGGCAAGGCTATCTTAGAGAAATTCGAGATGAATCTCCTGTAATAACCTGCCAATCCCAGGAATGATCGGATCTCCGTTGGTGTCGTAGGCACATCCCAGTTCTTGATTGCTTCTATCTTGGCAGGATCCACGTGAATACCATCACTGTTAATCACGTGACCCAAAAACTGAACTTCTCTCAACCAAAATTCACACTTGGAGAATTTGGCATAGAGTTGTTCCTCTTTCAGGAGCTCCAAAACTGTCTTGAGGTGTTGTTCGTGTTCCTTCTCGTCCTTTGAATAAATCAGTATATCGTCAATAAAGACAATAACAAACTGATCAAGATACGGTTTGCACACCCGGTTCATCAAGTCCATGAACACAGCCGGTGCATTCGTCAATCCGAATGGCATCACCATGAATTCGTAATGACCATATCGGGTACGAAAAGCCGTCTTTGGTATGTCTTCCTCTTGAATCCGGAGCTGATGATAGCCTGATCTCAGGTCTATCTTTGAAAAGTACTGTGCTCCCTGTAACTGATCAAACAGATCATCAATCCTCGGCAACGGTACCGATTCTTGATGGTGAGTTTGTTGAGTTCTCGATAATCAATGCACATCCTGAAAGTTCCATCCTTCTTCTTGACAAAAAGAACCGGAGCTCCCCACGGGGAAAAGCTCGGTCGGATGAATCCTTTATCGAGAAGTTCTTGTAACTGATTAGACAACTCCTGCATCTCAGATGGTGCAAGTCTATAAGGAGACTTAGCTACTGGAGTTGCTCCCGGAATCAGATCGATTCGGAACTGCACCGATCTCTCAGGTGGCAGTCCCGGTAAATCATCCGGAAAGACTTCTGCAAAATCTCTCACGACCGGTACATCTTGAATCTTGATCACCTTTTTGTCTTTCTGAATCACGTGAGCTAGAAATGCAACACATTGTTTTCGTAAATACTTGCGAGCCTTCATGCACGATATTATCTTGACAATGCGTTTTGCTTGGTCTCCACGAATCTCCAAGACTTCATTGTTCTCCATAGGAATACGTAGTAGTTTATCGGAACAGAGGAACTCGACTCTGTTAAGAGATAGCCAATCCATTCCGATAATGACGTCGAAACTGCCCAGCTCCATCGGTATCAAGTCAATGGAAAACGTGTGATCGCCAAGTGTTAGTGGGCAATTCCTAAATATTGTGTCTACTGTGATCTGTTTGCCGTTTGCTATCTCAATAGTGTAAGGAGAGTCTAACAGTTCCTTATCATAATTAAGATGGCATGCAAAGTCGGATGAGATAAAACTCTGATCCGCACCAGTATCAAACAGTATGGATGCATATGAGTCAGATAAGAGAAATGTACCCGTGACCACATTCGGGTCTTGACGAGCAGCAGCAGCTCCTATCTGAAAGGCCCCTCCTCTTGGTGCTTGAGCCCCTTGTTGGTTCCTCCTGGGACAATCCCGAGAGAAATGTCCTGGTTCACCACAGTTGTAGCAAGACCTAGGATTTGCAGCAGCAGCAGCAGTGGCTGCATTGTTGTTTCTGTTTTGAGTCTTCGGACTCCTGCAGTGAGTCACCATGTGACCAAACCTCCCACAGTTAGTACAGTGTCTGCACGGGACGTTCGGTAGATGGTGGTACTGGCATGAGTTGCACAAAGGTGCAGTGCCAGTATATGGCTTTCTGATATGTAGTGGTGGTGGCTGATTAAGCATTGGGGCCTGAGTAGTGGCAGCAAAGTTCCTTGCCACTTTTTGTTTCTTAGCCGGACGTTTATCCGACTTCTTGGAAGTTCCAGCTTTGGCTGTTTCAGCCTCATCCTTTAACACTCCAGACCTTACCATCACCTTGGTAAGTTTAGCTGAGAGGGAGATAGCAGCCTCCAAAGTAGCAGGATAAGCAGCCAACACGATACTTTGGATGCAAGAAGGTAATCCCGCCACATAACGGTCAATCAGCTTTTCCAATGTTGGTACCATTTCTGGCACCAAAGCTACCAACTCATGATAGCGAGTGGTGAAGGTCATATGATCAGCTCCCTTCATTACATGGTTCGAGAGTTCCGTCTCTAACTGCTGCAGTTCATGTTTCGGACAGAATTCGTTTTTCAGAAGAAGTTTGAACTCTGCCCAGGGCATTGCCATTGCTTCGTCTCTTCCCTTAGCTCTGATCTGTGCGTTCCACCATGTCAAAGCTCTCTTGCTAAAGGATCCAGCTGCATAGCGCACTTTGTGATGTTCCGGACAACTACTTATGTCCAAAGTGTTCTCCATTTTCTCAAACCATTGAATTAGTCCAACAGCTCCTTCGACTCCTGTGAAACTTGGGGGTTTGCATCCTACAAAAGACTTGTAGGAGTAGTCAGAAGTATGACCAGTGTTTCCACTAGCCTCTCCTGTAGAATGGCCAGAAATGTTGCCGTGGCCTTGAATCCTGTTTATCATCTCTGGGATGACATCTTTCAGCTGACTTGTCAGTTGAGTACTCAGCAGTGTTGCCAAGGCGATAGTAGCAGGATCTATCATCTGAACATTGCTTGAGCCTGGTGGTGGAGAGTGCGGAGGAGGAGGAGGAGGTGGTGGTGAATGTGGAGGAGAGTCAGGTGGTGTTGATGTCGAGGAGTGCGGAGCTGAACCTTGAGTCAGCGGTAATAGAGGTGGTTGTCTTCGCGGCGGCATTCTGATCATAACCGAAAAGAAATCGGTTAGTGCAGTGATCAGAAGCAGAAGACATATGCAAATAGAATCCTACGTCATGATATTTCTACATGAGGGTCCCTAGGTTATAGTCTAGGCCAAACCGTTTAAGTAATATGACCTATATTTCTCTATAACCATGGCTCTGATACCAATCTGTCACACCCCGGGCCGGCGGGAACGGATCGGGTTTTCCCGTCGGGCGGAAGGTTCCCGGGGCGCGATATCTTTGAGTGATAATCAAATGATCAGATTGTTACATAGCACATGATAATCAAAATGAGAAATGCTAATACATCTATGATACAGAATTACAAGATTAAATTACATTGTATGGTTCATAATTTAATCAAGTAAATCTACCAAAAGAATCAATGTAACTATATCTTGTATATGTACAAGATATACAAAAGATGATTCAATGTTTAGGCACCAAAAGCATGCAACACAAAATAAGCTAGGTCTTCTAAAAGTCCTCTAGCTTAAACCTTGCATGTATGTCTCTACACCTGTTCGTCACCTGAGAAAACATGTATTTAAACAAAGTCAACACTAGGTTGGTGAGTTCATAAGTAAGTTAGTTGAAAACTCTGATTCAATCACATGCATTGTCCCAATGTTTTGTTATGTTGCTTGTATGTGTAATGTTCATATGTTCACTTGATGGCTCCTCAATAGTTATACTTACAAACACTATGTTATCCTAGTAGTGATGCTTATATATAGGGCATATGTAAGGGAACAAGCCCTAGCCAACATCCCACCACATCACGACTAGAACTCCACACTACTTGTAATACAACTATTGATCCCCATTCCCATGTCACCTGATTGTCCCATTGTTAATCACCTGTGTTTCCATGAATAGAATAATATAATGATAGCGTTGTAGTTATCAAACCGAAGTATTGACAACCATTTGTATAGTAAGGATGTTAGATTTAGTAAATCTGTTCCTTGTATTATTCTATTGTCTGTGTGTTAACTGTTATGTTACACTTTTAATTAATTAAAAGTGTTAGTTAACTGTTGTCATGTATTGTCCAATGCAGTGTATAGAGCCCAAATGGAACCCATTGTAATCCTCACATAATCAGATTCCAATGCCTTCCATTCACCTCTATCCCACCGTGTGATCCCAAGGCCTTTACGGGGATTGTCTCATGTAATTAACAAAGTCGAATAAGAACTAGTCTTATTACATTATGTTAATTATGTGTGATTGGCAGTGATAGGCATGAAGTTACGTTATCATGGTCGCCGTTCACAGTAATCCATATGGTCACCATGTAATCCTTAAGCCGTAGTAAGAACAAGTCTTAGTACCCTTAAGTGACGCAGGTGGTGGATAATCAATGCGATCATACTACCCAGTAGTATGTTTTTAGGGTGTTGATCAAATGTTATAAGCAATTGACTTATCACACTTGATCACTTATAATGTGGAATGATATTCAGAAGATATTTTATCTTCTGATCATTCATGTGCTGTGATGTGTCATCATGTTTCACTGTAATAGTTCTCATTGTTCGTTTGTGTATGAATTTGTCTCAATGTTCATTCCTGTAGGAATAACCAAGTGTTATAAGATAATTCTTACAACCGTGTTATTCCCATATGTTGATGATTATGAAAGTACATTATCATAATCTCCTGAGTTTCCCTGTTATCTCATGATCATACAAGCATGCATACAATGATAAGCGATAATAAACAATTTAATATTATCAAAATCAAAGTATAAATAACATGTTAAGCAAAACTTTTAAATAAATAAAAGTAAACATGTTTCTCAGCCCCGAGAGTTAAAATCAGTAAAGATTAAAGTAAAAGGGGCATATGAACTCACCTTGTTGTTGTAGGGTTGACTTAGCTTAAAAAGAAAGAATGCACGCGCTCTTTAATTGTCCTTGTAGTTGTGTTCACTTTCCTGTATTGATTTCATGACGTATTTAACTTATAAGTATAAATTGTAGGTTTTGTGCGCGTGTACGTGTTAGTCTTAAAATTGATTAATCATTCGCGTGTCTCGGTCATTGTTCGGCATTCGGCCCATCTTAGTTGTTCAAGGCTTGACAACCTTTATCCCACTAAGTTTAAATTACTTACTTTGTTATGGATTTTACACTTTATTTGTTTACTTTCATGACAAAAATTTCTAAGTAACAACTTAGATCCTTAAATTAAAGTTGCAATCCTGTGATATCTTGAAATCTATCTTTAATAGTCCGGTTCTTGTATTCGTTAAAACTAAGCCTTGTGGGCTTACTATTGGACCATGAGTTATGTGTATGGGTCAAAATGATGGGCCGGTTGCTTACTTGACTCGTTGAAGGTTGTGGGCCAAAATTTAAGGGCTATTGGGCCGGTTTGGTTAATGTTGGGCCTCATGATCGATCAAATCACATGGGTTGAATGAGGTATGTGTGGGCTAAATAATCTGGGCCCAAAATGGCATTGGGCCTAACAAGACTACCTTTGGATCATGTTTACAACGTGTAGTCTATAAGAAATCTGGAAAACTATCTAGGCCTACTAACTGATCATTGGCCAATGGTTTTTAAGATTGGGCTTCGGTTGTCTAGACCAAGGAACCGGCTGTTGGGCCAAGTAATGGGTCAAACACTGTTGCTGGGCTGAAGAAATGGGCTGCTAAGCCGGTTGTAATAGAGTAGGCCGCACAAGGCAATTAGGCCAAACAAGTGAAGTTGAGCTGGTCAAATACTATGGGCCGACTAAAGGTGGTGTGGGCCAAAGGTTCATGGACTAATTGAGCTAGAGTTGGCTAAATTGGTGGGCCGAACGAATAATTCCATGGATCAATGAAATCGGAGTTGGGCCAGAACACAAGAAATAGGCCTCATGTTGTAAACTTGGCTAGGGAGTTCGTCTGCTACAAAAAAAAATGAACACAGCTTCCATGCAGCGAACCTTGTTCGTGATTTGGCAGAAGGTTCGTCGTCCACTGTTGGTTCGTGAGCACCACAGGTTCGCAGAGGTCAAGTGAAGGTTCGTCAAGCAAAGGGGGTTCGTCACTCTCGAAGGTTCGATGCCTGAAAAGCTTCGGTTGTTGTTGGCGGGGTTCGTGACTCAAGTTGAGGTTCGGTGCATGGATGAGAAGGCTCGGTGGTCGTCATGGCGAACCTAGGGTTCGGTGACTGCTGAGGAGGGTTCGTGGGACATGAAACTGGTTCGGCAAGGGGGTTCGCCGGGGTTGGGTTCAGTTCGTGACCAGGTGAGGGTTCGCCTAGGTTGATGAATGGTTCGGCCACTGTAATACCGCGAACCCTGTGGGTCCTCCTTCAACACTCAGCTCCAACCCTCGTGCTAACCTTTCCCATGGTGACGTTTAGCCCAGCTCAGTCGGTCGTACTGTAAGAGCGAGTGTGGGTTGACCGGTTGTGCAGGTGGGTCGAACAAAGCACCAAAAAAAACATGTAAAAACCCTATTTTTCAGCACTTTATCACGTGATTACCTTCGATTTGGCTGGAGAAATTACAAGATCCGTTGTACTTTTGTGTAGGGGACTTCAAGGGCTACGCGTGGGTTCGAAAATCACTCAAATCGGTCCACAAACGAGGAAGATATCAAGGATTGAAGGTGTGAAAATGGTGGTTGTGTTCTTGACCGGAAATGTAGAGAGAGAAGGAGATGTGTGAGTGAAAAATGAGAAAAAAACATAATTATTTGGTCTTTTATATCACGTGTGGTGTCCGGGTCCGTTTCGGTTGCTCGGTTCGCATTTTTGTCGCGTATCCGGAAAATTACGCGTAATTTAAAATAAATAATTAAAAATGTTAATTTAATTAATTTGATGAGTTTCAAAATTGTAAAAATGCTAATTTATTTTATTTAATTAATTTAAAATTCGTTTCGTGTCGTAATTCGTTTTCGTTCCGTCGAATCGCGTCACCATCGCGCGTATTCGTTCGAATCGTCATTCGAACGAACACGAAGATGGTTTTGCTTTCCGACTTTTGTTTTCTACTTTCCAGTCATCATTTCAGAACGTTAAACTCACAGATATGTTTGTGTGAATCGTCACCCACGCAAACACACTGTCAGTTCGTTATTCTGAAACGACACTGCAGTTTATGTTTTAATTGTGTTTCCTCACTGTCGGACTCAACTAAACATCCTGTTTTCATCTTGTTTTCACATTGAATTGTCGGCCATCTGATTCCTGTCGTCTATGGACATCAGATCGCAACCGATTTGTTTCTGATAATTGTTTGAACACCGTTGTTTCTCATGATTTGTTGTGTTAACTGTAATTAAGTTTTCACTTAATAAACACAACTAACGTTTCAAATGTACGTTGTACTTAATGTATTTAAGTTTACACGAAAATACGTACAACTGTTCTTGTATTTAGAATTCTGTTAATACAAAAACTGTTCACAAATACGCATGTACACATAGTTACTGTATGCAAGTACACGTACCGTACGGACTTGCCGGGCGGTCAGGTACTAGTTGTCACAGAATATGGAGATGTCGTGAACCTTACTGAAAATGTCACGCTATTGATGTCCCAATGACGCATCACTGCACCGGTGTAATCAGCTTGTTGAAGACTTGCTTGGATATCACAATCAGAATAACTTTTAGATACGAAATAGTCAAATGTCTAAAAAAAAGGCTAATAACAATCACATACGTCACATTAACTATACAAGTGATAATTAATACCACAATAAAAGTATCATATGCATATACAACAACGTTAGTTTCAGAATTTTAAACAATGAAAAGAACGCTTGAAGGCTAAAAATGTTCAAATTGAAGATAGAAATATACTAAAAAGGCTATGAAATTCAAGTGATAAAAAAAACTGTAATATATCATGCTCTTGACAAGGTTGTTGTAAAGACCTGTAATATCATCATGACCTGAACCATGGCTCAAACAATTACCAACCCAGGGACTCAAACAATGACCCGAGATGGCTCAAACAAATGACCCGGCTCATGAACCAAACCAAATTTTAACTATGATCCGTCGCATGAACCAAGCAATGATGTGAACCATGACACTATCCACAAACCAAACCATGACCCGATCCATGAACTGCCCCCATGACACGACCTGTGATCTAACCATGAGCTAAACAATAACCGACTGATGGTTTGAACCATGATTCGACCCACGACCCGACTCATGATTCGATGACTCGACCCATAAATTGTATTATATTCCTTTATCTTTTCATGTCTATCAAAGAACATGAAGTAATGAATCATTTTATTATCATAGGTAATCAAACAAGATAATGGAATAGTAATAATCCATTTCATTCCATTCTCTCGACCATTCTTTTTATTCATACCAAACATACCCTAATTGATTAACTTTCTGTGTGTGGGCTCTGCCCACGCATGTGTCATAAAAGAAAACATCATATTCTCCATTTAAACTTAGATTGCCAACTCCACCATGCAAAAACACTCTTTGTAGAGGAAAATACATATATTATCTTATATTATAAGGAAAGGAGCCAAAATGACGACATTCATAATATGTCAAAAGTTTTACATCGATGTTATGCAGTGGTAGTTGGAGTTCGGTTAATGTAGTGTCGGTCTTTAACTTAACAAATCTAGATGTAAGGGCCTATAGCATCCCAATTTTTTGGGCATCAATTGTTCGGTTATCAATAAGGTTATTTGTTTGGTCATTTTGTATCTGAAAAATTAAGAAGTCCACTCACATTCTCAAAAAAGAAAATGTGTTTAAGATTCTCTCTTTCAAATTAATGACACCTTTTTGCGTTTTCATTTCACAATTACTTGACGTTAGAATAAATATTTTATTGATGGTATGAGTGAAAACTTTAAACAAACTTTCTAGTGATGAATAGTAATCAAGCTAATTAACAAAAAGTAGCAGTATTATAAAATACCATCATTAAGTATTGTACTTTTTAACATTCTTTGTGCATATAATTTTTGAATATCATTTGTTAACTTTAATTATGAGTAACTTATGTAGAGACAAATTAATATATTTTATGCTTTTTGAAATTTATGAGTCATAATTTTTATCACAAATAGAAAACTATTTACAAAAAATGCCTCAATTTTTATACTTTATCATTTATGATTATCATTGGTTAATTGTAATTATTAGCAAACTTATATAGGGCCAATGTGGGACTAGCCTACTTGGTAGAGGCATTGTCTCTCAGGAAGGAGGTCTTGGGTTCAAATCCAAGCAAGATGTATTTGGGTGTAATTTAAAAGTAGGACTATTGTTGTTCAAAAAAAAAAAAAGTAAACTAATGTAGGGATAAATCAACATATTTTTATTTTTTTTTAAATTTACGAAGCATAATTTTTTATCATAAACAAAAAGTTATTAACAACAAATGCTTCAATTTTTGTACTTACCTCGAGCCTAATGTTTTCAGAACCGGACCGGACGTCGAACTGGTCTCTTTACTGGTCAGAGGTCTGACCGGTTAGACCGGTCGAACCGGATTTAAGAACCAGATGATTTTATAAAGATATATATATAACTGGACCTGTCCGACCACCGGTTCGACCGGTCGGTTCACCCAAAATGGTCCAGAACCTCTAACCGGACCGGTTCACCCACCGGTTCCCTGTCCGACCGGCCGGTCCGGTTTTCAAAACATTGCTCGAGCCTCCCAAAAAGCTTGAGTCAGCCCTAGGTTGATGATCAGCAGCATTTCAGTCAGTCGTTAAAGGTGGATGACAATTATGAGCAATGACGAAGCTTTATAGGGGCCGAGGGGCTACCGCCCCCCCTCTTTTTCCGTCCATAATGTTAATTTTTAGGCCGAAATGTTGTTTTTAGTTAAAAATAGTGGTTTCGCCCCGTGCCTGGCTTCAAAAAATAAACATGTATTCCATGTTTCAAAATTTTCCGTCCCCCTCTTACTCCGTCCAAGCTCAGTCACTGATTATGAGTCATCTTTAGATGGCATTTTGAGCGGAACAAAGTTGTTGGGAATTACGGTTATAATCATTTGAAAGCGTGAAACAAAAGGAGGAGAATGATTTAGAGATTTGGGATTATGGGAATCGAGAAAAATGCAAAAGATTTTAAACGATAAAACTACTAGCAACCATTGTGAGTTATCATTGTTAAATGGCTAATTAATAGTGATTGACGGTTATATATGAAAAGAAAAACAATCGAGAGTTTCACTTCATTAGTTCATTGTTAAATCTTAAGCCGAAAGATTATTATTTGTTTTAAATACTGTTTTTTTCCTTCCTCATTTCAAAAAAAATAATATGATTGTATGTCTCGTAAATTTCCGCTTTTTTAAATGTTCAAGATTCATCACTCATCAAAGCATCAAAATAAAATTAAGAACATGCAGATCGGTTGTTACTTTCGGATGCAATCAAAGACATAGATTGAGAGTTAGTGTTATTGGGTGTTCCACTGGCTCTGTACGGTGGTCGCAGAGAGTGGCATTGGTTGAGAATTAGGCGATCACATACGAAGTCACAAATGAACTCATTTAAGTAGTGAGGTCATGGGTTCAAATCTTGACTAAAACGGTTAGTAAGGGGTTTTACCACATAATGAGTTTCCTCCTGAGTAGCAGGTGGATTTGCTTGGTTCAGCTCTCACGACACCTGCGCTTTAGATTCCGAAGAGTTGGTAGCGGACTATGATTGCAGCGTGTGGGATTTTGGATCCGAGAATCCATTTGGGCTATGAAAAGACATGACGCTGAGACCTTGTTAGCTGTTAAAAAAAAAAACAAAGTTCCGCCAAAACATAGATCGATAACAATAAATATGAGAGGGATTTAAGGAAAGAATTGAATAGACATTATTTTTACCATCACCAATGTAGTCATAGGAGGAGAATAAGGAATCGATATTGAAGATCTCATTCTTAACAATTTTATAACTTTTATATTCTCTTTTATGAACAAAATATCAAAATATAATATAATTATTTACTTGTAGAGTATTGATTTTGATTTTGTCAAACACACACTACACATTAACAAAATTATTATTGTGTATATATTTATTAAGCTAATACCTTGTGTATAAAGCAGTTATACAATATAAAGCTAGAACTTCCGAGCATCGAATTTACGTAATCTAAGAAATAACATTAAATTTTGACAAAGCTACGATTGAAGACAGAAAGGTACAAAATATGAGAAGTGAGTTTTTTTTTTGGAAAGTTTTAAATAATTAATGAAGAGAAGGGAGAGACGAAGCAACCTAAAGGACTTAGAATATTTAGGAAACCATGTAATCCGATAAGAAAGATACTACTTAGATTGAGAATTCTAATGGTAACTTTAATAACGTTGAGAATGACTTGCTTGATTTAACCGGAACTTAAGATACAGTCGTAAAAGAAGGCATTCAAAAACATCAGATCACTTTGTCAGTCTCTTTGATACTAACAAATGAACTTAAGGGTTGTGTGAAAGATCACTTGGGTTAGGGGTATACATGAAACCAAAATAAACCCAACCCAAAGTCGAAAAACTGAAAAATTTAAACCATAATAACTGAACACAAAAATAAACCGACGGGTTTTTTTTCCAAAAAACCGAAAGTTTAGGTTAATTTTGTTTCATCTAAAAGACTAAAATAAAAACCGAAAAACCTAACCCAAAGTCGAAAAACCGAAAAATTTAATAATTTATAAACAATCTATTTTTATATTTCTTGGTACTTGATACCAAAAGCCATAAATATGGACAAGAGTTTCAAATAAACTAAATGAATAATACCAAGCATACAATAAACATATATTTTATTATTTTTAGGCATATGATAATCAAAACACAAATGATTTTACTGAATTTAAATATTTTTATATATAGTTTTAAGTATTAAGTAGTGTTTTAGTTAAATATTTTTTAGTTAAGAATGCCTTGTTTGGTGAGTCTCTCCAAACATGAATTAATCTAAGGATTGTGTCATTTGATCAATCTCAACTATTTCGTTACACTAGAAATGAAAGTGTGCAAAGGAATCAATTAGTTAATTTATGATATTATGGAATAAAAAAGAAATTTAAAAGTAATTCAAAGGCAAGCCTAATGGTCACGTAATTCACCACAGAAACTCTAAAAACTAACACAATCCAAATTTCCTTACGCTTATTGTCTTAGGAATGATAATTATACTGTTTTTATTAATATAACATAACAGTATCCTAATGTTTAAGTGGCTAAAGTAAACCCTAATTAAAATTGACACAAAGTGTAACCCTAAACTAATAAAACTTGTTTAAAACACATATAACAAGTAAAACCTATTAACTAGAGATTATAATGCAACATTATATCATTATAACACCAACATTACATCAATATCAATCATATATAATTTGATCTTGTCCAAAGTCAATCAAAATCTCATAAAACAAAACCCCAAAAATACTCTAAAATCTAATGATCATCACCCAAATCAAGGTAATACGAGGGTTATTGCCTAAAAAACTATGTTTAAAACATCAATACTAACAATCTTTGATGAAAACATGTTCAAATATTTCCAAGGAAGTAGTTAAGGTGGAAAAGGACAACCTATATGTCTCAGGTTCCATTCCGACTTAAGGCGATTTCCTTAGAGGACAACCTATATGTCTCAGGTTCTATATATATAAATGGTGAGGTTGTAGTAAGAAAGATTAAATTTGTGAGAAATGTGAGAAAGATTGTTACTATATTTATAATTTAATAATTGATATCAAAGTTGTATTAAAAAAATTAGTGTAAAAGTATTTTAGTCATAAACACATTTTTTGACTTTTTATCATATTCCTCCAATTTTTTAAACGGTCATAACTTTTATATACGATATTATTAGTATTTTATAAAAATTACACCAAAAAAACGAGCATTTTTTATCTTTAAAATGAGTGTTGTATTGTTATTTTTTTAATAAAAAATAAAAACTACGTTTTCTTTCACCTTTTATATATGTAATGCGTCATTGTGTCTTTTTGTCTATTATTGTGTCTTTTTGTTTGTCGTTGATTCCTTTTTCAGTCATTATGTCTTACTATTTTTTTTTCTAAAATGATGAGCTTTTAAAAATAATAATGACGAAACAACACAATCACGTAATTTTTATATGTAAATCATAATGATAAAACAAAAACAAATTCATCTAATACATAAAAAACAATGATAAGATATAATCAAATAGTCAAAAACATAAAACACAATGATGAATACATACATACATACATATATATATATATATACTAGGTTATAAACCAGAGTATTGCACGGGTTTGAGTAATAAAATGATGCAATTAAAATATATTTATGATGAATTACATAATCAATTGTATATAAATACATTTTATAATTACAAATCCAATTTATAAATCTCTAAAACTTCTTTAAATACAACGTACAATTATCCGTGAAAAAGTTGGTTGTTTCAGTAACAAACCATCTTTTGACAATCGTTAGCCTTGACTTTTATTTATTAATATTACAAATAATAAGTGTAAGTAAATTGTCTTATTTGAAATTTAAACATAATTTTACTATGTGTGACACCCCGTAATTTCCAGGTCAACTTATTGTTTATTTAAATGTTTATTTAAACGATTTACGTATACGTGGCATTAGAAATAGTTTAATTTAGTGTGACATGTGGCACTACAGTACGAACACTGACACACAACGAGATAATTCAATGAATTATCGGCAAACAACACACACGTGTCAAAATACACGAACGTTGGTGAACGTTTAGCACATTGTGTAACACAACACTCGAGACCTCATGGAACTCTCACACATTGAACTTGGAAGTTCAAACGAGGCCAAACGATCGTTCGTAGACATGAAAACGGTGACGAACGGATCAAACACATTGAAATAGGCTTATTGGGCCTGACAAGTGGGCCAGGCGGTACGCCTGACCCGAAGACCTGACCTCTGGCGATACGCGCGGATGAGGCAAGTGGGCGCCACATCCGGTGGCCCCGCGCGCTACGCCTGGCACCACTCCTTCTCGTCAGGCGATACGCCTGGCAGCTAGGATCGTAGAAAATTTCTTAAAACCACAAAAGCCATCATTTCACCTATCTTAATCATTTTAAACACCCTTGCACGCCATTAATCCGGCTTATCTCGATCAGAACTCCCTACTATCACCATTTTCACTCAAGAACTTCCATTGTTGAAGCTCATCTTGAAGGTTTGAAGCTCATCTTGAAGGATTGAAGACCCAAGAAGTCAAGAGAAGCACCCAACCTCTTCTTGCACCTGTCGTGGGTTGTTCCAGAAGCATTAAGAGGTGTACTTGTCATCATCTCCATGATCTAGAAGCATTGAAAGGTAGTCTTCATGAGTTTTACACACTTACAACACATCTATGCACACATGCATGGGTAAAACCCACATGCAAGCACTATGGCACCACATGCACGAGATTTGCTTCTGGGTTTGTTGGTTTTAATGTGTTTTAAGGTGATCTAGGATGATTAGAATGCATCTTGTGATGATCTATGATGTTGTGTATTTATAGATTTCATGATTTGTTCATAAAGTGATGAAATATTTGCATGCATGTATGATCCATGTGTATTGAGATGATTTTTGATGTTGAGATGTGATTATAGATGATATTGGAAAATCATTACATGGTTAGATTTGATTAAAATGGTTTAAAATGGACTTTCCAAATATAGTAACTTTTTATTACACCTTGTTGATAAATGTTGAAAGATGGTCATGCATGTATACGAAATTGCTACTTGGATGATATTGTGATGATGTTGATGCTTAGGAATGTGATTTGGATATTGATGATGGCCATTTTTAGCAAAGTTACTAAATATAGTAACTTTTGCGGACCAAATGTTGTTAAGTGATAAATTTGGCTAGATTGGTATGTTTAAAAGATGTTAAATGGTTTATGATTTTGTTTTGTGACATTAAAATGGACTAGAAGTCCTTAGATGGTCATTTTTATGCAAAAACTACAAAGTTACTATTTATGGTAACTTTATTTTTTACAAAACCCGACTTAGGAACAATTTGTGTGATTTAAGCATGCTAAGTGATTTATTATGTTTTGACATGATGAATGCATGCTAAGTTAGATGGTTTCCGATATCACGTATGCTATAAATGAAAACTTTCCATTTTAGGAAACTTTTGTTTGCTAACATGCTATAAACGACCTATGTGACTTCGTATGAAGATGTGTTATGTGTTAACATGATCACGTAGGACTAAAGAGAATGCTAGAACTCTAAAATCGTTATGCTTCGTGAACTTTCCATAAATGGAAACTTACTATAAATAGTAAGTTGTCCATATACACGACTTGCGCGTTTAGCACACGACGAGCACTTACACGATTGCTACACGATTCACAACCAACATGTCACACCCCGGCCGGCGGCGGAATCACCGGGGCGTGATGCGATAGATTGTTCAAAGACTACACGGCACTATTAAAGTTGCGATATAATTGAAGTTCAATTTCATTTCAATCACAAATCATGTAGCATGGAGTTCAAGCAAATAATAAATAACAATCATAAAACAAACTAAATCCTTTTGTTAAATTCTAAGTCCAATCTCTAAGTTTGCTATGAGTCCAACTTCAATTCTTCACCTAACCTGCCACATGCAAAAATAGAGTTTTGTCAACAACAATAGTTGTTGAGCGAGCAACCAAATTGTGAATACATATGTAATAATCATGATCAGTGTTATATAATAATCAACATCACCGCTATATACTACAATGAGTACAACAAGATGTCTTGTGATGTATTTTTCGCCTTTTTAACACTTGGTATGCCTACCGATGCGAAGAGGGCGCTAGTCTCTTAGGCTACTAAATATTGTAACTGTAATTGAAACTACACTTGTAACTGTAATCAACACTTTGCAACCAACACACAATGAAATTAAACAACTTGAAGTGCAACATTGAAAGTAATATAGAAATTAATTGAAAATCATGTAACACATAGATCATGAGTAATGAAATCAACAACAACACTGAGATCTTGAATAATGGCATGTGACAGCCCTCAAAATTGTAAACAAAGAGAGGGATTTGGTAAACTCACCTTGGTGACAGTAAGCAAGTACATTTCCAAACAAGTAGGCACACCAGTGTGTTCACAATCCTATAAAAGCAATTTCATAGACAACACAAATAAGAACCTAAACAATAGTTCAAGTTCGTTTCATGTTTGTGTCATGATTCACTATAATTATAGGATGATCATTTTGGTTAGAGTTCACATTGGTGGTTCAATTGCAAATATGCTAGAATTTAGGTGTTATTGTCACATGGTTAAACCTTACTTAATATTTTTATTAAATTATGAAAATTTTACACAAGCTAATTTGATATGTTAATAAAGTTTTGTAAAAATATTAGAATTAAATTCAAAGTTTAAATGGTCCATCTAATGCAAGCACGTTGTCTTATCATCACAGTTCCAAAACTGGAACAGCGTGTAGCATTTTTGCAATTTTGGAAAACCAAACAATATCCAAAAATTATGAAACTTATATTTTGTGAAACTAGACTCAAATTACTAGATAATGGGATTTGGAATCACCAAATTTAGTGTTTATATGACTAAGTTATGGCTAGTTAAAGTTAGTGCAAAATTTTGTTCGCCCAGTAACATCTGGACCAGCTTGTTTGCGTGACCATTTTGAAAGACCAAATGACATCAACAAATTATGAAATTTATATGGTTAGAAAGTAGACTCAAAATACTTGATCTTAGGCTTTTGAATCGACAAAATTGACTCAGTTTTGACCAAGTTATTACATCTTAAAGTTGACCATACTTCTTCTACCAGATGAAGTTTCGTTTTCCTAGGTTGTGTTTTGTGAAGTTTTGTGCACCAATTGTTATGGTGTCATGATTAATGACTCTCAATATATCTTATAACATATATAAACATGGAATCAAACACTTGTAGTGTGTTAATCTTCACAAATCAAGAACATAGAAGTTAGGGTTTTACCAAAAACAGGATTCCTTCAAAATTGATGTTGTTAGGTTGTTGATTGTGACTCCAAGACTCCCAATCAAGCAAGAACCAATCAAAAACGAACCAATTGATGATGATATGTTGCTGTTGTAGGTTGTCGGCTACGGATTTGAGATGGAAATTCTCGTGGATAATGATTGATGATACTAGTAATGGTGATTGTTGATGTAGTATTGGTTTCCAACTTCAAATCGCCAATCAATTGCAAGAATGAGATCCAAATCAGTGTTTCTTGTGGGTTTAGAGGCTGAATTCGACCAAACCAGGGGGAAAGGAGGCTGATATGTTCGTGATTTGCCAAGGGGAGGGATTAGGTTTAGTTTAACTTTGGTAATTTACACTTTTGGCACCCGTAGTTCGTATTTATGTTCATATTGACCCCCATAACGATTTGAAAACTTTCTAACACTGAAAATACTTCCAATTTATCTAATATAAGTTTTAAAAAAAATAAATCTCAATCTTTCATAATGTCGGTTTACTCGTTTAGAATCTAAATTGTGCGTTTCCGGCTTTTTCGTACGTAAAGATTTTACAGAATTAATTGTATCCGTCCAAGTCAATTAGAATTAAGTTATTATAATAATATATATTCAAAATTATTATTATAAATATTTTTTTCTTAATATTTATTTAATGTTCGCAAGCTGTGGTGCGTATGCGAAATTTGCGAATCGTTCCGAATTGCTGTTACGGAAACCGTTTTGTGTTTGAACTCGAATGAGACATGCTACACTTAATGAACCTAGTTACTTGTTAAATATGAATAATAATGAACACTATTGAATTATAGAATCGAGTTTGATCTGAAATTGATGGATGTCATACTATGTGTTTTTTTTAGTTTAAAGGAGTTAAAGCCCTCGTAACTGAAATTGATTAACCAAATCAATTCGGGACGATAAAGTTACCAAGTAATATTACATTATTGTTCCTAATTTGGGTTTCGAACACGTCTTCGGATTCGGGTCGGTGACGGATGTCACACGACACACGGTTCACCAACGGGTCGTTGACTTGACACGGTCAACTTTGGTCAAACACGGTCAATGTGGACCAACACGGTCATTGTGGACCAACACGAGCAAACACGGTCATTGTGGACCGACACGGACAAACATGAACAAACGAGAGTTGTTGAACACAAACACAAGCACTAACACGAACACGAACACAGTTGTTACACGAACTCACGTGCGGTATACGATATAGGTCGCCGGTGACCGACGCGCTGCTACTTCAGGAGCTTACGCATATTTATCACTATCTTCACTAAGGTGAGTTTACGGCCCCTCTTTACTCTTTTCAAACGCTTTTAATAGGGGGAGAATACTAGTTGCATCAAGTCAAACAATTATGCTATTACAAACATTTTTATTGTGTATGCTGGTTTATTGGACAAACATTAAGTGTTGAACTCGTAACAAGTCCTCACAAAGTCTTACCGTTAATGTACGAACAACGTGGTAGATTTGGATGGATCCATTAGGGTATGACCAACCCCACGGGGCACAATGTTGACTGGATGTCATAACCCGTGCAAACTCTGACCTAATTTACTGTGTGTACGAGACACAATGGAAGCAAGTACAAACAGGTCTAGTTCGGTAGTGACGCACTGACACTTGGAGCCTAGGGCTCGGTACTAACATTTGATAAACAGCATGACACACTTGTCACACCCCCACCCCTCGTCACCTCGTGTATGGTCTGACGTCACTGAACCGGTTGCGGAAGCATAGTGGTGATGTCTCCGAGGTGAGGGGTGACTTACTTGAACCGATATCATAAGCACACAGATTAACTTAAAATAAATATAATACAGGGTTTCGTCATTACAATGAGTATCATAATTTACAACTAAGTTTATTACACAACTAACTTATTTAATTACTAGTGTTTGAAGTGTTGCCTAACCGAGTGTCACTGTCTCCCTGCAAAAAGATTTAAGTTTGAAACGTCAGCACAAAGCTGATGAGTTCGACAGTTCAATTTAAAACAATATGATATGATAAGCACGTTCTCAAAAGTTCAGTTCCGGATAACCATGGGACCCGTATCTAGTTCCTTTCGGACGTCTAGTCTGTCTCAAGATATTACCCGTCGGTACATATCTTAGTGCCTCATTATCTTAATGTCTATCACACCATTAAGAAGTTCAGGAAACAGATAAAAAACATTCACACAAGGGGAGATGCAATCCTCCCAGCGAATGGGGTGTCAACCAATAGTACTATCAATGTTTTCTGTTCGGCCACACATGGGTTCACTAGATACAGTTCAGAAATGAGGACTTTCAGTTCCATGATAGAGTTCAGTCTATAGGCAAAATCCCATGAAATCCCACAAAATCACATGAAATCACACAGATATCATTGATACATATCATATGTTCAGACAACAGTTTACAGAGTTTCCCCGATGTTTATAAAAGATTAAAAATAAAAGGGGTTGTACGAAACTCACCTGATGATATAAAGGTAGCAGAGTATCACTAAACTGATAGTACAGAGATGATTCTGCATTTAGTTATCTTTAATAAGTTATTTATGTTCTAGTTTACTGATTAGATCTTTCTGAACGTTTAATGTCAAAGACATTGCTTAGTAAATCATCAACTCGATACTAATTATGTAATTAATTAATTTAATGTTATATCATACAATGTATGATAATGTAGGAACCTACATTGCATTAGATTCCTAATACAAAGTTGATGACACTCTTGATTAATCAGAATAATCTCTGATTAACCAGATAGTTAATCTTGTTGATTATGATACTGTAACAGTTTCTAGATAATTTAATGGCTTAGGAATGATAAATCCTTGTTGTTGATTACCCAATTATCATGAAATATCACAATGTAGCATCAAAATAGGTGTAATAACCAGATTTAACATACTAATCTGACTGTTATCATAAACATCAGATAATCATTCCAATAAGTATGTTAATGATCGTGATTAGTTTGAAACACTTGGATTTAACCTTGCATTTCAAGGATTAATCCAACTAATCACCTACATTGTTATAATCAAATGGATTAAACCATTATAATCACGGGTATGGTTTCATGCAAACCAGGCATTACAACGGATCAAAACAAGGATTTTACCGTTAAAACTTCGTGTTCTTTGTTTATAATCAATCCTAGCCATCATCTAGGCAATAATCAACAATCCTAACTATGTCATTACGTTCAAAATCAAGATCTAATCAATCAAAATCAAACTAGAATGTTTAAACGGATCATTACCTAATCAGACGGATTTCTGACTTCAAAACAACGATCAGAAATTGTATAGATAATCCCTGGTGCGATCCTTGCGTTCAGAAAGCTTGAAAATGGTGATTAGATGATGGTTTGTGTGTGTTTTTCGTCTGGTGTACGCTGCAGTTCGAGATGATAAAGAAAATAACATCTTGCATGAAATCTGATGAAGTAGATCAGATTGTTGCACCGCCACATCCATCGCGTACCGCGGCGGGGAGCCCAAAAAGGCTTCGCGTACCGCGAAGATTTCCGGAAGAATCTTTGATATTTTGCAAGCATCGCGTACCGCGGAGGATTCTCAATCCCTCCATCACGTACCGCGATGGGTCCAGTCGACCAACACTTAGTAATTTTTCTTCATTTTTCGATTCCGAGCAATCCAGGACTCCGTTTTGTGCACGGTTTTCGTCCACGTTCATCATTTCTCACCTACTATTATTCAGTAACAATTACAAGTATTAAAACAACGTGGATTTCTAGAACGATCAAATGTGCTCACGTCACTTATGACGTAATTCTCGTATGCAACTGTCACAACACTTTTATTACTATATGTATATCAAAACCTGTGAACTCACCAACCATTGTGTTGACACTTTTTCTAAACTTGTATTCTCAGGTAACTAGCAGGATATGGAGCAGGAATGCACATTAGGGGATATGAGCATAGGATCCCGCATTCATGATATATGTCTTTTGAAAAACAATTTCATTTAGCTTATGTATTAAACAATGTTTTATCCGACAATTTAATTATTCCGCTGCATGTATCAAACATATTTATTTCCGCTGCTATGAATTACTTTTCCGCTGCAAACTATTTTGTTGAGTGTATGTGTCAAACATTGGATTTGTAAACGCATATAGAGGTGTTCTATATGACCTTGAGCTGTGATTCTGGCCACGTCACACCCACGTGGACTGACTCCACGAGTGGGAATTTGGGGGTGTGACACTATGTGACGATGTTAAAGGAACTCAAGGAATGTATTTTATAGTATATAAAAATATAAAAATAAATTAACTAAAATGTCGAATACAGACCCACAAACAAAATTGTCTAACACACTTAGTTCCCAGTAACATATGTATAATTGAGAGAAATTAGGTTTAGAACCATGTTCGGATAAAATATTTTTCTTGCTATGTTAATTTGACCAATCTATCTAATAAAAATATAACATAAATGAGAATATTAAAATGTAACGAATAATATTCTTAAAAAGGATTTATTTTGACAATCTGGGTCATTATAAAGATATTTATAATTCGACAATTTTTTGAATGTCATTTATTCAGATGTAAAGGTTGGTAAAAAATTAAGATTTTCTTTTACGAACACGTCATTAGATTTTACACAATCCAAATAAAGATTTGTTTCATTCCGAAGTGTTTAATATTGTCATTGGTTATATTTGCCCTTAAAACTATAGAAAAATTCAAATAAATAAATTAAGTTAAAAAATATAAAACATTAATAACAAGTATTATTAATGTGAAATCGCAGTATCAATTAAAATTTTAAGAATTTTAAATTTTAAACATATAATGCACTAAGTATATTTTGAAAAAATAAATAAAAATTATTTTTAAAAAGAATTAACATAGTTGTGACGTAAAAATAAATCTTATCAGTTATATTTTAATTAAAATATAACTTTTATACGTAAGTTAGGTTTGTATTTCTGCAATATTCATTTGATTTTGAATAAAATAGTATTAATATATAATCTTAATAATAATCAAATAAATGTTAAAAGAAAAATACAACTTAAATTTGTCACCATAAAAATAGGATTGGTTTAATTTAAATTTTAACATAAAAATAGGATATATTTGTTTTATTGTTTTTAATTATAAATTGACATGTGTCAATAATTTTTTAAAATTAAATATAGGGTTGACACATGGCAAATTTAAAGGGAGATTAATTGTGGTATTAACACATAAGCAAAAGCATTTTACTTTATTATAATAGATAGATATATATATATATATAGAGAGAGAGAGAGAAAGCGAATAAGGTTATTGTACAAAATGATAATTTTGTAAAAATAATGAGAAATGATATCGACCTTTAATGTGTTATCATCAATGATTATAAAAAACCAGTGGTAAGATTGTCATTAATATGTTGTTTAAAATGGAAATAAGGGCATTAGAGAAATTTTCTTAACCTAATTTGCTAATATCACGCTAATTTAAATTAGACACTATCAGTTAATATTTTTAAGGAATGAGTCGGTTACCTTTTTTCTATGTACTGCTATTAGTACATGTTACGAATATGGAGGAGTAAGTTGGTTGCATGTTTTGCCATGTGTTGATATACGCTACTAGTATATATTAACATATATCAACACACACACACACATAGATATATATAATCATATATCTGTCAGTAAGTTTTTGTATGTTTTTCTATGTGCTAGTATGTGTTATTAGTACATATTAGCATATATACATAATTATATATCTAGTACGAATCTTTTTTTTTTGCTTGTTTTTCTTTGTACAAATATATGCTATTAGTGATACCTATAAAAAAAATAATGTGTTATTATGTGATAATTAAAAAAACGATGTGATATTATCTGCTAATTATAATTCAAAAAAAGTTAAACACACGTAAAAACATTTTATATAATTATAGAAAACGGATTAAATCAACAAATCAATAATTAAAAATTTAAAATTAAATTTGCATGATTTTTGTAGTTGCCATTAACCGTTTTAGTTACCAAAACACTAAACTATTTATCATCTATTTGTTAAAAAGTTGTCATATGTTAACACTTAATTAGTACCTAAATTTTTTACAAAAAAAAAACAAACTATTTTTATATGATCTTACCTACCTATCTTTTCTTTCTACTCTAATAAAGGAGTATTTTTAAAAGACACGTGTCACGTTCTGGTTAAATCTGAAAATGTTTTTCTCGCCTCTCTCATAATAAATACTATTAGTTTTTAGTAATTAAATTAAATATTAATAAATATAATTTTTTTCTTATTCTAATAATGTACTAATTTATTAAAATTTAATAAACAAGAAGAATAATTCAATTATATCTTACCTCAAATACAATTTTGTAATTATTAAATATTTATTATTTAATTAACGAATTAATTTTTTATTATCCAACCCGTGTAATATACGAGATTCTACGCTAGTGTGTGTGTGTGTGTGTGTGTGTGTGTATAGGGGAGAGCTCCTAAGAAAACCCAAGAAAACTTTGATCTCACCATTGATTTAAATGATCAATGGTTAAAATTGATCAATGGCTTTTTGGTAAATAGTTATTAAATAAATACCTTAAATAAATAATAAAAGAGCACTATTGTCAAAAACAAGTTAACTAATATTTGGAAAGTCATTATTGTAAGTAACTGTAATTAGACTTTCACGTGATTTACATCTCATCTTTTATTTCTTCATTCTATGCATCTAAACAAAAGAACAAAACGTAACATGTTGAGAACAAACCATAATTAAACAATAAGAAAAAAATAAAACAATACAAATATGTAATCATAAACTTGATTTCATATATATTTGATTACCTGTATGTAATCATATAACTTGTTACATTTATATACATGATTATATATATGTAATCAAATACCTGGTTACATGTATATACTCGATTACATATATGTAATCATAAACTTGATTTCATATATACTTATTACATGTATGTAATCATATAACTTGTTACATTTATATATATGATTACATATATGTAATCATATACCTGATGACATTTATATACTTGATTACATATATGTAATCATATATCGGGTTACATATATCTGATACATTATATGTAATCAATCAAATAAAGATGCATTTCATATATGTATATAAAAAATAGAATAATTCAAAAAACAATCCATATCATCCCATCACATGTATATAATGCTCTTAGTTACATAAATGTAACAAAGAAACTAATGAAAAAAATTACACAAAAACATACATAATCATACCATTGTCATATTTTTCTTTGTATGTAATACCACAAATGTATTCATCAAATGCATCTATTGTATGTAAAATATAGCAAGGTAGCATCCAAAGGTATGAAACAGAAACACTTTCTTTGACCCTGCGTGAGTACGAATCAGGTATAATCTTCACAAATTCTTCATTTTTATCAAAGTTACAAGAAACCCCTATCATGGATCCAAGTTATTCCTTCACATTGAAGATTGCATCTGGTGAATCGGAGTATGATAGCTGGACACATATCAGAGTAAGTATGCAGGTTGCAGAAGAGGAAATCATTGATGGAAGTTGCTGGAGATGGTGAGAGGGAAATCAGTGGTAGATGATTTTGGTGGCCGGATGATGGAAGCAGGTGCTCGTTGATATCACAGTGACGATGAAGGCGATGGGGAGAGTAAGGGTCGATTAGGGTTGGTGAATCAGAGTAAGTATACAGGTTACAGAATAAGAAATTTGTTGATGAAAGTTGTCGGAGATGGTGGGAGGGAAATCGGTGGTCGATGATGTCGGTTGCCGGATGATGGGGGCTGGTAGTCTTTAAGAACGATGATGAGCGATGGTTACAAGAAACCAAATTAAGTTATTAAATAGACATTTAATATTCTGGGGATAAAAAAGGAAGGAAATAAATAAAATATAAATTTATTAAATAATAAGTTATTAAATTACATTTATGTCCTTTTGATTATAAATAAAAGAAAAATAATATAAATTATTTAATTGGTTAAAATGAGTTTTTTTGATTTTCTTAAAAATGAGAGGTTTTCTTATGATCTTTCCCCTATATATATATATATATATATATATATATATATATATATATATATATATATATATAGGGAAGGGTATAAAAAATAACCCTCTTCTTTTGCTACAACTACATAACCCATTTAAACCAATCAGAAACTTACACATAAGCATTACATTAAAATATTAAAAAGGGCATCATAGTCATTTTACCCCTTATAAGTTTTCTCCCCTCTTTTTTAAACATTAATAACTTTTTTATAATATATTATTTTTTAAAAAAAATTGCACCATTATATTCGTCTCATTTTTCTCTTTAATTCCGTTATAGTCTCGACTAATTTTTTTTACTTTTTTTAAATGTCCTATATTTACATCATTGTAACGAGGTTAAATATAACAAATTTATTTGAATTTTTTTTAAAAAATGATAAATTACAGTGATGTAATTTACATTAACGTAATTTATCGTGATGTAATTTACATTGACGTAAAATTCGGTTTCGGTTTTTTTCGGTGAATTTGGTTTAAATTACAGTGATGTAATTTACATTGACAACAAATTAGTTAATAATTTTTTCGAACAATGATAAATTACATCACTATAATTATCATTGTGAGAAAAAAAATCAAAATAATGTGTTCTAGAACGACGCTTTGGTCATATAGAACGACTTCTATATGAGTTACACAATCACAGCTCTTGGTCATATAGAACGACTTCTATATGAGTTACACAATCACACAGTTTGCAAAAACCAAACAAGTTTATATAAGTATGCAGCGGAAAATGTAAATCGTTAAATACATAAGTAGCAGCGGAAAGTAATTGTTGAAATAAACACTACAAATGATTTAATTGTTTTCAAATCATTATTAATGCACACAATGCCTAGGACACGAGTCTATATGCAAGCCAGACTCCTTAAGGCTTCCTTGTGCGCATCCTAGCGTGTGCTCCATTAGTTACCTGAGAATACATGCGAAAAGTGTCAACTATAAAGTTGGTGAGTTCACAGGTTTAAGTATTGGAAAGTAGTAAAACAGTCATATATACTGGGTATGTTAAATAGTTTTGTTGGATCTACGATCCGTAGAGTGTGTCATGTCATCTTACCGAAACTCGACTGTTTCCATTTGCCTCTGCGGGTCATCGTGGAACCCGAAATCAACATCGATATTACACTCGTTATGACCGCAGTCAACGTTGTTGCCGAGTGGGGTTGGTCAAACCCAGTAGTACTACGTAATAACGACTCGTTTGTACACAACTAACGGTAAGGGTAGAGAGGACTTGTTGCGATAATAGTACACTCAAAATAGTTTTGTGACATACCAGTCATATATCCAAAGCAGTTGCATAGCATTCTCACCCCAAAAGATTTGTAAAACATTCAATGAGTAAAAGTGGGGCTGTAAACTCACCTGAGTCTGCTTGAGTGCGTTCTTACGAGAACGGAGTAGCTCGCTGGCTAGTAGTTACCTATATCACATAGGTGTTATAAGTTTGTGATCGTAATTGTGTGGGTCTCACAGGACCGTATTCATGTCTAAACAACTCCTGGTTGTTATGTGGGTCGCGTTGACCGTGGTTGACCGTGTTGGTCGTGTTGATCGTGTTTGACCTAACGACCCGTTGGTGAATCGTGTGTCGGTTGTGTATCGTGTAACATTCGTGTAAGTGCTCGTCGGGTGCAAAACATGCAAGTCTCGTCTATGGACAACTTACTATTTATAGTAAGTTTCCATTTATGGGAAGTTCACAAAGCATAACAGTTTTAAAGTTCTAGCATGCTCATTAGTCCTACGTGATCATGTTAACACATAGCACATCATCATACAAAATCATATAAGTTGTTTACAACATGTTTGAACATAAAAGTTTCCTAAAATGGAAAGTTTTCCATTTATGGCATACAAGACATCGGAAACTATCTAACTTAGCGTCTAATCATCACATTATAACATAATAAGTCATTTAGCATGTCCAAATCATTCAACACGTTGATAAATCGGTTTTTGTAGAAATAAAGTTACTAAATATAGTAACTTTATGGTTTTTCATGAAAACGATCATTTTAACATTTCTAGTCCTATTTTCTCATCACCAATCATCATAATAATCTATCTAGCATCATTCAATCATGTAAATATACCCAAATTTATCATCTAGCAACCTTTTAACTAGAAAAGTTTCTAAAAATAGTAACCATGCCAAAAATGATCATATTCAACATCAAGATCACATTCTAAGTATCAATATCCTCTTAATAACATCCTAGTAGTAGATCCACATACATGCATGTTGCTAATACCAACCATAACATCATTTTATAAATAAAAAGTTACTATAAATAGAAAGTTTCATCAAAAATCATAGTTTAACCATTCTAACACAATCTAACCATGAGTTATCCTTCTAATATCATCAATAATCATCTACCATCATTCAAAATCATCTCAATACTCATGGATCGTACATGCATGCATCAATAACATCATAAATCATCATTTTAAGCATCAAGACATTTATTCAACATCTTGGATCATCATAAAACTCCATATAATCATCATGGATCATCAAGAAACGCATCTAAATCGACAAACCCAGAGGCAAACTTCGTGCATGTGCATCAAAGGTGCTTGCATGTGTGTTTCATGCCTTGCATGTGTGTGTAGAAGTGACAAATGACCATTTTAGCCATGAGGGGTGTAAGAACTACCTTCTAAAGCTTCGGGATCCCTGAGATGATGACTTCACAGCCTCTAGTTCCTCTGGACAGCTTGCTCTTAGCAGAAATGAAGTGGTGATGGTGGTGGTTTGTGCTCCAATGTGTCCTCCAAGCTTTCAAAGCTCAAAAATGGCTTCCAGAGGTTCTAAGGGTGAGTTGCAGGTGAAGAAGACGAGTATGGAGGGTCTAGAACTCGAGAAAAGGGTTATAGGCCAGCTAGAAACGATTTCCTCTTGGTTTTATAAAGATTTGCCGTCTGACACCCGTCGCGTACCGCGACACTAGGCCAGAAAGATGCTTCGCGCTACGCGAAGGAATCCGGGAGTCAACTCTTCGCGATGTCTGTCGCGTACCGCGACAGGAACTCCTGTTGGGCCATCGCGTACCGCGATGGGTTCCTGAGTAGCCCAATAAGCTTAGTTTTGTTGTTTCGAACCGATTTTCGCGTATTTCTCGAATACGATCATCATTTCTCGACACTTAAGCGTTGTTCTACTAAATTAGGTCCTCTGGAACCTAGTTGTGCAGTGTATGTGTACTGTGGTTCGATCCGTTCACCAACGTTCGTCATTCAAGACACGTGCAAGTTCTGTGCGATAATTTCTCGAATTATCGGCGTGTTTGGTCCGTTGTGCCACTTGTCACACTTAAATATAATTATTCTAGTGCCACGTATGAAATAATAATACACATTATTATTAAAATAAAATAAATGCTGACCTGGAATTTGTGGGGTGTCACATCATCCCCCAGTTAATAGGAATTTCGTCCCGAAATTCAGTTCGTGTTGTCGGTGTTTGGCTAGTTTGTGAACAAGTGAAGATATTTCCCATCATTTGGTCCTATCGTTTCCCTGTGTATTCAGGCCCTCGCCGTGAGTTCCATTGGACTTTCACAATGGGTATCTTAATAAGTTTCAACTTCTTGATTTCCCGGTCCATGATTTCCCCCGGTTCCTCAACGTAGTGCAGTTGTTCGTCAATCTGGATTTCCTTTAAAGGAATTGCGAGCGTTTCGTTTGATAAACATTTCTTGAGATTTGAAACGTGAAACACGTTGTGTACACTACTCAATTCTTGCGGTAGCTGTAGTTCGTAGGTCACGGGGCTTATTCGTTTTGTGATCTCGAATGGACCAATGTAACGAGGGTTTAGTTTTCCCAGTTTCCCGAATCGAATCACCCCTTTCCAAGGCGAGACTTTAAGAAGTACTCGGTCTCCCATTTGGAATTCCAAAGGTTTGCGTCTCTTGTCGGCGTAGCTCTTTTGTCGGTCTCGAGCTGCTGCCATTCTGTAACGTAATTGCGCGATTTTCTTGGTCGTTTTGTACCCAAGTTCGAGGCTTGTCAGTTGGCTTTCACAACTTCCGCCCAACAAATGAATGATCGACACTTACGTCCCTAGAGTGCTTCGAACGTTGCAGCTTGTATACTCGTGTGATAAGTATTGTTGTTCGAGGACTTAACTGTGACAATCCGACTTTTCACACTAACCTTGTTAACGGGAGTTGGTGCTATCACAGGCCCAACAAGGCCAATTAAGGCCCAATAAGGCCAATGAAGGCCCAACAAGGTTAATGAAGGCCCAGTGAAGCCAAAGAAGATCCAGTAAGGTCAAGGAAGACTCAACAAGATCAATTAGGCCCAACGAAGTCTATGTAGGCCCAACAGAGCCAATGTAGGCCCAATAAGTCAAGAGAGGCCCAGTAAGGCCCAACAAGTTTTAA
Organism: Mikania micrantha; assembly: GCA_009363875.1. Taxonomy (NCBI): domain Eukaryota; kingdom Viridiplantae; phylum Streptophyta; class Magnoliopsida; order Asterales; family Asteraceae; genus Mikania; species Mikania micrantha. Next base: position 33,025,572 of record CM018690.1, read on the forward strand.
TGAGGCCCAATGTAAACAAGTTAAAGCCCAACAAGGCCCAGGGAGGCCCAATGAGGTTTAGGAAGGCCAGGGAGGTTAATATAGGCCCAATTTGGTTAATTTAACCCAACAATATTCTAAGTGATTCGATTAGTGACAATTCGGTATTTCGGATTAACTTCGTTAACTGAAAATTCACAGAATTATTATGTATTCAAATGATAGCAAACCAGAATAGTTAGGATTGAGCAATAAGATGTGCAAACACATAAATTGGGTGGATTAAACTTGAAATTGCAAGAATTAACTCAATTTTGACTTTAATAAGTCAAAATTCGGCTAATTTGGCATCTAGGATTCGAATTGCACATTAATAGGGAGTTATATCAAAAACAATCCGTCAAGTGACACACAATGATTATAGGCAACGGTTATCTATAGTTATTAACCTCATAATTGTTGAATTTAAGTGAGTATTAACTTCGAAAATGGTAACCGAAGTCGTTTGAGATCGAATGCTTATAATATGATATCAATTCATCAAATTGATGTTACAAAAACTCAAATCGGTATCATTAGACTATTTCACACACAACAATTCGATCTTAGAATCATCGGGAGAAGGATTTAAATTAAAGGTCGGCCGAAGTTCAAGCAAGAAGGGAGTTTTAGCAATTCGGCATTATAACCAGTAAGTATCTATCTCTAAACAACCTAAACTAGCCGAATAATGATAAGCACATGCTAATTTTGATTCTCAATATCGAATTCTATGTGCACACATTCTAGGGTTCTTGATGGGATTCGGTTTGGGGGTTTTTGATCAAAGGAGTTTAAAAATGAAATTAAACAGCATGGATAGTTTCAGAGAAGGTCGATTGAGGTTATGCATAGATTGATTTCATATAACAACTACGAATTGTGGGAAAACGAGTTCTAGGGTTCTAAAGACAAACGGTTTTGGGGGTTTTGATTGTTAAGTGGTTAATAATCGAATTGAACTACATAGAAAGCTTCAGAATGGTCCGATTGAACTAACACCTAAGTTAATTTGATGTTATAATCGGAAATTATAAGATCTTGTGTTGAATGTGAGTTCGGTTCAAAACCGAACCTGGTTGGGATCAATTAGAACATTTTGATTAAGTTTGGATCAAATTAAAACCATTATTAGAATCGGTTGGATTCAAGGAATAATAGCCCTAAGATTTTATGTTCAATCGAATTCGAATTGTGGACCAAATTGGGGTTGATAGCTTCGGCTATAGTATGGTGTATGAACTAGGCTGAATGAGGTTTTAAAAGATTTAATTTCTGGTTAATGAACGCGATACCCTAGCGGGCGTAGTGGTTAGATGCTGTGTGTGTGATGTGGAAGGTCGCGGGTTCGAGACTGGCTTCGGCCGGTTTTTGGAAAAAATGGTATTTTTGGTATTTTTTTAACATCACTTTCGTATACGAACTCCGATTAAGTCCGTCCAAGTTGCGTTGGAACCGTAACGAGAATACGAACGCATTAGAATAATAAAATTCATATTTTAGTCCGAACACGAAATCGCGTATAATTACGATTAATTGAATAAAATCAAATACGATTTTATTTAATCGATTTCAGTGACACGCGTACTTCCGTATGCCTAATTCTCACACTTTAACATACGTGTGTTGACACGTATGTGATTTCAAGCACAAAACGATTATTCGAATAACAATAGGTTATTGTTTAAATCACAGATTCTTCGTAGAGGATTTCTACGCAGATTCACACATATTTGATCATTCTACTCTTATCAAAGGTGCGTACACGGCCCCTTTCTTATTTTAAAATGTTTTGGGGGAGAAAACATGTGCAACAAACTGATTTTTAGATACATAACACTTGCATGAGTTATCTGTTTACATTATGTGAAAACATATCAACTTGAAAGTCCTTACACACCTCGAACCGTTTAGTTTGCTGTAATGCAAAGCGTGGTAGTTAGAAATAGATCTATTAGGTTTGACAAACCTCACCTGGTAGATGGGATCTACGCAGGTGTTTGACTGACCAAACACATTATTTACTATTGTTGTGATAGACAATAGTGGCAAGGCGAAAACATGCTATAGCATGGCAACTAGTCAGCTTCGGTGTCGAACACGTATGTAAATAGTTATATGACTAGCTATCATGACTGTGCAATTGTGATTATGTTATCTACAAACTTGTTATTCAAACTGATGTTTTGAACTCTATGATTACTTAAAACCTGTGTTATGCACCAACCTTTGTGTTGACTTGATTTGCATGTTTTCTCAGGACGCTAAGGCGCGCGTAACAGCTGGCATGGACTAGGAAGATAGAGTCTCATGCATTTCTTTCACTTTGATTATTTAAATCTGAATATTTTAGTACTTTGAATTGTAATGTTTGATTTACAACTGTTTATGGTTTTTAAACGCTTCCGCACTTTTTGTAAACTCTGGTTATTATGTTTGTTTTAAAGACCAACGTATGTTTTTGAAATTCATATAGAGGTCTTCGCTATGTCTAATGATCTGAGATCCTGGTTTGTCACGCTCCCAAACGATGTGATTCCGTTAGTTGAAATTGGGGGTGTGACAGATTGGTATCAGAGACATTGGTTATAGCGAACTAGGTTTGCATTTGTAGGCCTAGACTATGACTGTTAGACATTAGACACACATGTTTACACATACTGCTTAGAAATTACATATGACATTATGTAATTGATTTGCTTACGTATTCCATGGCACTGCACTTACATATGATATTATGTAACAGGCATGGCTTCATCGTCAGTTCCTTATGTTATCATTGATGATTCCGAGGACGAGGAGCCGATGGTTCCGGCACCACCATCATCACCACCACCACCCATTCCATCACCTCCACCATATGAGATGGAGGACTCCGATCCAGAGGAGGATCCGGAGGAAGACCCGGAGGAGGATCCGGAGGAGGATCCAGACGAGGATCCTGATGAGGATCCAGAGGAGGATCCAGACGAGGATCCAGTTGAGGACCCGGATGAGGATCCGGAGGAGGCACCATGGGTGAATACCCAGGGACTCTATGCTGCAGGACCATCTACACATCCACCACCCGTACTGGACGCTCCTGAGCCTAAGAGGCAAAGGACGGACGCAGAGGAGATCGCCAAGTTGCGCGAGGACGTGGATACAGCAGAGGAGAAGCTCTATCAGAGATCTCAGGAGTTATGGGATGCCATTGAGAGGCAAGAGGAACTTGCCCAACTGGTTCATGACATGCGAGATGAGATGTGGAACATGATTGGTCGTTTAGAGGAGTCAGAGAACCGAGCCGAGATCTTGGAGGGCAGGATTGAAGCTTTAGAGGATCTAGTAGTAGTTGAGAATGAGGAACAGGACGAGGATGAGGAGGAGGAACCAGCACCAGTTGCTGAGTCCGATCCTGAATCCACTGTTGAGGACGATTGATTCTCTTTCTTTTATTTCTGTTTTGTTTAAACTTATTAGGAACGGGTTGTGTTCCTACATTAATAGTTTGAAATTTTGTATTTCATTTCAAAAGTATTGTACTAAAAGGAAATTTCTATTTATGGAAGAGTTATCTTTTATTTTTCAACAACTGTGTTGATTATATTACATGTTATGTTTGTTGTTTTACTTACACATGTTACATTGAATTTTGACTTCGTGCTAACACTTCTTATAAATAGGAAACTGATGGCTGAGGGAAACGTACATATGACTGTTGCTGAGCTCAACGAGCTAATTAACAACAGAGTCGCAGAGGCTATTGCACAGTATGCTCAGACACACAACACAGGACCACAGGGTCCAGCTGGGGGAGTGATTAACCCACAAGTCTGCACGTTCAAGATGTTCTTGGACTGCAAACCTCACAACTTCAAAGGGTCGGAGGGAGCCATAGGACTTCTCCGATGGATTGAAAAAGCTGAATCTGTGTTCGAGATGTGCAACTGCCCGGATGACAGTAAAGTGAAATTTGCTACTGGAACGTTGGAGGGTCCAGCACTGACTTGGTGGAACTCCAATGTTCAGACCCTGGGGTTGGGTGAAGCAAATGCATTGACCTGGAACAACTTCAAAACCTTACTACAAGAGGAGTATTGTCCTCGTAGTGAAATGCAGAAGTTGGAAGAAGAGTATTGGCACCTCAAGATGGAGGGGTCAAACATTGAGGAATATACGACCAGATCGCATGAACTGGCCAGACTGCTACCACATATGGCTACTCCAGCCAGTAAGTGGATCGAAAGGTACATTGGAGGACTAGTGCCTCAGATTCAAGGGTTGGTGACTTCAGCAAATCCCACCACCATCCAACAAGCTGTACGTCTAGCACATCAGCTTACTGATCAGGCAGTGTTACAGGGAACCCTGCCTAAGCGGACATCTGCTACTAAAGTAGGAGATCACAAGAGAAAGTGGGATAGTAACAACTTCAAGGGCAACAACCAACAATCACATCAGCAAAACAGGAAACAAGACTCAAACAAGTCTTATCATGGTTCAAGCAGTGGTCAACAATCATCAACATCGGGGGGCTATATTGGTAAGCACCCCAAGTGTAACAAGTGTGGTTACCATCATGCAGGTAACCAATGTGACAGAGCTAAGTGCCAGAGGTGTGGCAAGGTTGGACATGCGGCTAAGGATTGTCGCGGAGAGCTACAGAGCAATAACAACAACCAGAACAATAATCAAAACAACGCGCAGAAAGGTTGTTTTGAGTGCGGCAAGATGGGCCATTTCAAGAAAGATTGCCCACAACTTAAGAAAGGCGGGGACAACAATGGAAATGGTAATGGACATGGAAATGGTAATGGGAATGGTAATGGCACCAACAACAACAACAACAACAACAACAATAACAACAACAACGGTGCTAGAGGCAGGGCGTTTGTGATCGGAGGACGTCAAGCGCGGGAGGATCCCAACATCGTTACGGGTACGTTCCTCTTAAATACTCACTATGCCTCTATGTTATTTGACACTGGTGCCGACCGGAGTTTTGTATCTAGTTCACTTGCTAAGTCACTAGATGTTAGTCCCACTGCCTTAGATAGTCCCTATACTGTGGAGTTAGCTGATGGTAAGTTGATTGTAGTAGAGAACATTTATAAGGGATGTATTCTTGATTTGATGGGGCAGACAGTAGAGATTGATTTGATGCCTATTGCCTTAGGCAGTTTTGATGTAGTTATTGGCATGGACTGGTTGTCCAAGAACCAGGCTGAAATTGTATGCCATGAAAAGATTGTTCGTATACCTCTTCCGCAGGGAGAGACATTATATGTACAAGGCGAGAAGAGCAGTACGCCACTGTGTCTCATATCTTGTATGAAAGCACACAAGTGTCTACGTAAGGGTCATACGGCAGTTATAGCACTTATAACTGAAAAGCCGGTAGCTGAGAAGAAACTTGAAGATATACCTATAGTTTGTGAGTTTCCGGAGGTATTTCCAGAAGACTTGCCGGGATTACCGCCTGTGAGACAGGTGGAATTCCGAATCGACCTTACACCAGAAGCAGCACCGATAGCTAGGGCGCCTTATCGACTTGCACCGTCGGAGATGCAAGAGTTATCCACACAATTGCAAGAGTTGTTGGATAAGGGTTTTATACGACCTAGTTTTTCACCATGGGGAGCTCCAGTATTGTTTGTAAAGAAGAAGGACGGAACTTTCCGTATGTGTATCGATTACCGGGAGTTGAACAAGGTTACTATCAAGAACCGGTATCCGTTACCCAGGATTGACGATCTGTTCGATCAGTTGCAAGGTTCGAGTTACTACTCGAAGATTGATCTCAGGTCGGGTTATCATCAACTAAGAGTTCAGGAGGAGGATATTCCGAAGACAGCATTCAGAACACGATATGGCCATTATGAGTTCTTGGTCATGCCATTTGGGTTGACAAACGCTCCAGCTGTATTCATGGATCTCATGAATCGTGTTTGTAAACCTTATCTGGATAAGTTTGTCATTGTTTTCATCGATGACATTCTCATCTATTCAAAGTCTGAGGAGGAACATGCTGAACATCTTCGATTACTGTTAGAGCTATTGAAACAGGAACAACTATACGCTAAGTTCTCGAAATGTGATTTCTGGATGAGAGAAGTACAGTTCTTGGGTCATATAGTTAATGAAAAGGGTATACATGTTGATCCAGCGAAGATCGAAGCGATTAAGAATTGGGAAGCGCCAAAGACCCCTACCGAGGTACGACAATTCCTTGGTTTGGCGGGTTATTATCGACGATTCATTGAGGGTTTCTCAAAGATCGCTCAACCACTTACAGCTCTGACGCACAAGGGAACAAAGTATAACTGGACGGATAAACAGGAAGCTGCATTCCAGTTATTGAAACAGAAACTCTGCAGTGCACCGATTCTGTCCTTACCGGAAGGAACGGAAGACTTTGCGGTGTATTGTGACGCATCTGGACAGGGTTTAGGATGTGTGTTGATGCAACGGGATAAAGTGATAGCTTATGCTTCCAGACAACTGAGAACACACGAAAAGAATTACACTACTCATGACTTGGAGTTAGGAGCAGTGGTTTTTGCTTTGAAGATTTGGAGGCATTACTTGTATGGAACTAAGTGTACTATTTATACTGATCATAAGAGTTTACAACATATCTTTGATCAGAAGGAGCTTAATATGAGGCAACGACGATGGGTTGAATTGTTGAACGATTATGAGTGTGCGATTAAGTATCACCCGGGAAAGGCTAATGTGGTAGCCGATGCTTTAAGCAGAAAGGATACTTCAACAAGACGGGTTCGTGCACTTATGATGACAATACACACTGACTTACCTGATAAGGTACGCAGTGCTCAGACCGAGGCCTTGAAAAAGGAAAACTTGGTACATGAATCTTTACGGGGAATGGAAGAACAGTTGGATACGAATGCTGATGGAATTCGTTATTTCATTAACCGAATGTGGATACCTTTGTATGGAGGTTTAAGGGAACTCGTGATGGACGAAGCGCACAAGTCCAGATATTCAGTCCATCCGGGATCAGACAAGATGTACCATGATTTGAAGGCACTGTATTGGTGGCCTCACATGAAAGCTGATATCGCTAAGTACGTTAGCAAATGTTTGACTTGTTCGAAAGTCAAAGTTGAATATCAGAAGCCATCTGGTTTACTGCAACAACCAGAGATACCGATGTGGAAATGGGAACAGATTTCGATGGACTTCATTACTAAGTTACCCCGTACACCGAGTGGTTGTGATACGATATGGGTAATTGTCGATCGATTAACGAAATCTGCACACTTCTTAGCAATCAAGGAAACTGATAAGATGGAGAAACTGACTCGCATTTACATCAAGGAAGTAGTAGCACGGCATGGCGTGCCAATCTCTATCATATCTGATCGGGATGCCCGATTTACTTCTAATTTTTGGAAATCTCTTCATAAGTCATTGGGGACTCGCTTGGATATGAGTACCGCTTATCACCCACAGACCGATGGTCAAAGTGAACGAACGATTCAAACGCTCGAGGATATGTTACGAGCTTGTGTAATTGACTTTGGTGATAGCTGGGAGAATCATTTACCGTTGGTGGAATTCTCTTACAACAATAGTTATCATACAAGTATTCAAGCAGCACCGTTTGAAGCTTTGTATGGTCGCAAATGTCGTTCACCAGTTTGCTGGGCTGAGATTGGAGACAGTCAGATAACAGGTCCTGAACTGGTGCATGAAACAACAGAGAAGATAGTTCAAATCCGAAACCGTATGGCAGCGGCTCGAGATCGACAGAAGAGTTATGCAGACAAACGTCGCAAGCCGTTGGAATTTCAAGTAGGAGACCGAGTTCTTCTAAAGGTATCACCTTGGAAAGGTGTGATACGATTTGGAAAGCGCGGGAAGCTTAGTCCACGTTATGTAGGACCTTTTGAAATTCTGAAAAGGATTGGTCCGGTTGCGTATCAACTCAAACTGCCGGATGAACTTAGTGGAGTTCATGATGTGTTTCATGTGTCGAACTTAAAGAAATGTCTTTCTGACGAGACATTGATTGTACCGTTGGAAGAGATACAAGTAGATGAACAACTGCGATTCATTGAAGAACCAGCAGAAATCATGGACCGAGAGGTCAAACAACTGAAGCAAAGCAAGATTCCAATAGTCAAAGTCCGATGGAATTCAAGACGGGGTCCTGAATTCACATGGGAACGGGAAGATCAAATGATGAAGAAATATCCTCATCTATTCAAGACAGCTACTGCTAACACTGAGAGCGCACGTTAAATTTCGGGACGAAATTTCCTTCAACAAGGGGATGACGTGATGCTTTCACACATCAACACTGCAAATTTCAAACTGTAAGCACGTTTTATTTATTCAATTGATTTTGTTACAAATATTTGTGCTACATTACATTTTATATGTTTTATGTGCTACATTTCATATGTTACATGTTATGGTAGTACATACACGATTGGTTACATACATTTTTGCTATGTGCGGGGTTGCATAGTACATTGGTTACATACACTTTGCTATGTGCGGGGTTGCATAGTACAAACAGTTTCAGACACTCACTATGTGTGAGGTTACACAACACAGTATGATCAAACACAAACAGTCACAGTTAGGTGAACTAACTAGTGTACACGCAAAACAGTTACATTGAAAGATCACAATTGAGTTGTGATGTTACAAGCATTAGACTTTGTGTGTGAGTACACACAAGCACACAGAATGATCAAATCACACTAACACGTACGATTTAAACTCGTAAGTAGTTTCCTAACTACTCCTAACACTAACTAATTTTCGGGACGAAAATTCCTTCAACAAGGGGATGATGTGACAATCCGACTTTTCACACTAACCTTGTTAACGGGAGTTGGTGCTATCACAGGCCCAACAAGGCCAATTAAGGCCCAATAAGGCCAATGAAGGCCCAACAAGGTTAATGAAGGCCCAGTGAAGCCAAAGAAGATCCAGTAAGGTCAAGGAAGACTCAACAAGATCAATTAGGCCCAACGAAGTCTATGTAGGCCCAACAGAGCCAATGTAGGCCCAATAAGTCAAGAGAGGCCCAGTAAGGCCCAACAAGTTTTAATGAGGCCCAATGTAAACAAGTTAAAGCCCAACAAGGCCCAGGGAGGCCCAATGAGGTTTAGGAAGGCCAGGGAGGTTAATATAGGCCCAATTTGGTTAATTTAACCCAACAATATTCTAAGTGATTCGATTAGTGACAATTCGGTATTTCGGATTAACTTCGTTAACTGAAAATTCACAGAATTATTATGTATTCAAATGATAGCAAACCAGAATAGTTAGGATTGAGCAATAAGATGTGCAAACACATAAATTGGGTGGATTAAACTTGAAATTGCAAGAATTAACTCAATTTTGACTTTAATAAGTCAAAATTCGGCTAATTTGGCATCTAGGATTCGAATTGCACATTAATAGGGAGTTATATCAAAAACAATCCGTCAAGTGACACACAATGATTATAGGCAACGGTTATCTATAGTTATTAACCTCATAATTGTTGAATTTAAGTGAGTATTAACTTCGAAAATGGTAACCGAAGTCGTTTGAGATCGAATGCTTATAATATGATATCAATTCATCAAATTGATGTTACAAAAACTCAAATCGGTATCATTAGACTATTTCACACACAACAATTCGATCTTAGAATCATCGGGAGAAGGATTTAAATTAAAGGTCGGCCGAAGTTCAAGCAAGAAGGGAGTTTTAGCAATTCGGCATTATAACCAGTAAGTATCTATCTCTAAACAACCTAAACTAGCCGAATAATGATAAGCACATGCTAATTTTGATTCTCAATATCGAATTCTATGTGCACACATTCTAGGGTTCTTGATGGGATTCGGTTTGGGGGTTTTTGATCAACGGAGTTTAAAAATGAAATTAAACAGCATGGATAGTTTCAGAGAAGGTCGATTGAGGTTATGCATAGATTGATTTCATATAACAACTACGAATTGTGGGAAAACGAGTTCTAGGGTTCTAAAGACAAACGGTTTTGGGGGTTTTGATTGTTAAGTGGTTAATAATCGAATTGAACTACATAGAAAGCTTCAGAATGGTCCGATTGAACTAACACCTAAGTTAATTTGATGTTATAATCGGAAATTATAAGATCTTGTGTTGAATGTGAGTTCGGTTCAAAACCGAACCTGGTTGGGATCAATTAGAACATTTTGATTAAGTTTGGATCAAATTAAAACCATTATTAGAATCGGTTGGATTCAAGGAATAATAGCCCTAAGATTTTATGTTCAATCGAATTCGAATTGTGGACCAAATTGGGGTTGATAGCTTCGGCTATAGTATGGTGTATGAACTAGGCTGAATGAGGTTTTAAAAGATTTAATTTCTGGTTAATGAACGCGATACCCTAGCGGGCGTAGTGGTTAGATGCTGTGTGTGTGATGTGGAAGGTCGCGGGTTCGAGACTGGCTTCGGCCGGTTTTTGGAAAAAATGGTATTTTTGGTATTTTTTTAACATAACTTTCGTATACGAACTCCGATTAAGTCCGTCCAAGTTGCGTTGGAACCGTAACGAGAATACGAACGCATTAGAATAATAAAATTCATATTTTAGTCCGAACACGAAATCGCGTATAATTACGATTAATTGAATAAAATCAAATACGATTTTATTTAATCGATTTCAGTGACACGCGTACTTCCGTATGCCTAATTCTCACACTTTAACATACGTGTGTTGACACGTATGTGATTTCAAGCACAAAACGATTATTCGAATAACAATAGGTTATTGTTTAAATCACAGATTCTTCGTAGAGGATTTCTACGCAGATTCACACATATTTGATCATTCTACTCTTATCAAAGGTGCGTACACGGCCCCTTTCTTATTTTAAAATGTTTTGGGGGAGAAAACATGTGCAACAAACTGATTTTTAGATACATAACACTTGCATGAGTTATCTGTTTACATTATGTGAAAACATATCAACTTGAAAGTCCTTACACACCTCGAACCGTTTAGTTTGCTGTAATGCAAAGCGTGGTAGTTAGAAATAGATCTATTAGGTTTGACAAACCTCACCTGGTAGATGGGATCTACGCAGGTGTTTGACTGACCAAACACATTATTTACTATTGTTGTGATAGACAATAGTGGCAAGGCGAAAACATGCTATAGCATGGCAACTAGTCAGCTTCGGTGTCGAACACGTATGTAAATAGTTATATGACTAGCTATCATGACTGTGCAATTGTGATTATGTTATCTACAAACTTGTTATTCAAACTGATGTTTTGAACTCTATGATTACTTAAAACCTGTGTTATGCACCAACCTTTGTGTTGACTTGATTTGCATGTTTTCTCAGGACGCTAAGGCGCGCGTAACAGCTGGCATGGACTAGGAAGATAGAGTCTCATGCATTTCTTTCACTTTGATTATTTAAATCTGAATATTTTAGTACTTTGAATTGTAATGTTTGATTTACAACTGTTTATGGTTTTTAAACGCTTCCGCACTTTTTGTAAACTCTGGTTATTATGTTTGTTTTAAAGACCAACGTATGTTTTTGAAATTCATATAGAGGTCTTCGCTATGTCTAATGATCTGAGATCCTGGTTTGTCACGCTCCCAAACGATGTGATTCCGTTAGTTGAAATTGGGGGTGTGACAGCTAACGGTAAGCGAGTCTCCCAGCTATTTTCATAGTCATTGACACATGCTCGAAGTGCGTTTTCCAATCTCTGTATAGTTCGTTCGCTCTGCCCATCAGTTTGCGGATGTTAACGGTTCTCATACCCAAATCTTGTGCCCAATGTCTGATGTTAGGATTTCCAGAAATGTGACGTAAATCCGTTGTCGCGGTTAGAGATGATCAAGGTTGGCACTTCACGTCGAGTGGCCACTTCCTTCAAGTAAATTCGATCCTGTTCTTCTAGTTAGTCGGTCTCCTTAATGGGTAGTAAGTGTGCAGGCTTCGTTAGTCGTTCAACGATTATTCAAACAGTATCGCAACCACTTTTCGTCCTTGGCAGTTTAGTTATTAAGTCCATAGGAATCTACTCCCATTTCCACATTGGTATCTTGGGTTGTTGAAATAGCCCTGATGGCTTTTGGTATTCAATCTTAACCCTTGGGCACGTTAAACACTTACCCACGTAAGTTGTTAATTCTGCCTTCACGCTCGGCCACCGATGGGTCGTCTTTAGGTCATGGTACATTCTGTCAGAGACCGGATGTAAAGAATGTCGGCTCCTTCGGGCTTCATTAATCACTAAGCCCCTCAGTCCTCCGTAGTGTGGAATCCAGTTCCGATCCATAAGATAGTAGGTTACGTCGGCCTTCGCCTCCATCTGTTTATCCGTGTCACGCAGGAATAAATGAGTGGGGTCCTCGACCTTCAGAGCTTCCTGTTGTGCGGTTCGGATTCTGATTGGGTAGCTTTGAGTGAATCGTAAGTTGTAGTGCACGTACGTTTTTGGGTTGTTTCTTTCCGGCTCATCGCGTCGGCTACTACGTTAGTTTTTCCAGTGTGGTATTTGATAGCACAATCACAATCGCCTATCAACTAGTCCCATCTGAGTTGTCTCATGTTCAGTCCCTTCTGGTCGAAGGTGTGTTGCAGTCTCTTATGATTGATGAATATCGTGCATGTCGTGTCGGATAGGTAGTGTCACTAGATCCTCCGTGCGAACACTACGGCTCCCAATTCCAAGTTATGAGACGTGTAGTTCTTTTCGTGCACTTTCAATTGTCGTGACGCATAAGCTATCACCTTCTCGCGTTGCTTCAATACACAACCGAGTCCTTGTTTTGATGCGTCGCAATAAACTACAAAGTCTTCGCACCCGTTCGGTAGTGATAGAATAGGTGCATTGCACAATTTCTGCTTCAACAAGTCGAAAGCAGCTTCTTGTTTCTCTCCCCATTCGGATTTCTTGTCTTTGTGCGTAAGGGAAGTCAATGATTGTGCGATCTTCGAGGATCCCTCAATAGATCGCCTGCAGTACCCGGCCAATCCCAGAAGCTGTCGCACCTCAGTCGAAGTCTTTGGTGCTGTCCAGTTCTTAATGGCCTCGACCTTGGCTGGATCTACGTGTATTCCTTTTGCGTTTACTACGTGTCCAAGAAACATGGACTTCGCGAATCCAAATATCGCATTTGGAAACTTTGCGTATTGTTGTTCCCTCTTCAGTAGTTCCAAGACACGCTTTTAAGTGGTCGGCATGTTTCTTCTTGGGTCTTGGAGTACATCAGGGTATCATCTAGGAACATGATTACGAATTTGTCCAGATACGGCTTACACACCCGATTCATGAGATCCATGAATACTACCGGTGCGTTGGTCAGTCCGAAGGGCATGACCAAACATTCGTAATGTCAATCTTGCGTCCTAAGGATCGTCTTAGGAATGTCCTTTTTCTTGTATCCTCGTTTGATGGTAATCGGAACTCAAAACGATCTTCGGGTAATAGCTTGACCCTTACAACTAGTCTAACAAATCGTCCATTCGTGGTAATAGTATCAATTCCTGTTTGTCACCTTGCTTGACTCTCGGTAGTCGATACACATTTGGGAAGACCTGTCTTTCTTTCTCACAAGCAGGACTGGTGCTCCTCGTGTTGATAATCTTGGTCTGGTTAATTCTTCGTCTAACGACTCTTGCAATTGATTAGTCAGTTTCTTGCATCTTAGTTGGACCAATTGGTATGGCGCTTTGACGGTTAGTGCGGCTCACGGTGTGAGTTCTATCCGAAACTCCACTTGTCTCTTTGGGGTAGTCCAGGTAGATCTTCTAGAAAATTACAAACAACTTCGATATCTACCATTTTTCTTTCCTTCTATGTTTGTCTCGTGATACGAACTAATATCGTTGAGTATCCTTTCTGTAGGTACTTGCTAGCCTATGACGTGGTGTTTCGCGTTATTCTCCGTCGTTCTCTCTGAATAGGGATCTGATTACCCTTTGACAACGTAACATTGATCTATCTTCTTATTGCACACACTCTCTGCTTGGTCTGTAGTTACTAGTCTGTCCCCACCACTGCATCAAAGTTTTCGGGACTTACTGAAATTTGGTCGACCTTAAATTCGTGACCCGTCAACACCAAGGCGTATCCTTTGAAAATGGGTTGTGTCTCAATCAGCTTACAGTCGGCTAACTCTTACAGTCTAAGGATGTTGGGGTAGTGTTAAGCATTTTACTAAATTCGCTAAGCATCAGGCTACTCTTAGCACCAATATCACATTACATACTAGCATAGGCATTATGTAAAAAGGAACGTACCAGTCAAGATGATAGAATCATCTTTTGCTTCTTTGGAGTCATTTACAATTGCAGGAGTCATTGTCACGCTTTCTTTTTCCTTCAGCTGTGGGCAATCCCTGCGCCAATGCCCAGGCTTGCCACACTTATAACATCCTTTAACGATTTTCTGGTTGTCTTTGCTACCAACTGGATTGCTTCTACACTCCTTGGCCATGTGACCGTTTCTTCCGCATTTCCGACATCGATAGCGTTCACACTGGCCGTTGTGATGATATGGGCATCTTTTGCACTTAGGGTATTTCCCTTGGTAGGCATTCTTGCCCTTGGTACTGGATGGCGTAGCAGTACAGTCGCTAGTTGTCGCTGACCGGTTATGGAGTTGCATTTGTTGGGAAGAGGGAGTTTGGTTGTGACTAGGCTCCCACTTGCGCTTGCGATCCTGAGGCTTCAGGTGTTCACCCTTCTTGGGTAGCTTACCCTCTGCTACCGCTTGGTTAGTCAGATGATAAGCCAAACAAATAGTGGGTTGAATGAGTGTGGGGTCTGTTGCGGTAATCAGGCTTCGGATTTGTTTAGGTAATCCACTAACGTATGGATCGATCTTTCTGTAGTCCGGAGTCACCATTTCTGGGTATTGTTTACACCATTCGTGAAATCGAGTGGTGTATTGTTCGATTTCAGATCCTTCCATTTTGTGATTCCAAAACCGCTCCAGTTCCTTGGTTTCGTTCTGTGGATGGTATTCTTCCTTCAACATTTTGACGAAGTTTTCCCAGGGAATTGAGTTAGCAGTCCCCAGACTCAGTGTCTGGACATGCGAATTCCACCAAGTGAGGGCTTGTCCTTCTAGAGTCCCGGTAGCAAATTTCACTTTGTCTTCTTCAGAACACTGGCACATGTGGAAGATTGATTCGACCCTCTTAACCCATTGGAGCAGTCCTACCGCTCCTTCTGATCCCGTGTATGGTTGAGGATGGTAGCTGAGGAAAGTTTTGAAGGTGCATCCTCTTGAGCTGTTGTTGTGAGTCTCACTTCCTGTCTCACTGTTTAAGCATGCAGCCTCGTAATCCGTAATGGCCTTGTTAACCAGTTGTTCTACCATGGCCTCGACAGTCGCAGAATCGATTGACGGGTTGTTGGTGCGCACATACGTTCCTTGACCATCCATTTGTTGGTATCTATATACAACAGATATTGTATTACTCACTGTTAGAGTTATTGCGTGTAAGCATGTGTAGGGAGCAAATATATCATAAGTTTAAGGTACCATTTCAAAAGTAGGATCATAGGTTTGACGAGATTACTACTACCGAAATGATTTGTATGAGCACAACTCGCTCATCTCGGTTCTAACAATAGTACAATACTTCATATAGTAAAGAAAGAAACTACTCGGTGGAAACAGCGGAGCTCGAATCTCCACTTCCAGAGGTGTACTATACAGTTTCCCAGCTGGTTGTAGCTTATCAATTGAACTTGCCAGAATTCGTATGTACCTATAAATTCACGATTACGTTGGCCACCATAATCGTCAATTTATCTTACACAGTCATTCTAGTTCATTCAACCTCAAGCTACTTAACAATCTCGGGTTCGAAGTTTTGCTTCTTGGGAATCGATACTAAGGTTACAATCCTTAAACATGCGTCATTTGACTGGGTTTACACTCAGGAAAGAGGTTGGAAAAAGGCGTTCGATTTGAGTTGGATTGTGCTATAGGAGTCTTCTTCATAGCATAGAAGAGTTTCCCTTCGGTCTTGAGTTCGCCTTTTCTCTAATCCCCTTGCACAGGTCGCATGTGTAGTTGAGTGTTAACGCCCACTAAGGGTGCCCGAGGCATGATCGTAAGAGTCAGATCAAATCACAAAGCATGTTGTTAAGTTAAGCACATAATGTGTTGTGTGAAACTAGTGTAGTGTCTAATGTAGAGCAGTGGCTATAGTCTAAGTTCACTACATGCAAACCTAGTTCCCTATAACCAAGGCTCTGATACCAGTATGTAACACCCCCAATTTCCCACTCGTGGTGTCAGTCCACGTGGGTGTGACGTGGCCAGGAATCACAGCTCTTGGTCATATAGAACGACTTCTATATGAGTTACACAATCACACAGTTTGCAAAAACCAAACAAGTTTATATAAGTATGCAGCGGAAAATGTAAATCGTTAAATACATAAGTAGCAGCGGAAAGTAATTGTTGAAATAAACACTACAAATGATTTAATTGTTTTCAAATCATTATTAATGCACACAATGCCTAGGACACGAGTCTATATGCAAGCCAGACTCCTTAAGGCTTCCTTGTGCGCATCCTAGCGTGTGCTCCATTAGTTACCTGAGAATACATGCGAAAAGTGTCAACTATAAAGTTGGTGAGTTCACAGGTTTAAGTATTGGAAAGTAGTAAAACAGTCATATATACTGGGTATGTTAAATAGTTTTGTTGGATCTACGATCCGTAGAGTGTGTCATGTCATCTTACCGAAACTCGACTGTTTCCATTTGCCTCTGCGGGTCATCGCGGAACCCGAAATCAACATCGATATTACACTCGTTATGACCGCAGTCAACGTTGTTGCCGAGTGGGGTTGGTCAAACCCAGTAGTACTACGTAATAACGACTCGTTTGTACACAACTAACGGTAAGGGTAGAGAGGACTTGTTGCGATAATAGTACACTCAAAATAGTTTTGTGACATACCAGTCATATATCCAAAGCAGTTGCATAGCATTCTCACCCCAAAAGATTTGTAAAACATTCAATGAGTAAAAGTGGGGCTGTAAACTCACCTGAGTCTGCTTGAGTGCGTTCTTACGAGAACGGAGTAGCTCGCTGGCTAGTAGTTACCTATATCACATAGGTGTTATAAGTTTGTGATCGTAATTGTGTGGGTCTCACAGGACCGTATTCATGTCTAAACAACTCCTGGTTGTTATGTGGGTCGCGTTGACCGTGGTTGACCGTGTTGGTCGTGTTGATCGTGTTTGACCTAACGACCCGTTGGTGAATCGTGTGTCGGTTGTGTATCGTGTAACATTCGTGTAAGTGCTCGTCGGGTGCAAAACATGCAAGTCTCGTCTATGGACAACTTACTATTTATAGTAAGTTTCCATTTATGGGAAGTTCACAAAGCATAACAGTTTTAAAGTTCTAGCATGCTCATTAGTCCTACGTGATCATGTTAACACATAGCACATCATCATACAAAATCATATAAGTTGTTTACAACATGTTTGAACATAAAAGTTTCCTAAAATGGAAAGTTTTCCATTTATGGCATACAAGACATCGGAAACTATCTAACTTAGCGTCTAATCATCACATTATAACATAATAAGTCATTTAGCATGTCCAAATCATTCAACACGTTGATAAATCGGTTTTTGTAGAAATAAAGTTACTAAATATAGTAACTTTATGGTTTTTCATGAAAACGATCATTTTAACATTTCTAGTCCTATTTTCTCATCACCAATCATCATAATAATCTATCTAGCATCATTCAATCATGTAAATATACCCAAATTTATCATCTAGCAACCTTTTAACTAGAAAAGTTTCTAAAAATAGTAACCATGCCAAAAATGATCATATTCAACATCAAGATCACATTCTAAGTATCAATATCCTCTTAATAACATCCTAGTAGTAGATCCACATACATGCATGTTGCTAATACCAACCATAACATCATTTTATAAATAAAAAGTTACTATAAATAGAAAGTTTCATCAAAAATCATAGTTTAACCATTCTAACACAATCTAACCATGAGTTATCCTTCTAATATCATCAATAATCATCTACCATCATTCAAAATCATCTCAATACTCATGGATCGTACATGCATGCATCAATAACATCATAAATCATCATTTTAAGCATCAAGACATATATTCAACATCTTGGATCATCATAAAACTCCATATAATCATCATGGATCATCAAGAAACGCATCTAAATCGACAAACCCAGAGGCAAACTTCGTGCATGTGCATCAAAGGTGCTTGCATGTGTGTTTCATGCCTTGCATGTGTGTGTAGAAGTGACAAATGACCATTTTAGCCATGAGGGGTGTAAGAACTACCTTCTAAAGCTTCGGGATCCCTGAGATGATGACTTCACAGCCTCTAGTTCCTCTGGACAGCTTGCTCTTAGCAGAAATGAAGTGGTGATGGTGGTGGTTTGTGCTCCAATGTGTCCTCCAAGCTTTCAAAGCTCAAAAATGGCTTCCAGAGGTTCTAAGGGTGAGTTGCAGGTGAAGAAGACGAGTATGGAGGGTCTAGAACTCGAGAAAAGGGTTATAGGCCAGCTAGAAACGATTTCCTCTTGGTTTTATAAAGATTTGCCGTCTGACACCCGTCGCGTACCGCGACACTAGGCCAGAAAGATGCTTCGCGCTACGCGAAGGAATCCGGGAGTCAACTCTTCGCGATGTCTGTCGCGTACCGCGACAGGAACTCCTGTTGGGCCATCGCGTACCGCGATGGGTTCCTGAGTAGCCCAATAAGCTTAGTTTTGTTGTTTCGAACCGATTTTCGCGTATTTCTCGAATACGATCATCATTTCTCGACACTTAAGCGTTGTTCTACTAAATTAGGTCCTCTGGAACCTAGTTGTGCAGTGTATGTGTACTGTGGTTCGATCCGTTCACCAACGTTCGTCATTCAAGACACGTGCAAGTTCTGTGCGATAATTTCTCGAATTATCGGCGTGTTTGGTCCGTTGTGCCACTTGTCACACTTAAATATAATTATTCTAGTGCCACGTATGAAATAATAATACACATTATTATTAAAATAAAATAAATGCTGACCTGGAATTTGTGGGGTGTCACAGATAGAAAGATAGATTTCAATACTTTTCAATTAATTTTAAATTTTCGTTTATAACCCTGAACTTTGAACTCTTATTTTTAAAGCCTCCTCTCACTTTACTCACATATTTTTAATGTTCACATGATTTTAACGCGTCATTAGGTTATCTGATAAATGTCATAATTATATTAATTTGATCGCAATGGCCTCATGAACGTTTATATAAATTTCTAACCCAAACGGTCACAGAAATTTTGCGCGTTGTTTACATGCCTATAACTATAACGCATTCGTACGTTATCGAATATTTGTATCGTTTATATCATTTTTATCGTAATTAGTTCACAAACGATTTAGATTTAATAATTTTATAAACCATGAGTATTATATAGACTACATATATATACGATTTGGAATCTTGAAAATAAAATGTGGTCTACATTAACCCACATTAAAACTGATTTGTTTATCCAAAACCTAATTTTTTATTCAAGTGTAATGTGTACCACATATTTTATTTTCAAAAGTCCAAATCAATGGTCCAGATAAGGTTTAGGGGTTTTCTCTCTTATACCGGGTTTTCACATGATATAAACCCTCACATAATCACTATTCACTACCGCGTCTAAAGATCAAAAGATTGATTTCAATACTTTTCAATTAATTTTAAATTTTCGTTTATAATCCTGAACTTTGAACTCTTATTTTTAAAGCCCCCTCTCACTTTACTCACATATTTTTAATGTTCACATGATTTTAATGCGTCATTAGGTTATCTGATAAATGTCATAATTATATTAATTTGATCACAATGGCCTCATGAACGTTTATATAAATTTCTAACCCAAACGGTCACAGAAATTTTGCGCGTTGTTTACATGCCTATAACTATAACGCATTCGTACGTTATCGAATATTTGTATCGTTTATATCATTTTTATCGTAATTAGTTCACAAACGATTTAGATTTAATAATTTTATAAACCATGAATATTATATAGACTACATATATATACGATTTACATTTAATAATTTTATAATATTTGTATCATTTATAAACTCTACATTTACGCATGGCCTTTTTTTTAAGTCTTCTGTAATCACATTCTTTACTATTAAATAAGTTCTTAATCTTCAACTCTAAGTTTCAAAGCTTACGTTATATATGTTGTATAGGGTATTTTCGTGCATTTTATTGTACACGATTTTAACCTCATGTTCTGTTAGTTTTTTTACGTCAGTATATCAGACCCCGCCGCAACGCGCGGGTCCTGTATACTAGTATTCATTTATTTATCAATCTAGACATCTAGTTAACCTTTTTGTGGGAGAAAAGTCTAAATATGTCTGGTCCACATGAACCGTGTGGGTCTTCTTACTTTTAATTTGCTATTTTTGCCCGTTTTAATGTTTACAAAAATAAAAACGTGTTTGATATATATGTAAGGGTATCATCCGTTTTAGAAGCTGATAACTAGTTTACATGTACGGATATCTTAGATTAGCTATAACTACTTGTTTACTTATTACATACTAGATTATTACCCCGTGTATTACACGGATTTAATATAAAAATGGCTACAATAGGGTAAGGCTAGCAGGACAGTTTCTGCTAAGTAATGTGCTCACGAATTGGATTATAAACCAGCCATTAATAAAAATTTAGTAATTATAAAACGAAATTTTAATATAAAATGATTAATTTACGTATTAGTAAGTACTTTAAGTAATAAACAATAATTAAATTTTTAATAACTAAAGAATCAATACATGAGTTTATTGATTTGTAACAACTGAAATTTTTAAGGTAACCTTTTTTTTTTAACAGCGAATTTTTAAGGTAAGTAACACCAAAAATTTTAATTGTTTTTGTAAAAAACTATTTGATGAAAAATTAAGATGGTAATGTATCATTTTTTCAATTATTAAATTTAAGTGACCAAATTTGAAATTATCCTTAGATATAAAGGATCAAAAATATAATTTATCCCGCAAAATAAGAAGGTAAAATGCAATTTTTTTACTTATGTCATAATTTGAAAATATCATTAAACATAAATGATCAAAAATGTGATTTTCAGTATCATTTTTAAAACTTTAGTATTTTAAAGTATTTATTTTTAGGTATTTGTGTTAAAAACGTCATCTATTTATAAAAATCTTGTTGTTTGAAATCTCTGTTTTATAGTTTGTTTCATTCTTTTGAAGAATTTTTTTTTGAGAGAAACTTGTTTTTGGAAAAAAAAAATACGAAAAATAGTGATTTAATCTTTCTTGTCATTAAAAATTTTGATTTCAGAAAAATTCATATTTTAGAATTTTTTTTGAAGTATGTTTTTTAATAAAAAGAAATTTGATTTTGATTTTATTTAAAAACTATTTTTAATATTGAAAAAGTAAATAATATATTTAGTATTATAATTAGTTAATAGGAGAGATAATTATGATTTATTTAATATGGAAGAGAATTGAGTAATATTATAAAAAGATGACATATGGCAATATTAGTCTAAAAATGTGACAAGTGGTAAAAAGAATTTTTGTAGATTACTTATAACTACTTGTTTACTTGTTACATATTGGTAACCCTCAGATAACTTGTTGCGCGCTTGTTGATGTATCAAAATATCATATAATATATTCGAAACCTCCAAATAATTAAACATTGATCAAAAGTGGGTCAAAACATCATGATTCATGAATGGTATAATGACGTCACTGCATGAAATCATAATGCCATGTTTGTGGTACCTACGAAGATGTGATAACAAGTCGCCGAAAGTAGCATCACTACGGTTAAACACATCAACGTAATGTAAAAAATAAATAAATGCGTAATACATCCATGAATGTGTTTATAACTAGCTGATGCTAAGGCGTGTTACGGTGGTAATGTTAATGCGATTAAGTATTTAAGAAGAAACATATAAAAATGTAGAAACATGGATTTAAAATTCAAAATGTAAATTTAAAAACACATCACAAAGTCGTTATAAGAATTGTTATATTTTTTTTTGAACGACAATTTGCATCACTGACGGGTCATAGACCTACCCAATCATATCCACACCCAATAGGAGGAAACCTACCGTAGGTGAGAGAAAACCCATATCACAACATGAAACCCCTATTTTGTACATGTCAGGACTTGAACACGTGACCTTCGTAATATTTAAGGCACAGGATATCTTCCTCAACCACTTAAGCTGAGGATCATTAGTAAGAATTGTTATATAAACACGAAAATAACTTTCAGGAAAAAAGTTGTAAAATATATCATATTTAACATGACTCGAATTTGGATAAAATTTGTGTCAAGAATGTTTTAAATATAGCAATGTGTGCTAAAAAAAAAAACTTTATATCAATTACTCACAAGTTGGTCTTTTATAATCAAAAGATAATATATTAATCTATATAAATGTATCATTTCAGAAATATAATAACTAATTAATTATTAATTAATCTAAAGTTAAAATTGTAACCTTTATAATTTAACATTTTAAAAATATAATACCTAACTATTAAATTTTGCATTTCAAAAATTATTTAGTTATATAATAAAAGAATTTTGGTAAATAATACTAATAAATCAAAAGATCATTATATTCATACACCATCTCTATCATCAATTCATCACGTATTTAGGTTAAATCAATTACGTCAATCATAAAACACATTAATTTTACTTATATATATTTTTAAATATACTTTATCATTAAAAAATCTAAAAAGATAGTGTTATTAGTATACTTGTACACCAATAATAACCTAACCCTAAATCAACTCACCAATTATTTCAGTTAAGGTACTAATGAATTTAAGTCAACTTTATAAGAATGAATAAGAATTAATGGTCTTGTCTATAAGGCTATGTGTTGTGGTATGACCACCATCACTCCACGTAGGCGCCACGTGGGCGCAACATAATCAATCAACACCATCACCCCCTTATCACTCCACATTATCTTTTCCTATGTTATCCATCGCTTCCCCATCACTCCACTTCATCAGCACCTTTTTCAATATTTTATTATTTGATTTTTATTTTTTCAATTATAAATTAAATTAAAAAAACACCTAATATAATTAAAAATATTAATATTACAAACTAAAATAAAAAAATTACATGTTAAAAAAATTAAATTACAAAATTAAATAAAAAAACATTAAAATAAATTTAAAAACTTTTAAAAAAAACTACAAATTATATTTCTTCATAATTTGTTCATTCGCCTTCTCGGCTATTTCACGAGCGCGACCGGTTAAGTGATCGATTGGAGTCCACAATAATTTCATATCATTGTTGTATTGTTTTTGCTCCTGTATGTTGACAAATTTTTACAACGAGTCGGAGATGGTCTCCAACGTGTCTTTGTAATCGGTTGAAGACGAGGTTTGTGGTCGTTTACCCTTGTTGTTTCGACCGGGCGGACGTTGAGGAGAGGGTGGTGGGGGCATGTCCATTTCGACTTCCTCATCCGACTCGTTTAAGTTAACGAAACATCAACCGGTTGGGCGTCGGGTTGTGTTTCCGGAACCACGTCAACATCGGGATCTTGTTGATTATCAGAAATGTTGTCACCGGTGGGTGAGTTTTGGTTGAAAAAAGGTGGTTGTGGATACCAATTTGAGAATGTTAGAAATTGGTTCGGGTTTGGATTGTTTGGATCGAGTTGAGGTCGGTAACAATTCATAAACGAGTTAAAGTATGGATTGTTTGGGTTGTTTGGATCCATGGTAGTGCAGAAGTTTTTGGAGATTTAAAGATTTTTAAGAAGTTTTGAAAGAATTTTGGAAGATTTTTGAAGTTTTTTGAATGAGTTGGATGAGTTTATATAGGGTTAATTTTTTTTTTGGCTCCTCAATGGTAACATAGCCGTTATAGTTTTTTTTTTCTTTCCCTCAAACGGTCATCACCCTGTGAGTGCCCTCACCACCTTGCCCATCACGCCACCCTCACGCCCCTGTGTTATGAGGGTAGGCCGCGACCAGGGCGTGACCCAGGGACATCACGCCTGGATCACGTACCACAACACATAGCCTAAGGGAAAAAAGGGGAAAAAATGGCATGCGAGGAATAAACTTCACTGTTAAAGTGTTCTTATCTTTGTATATTACTATTCAACCATTCATAACATAAATTTTGTATATAGTTTGAGTTTGAATAAATAATGAACAAAGAATAAATAAGCTTTGGTCTCTGGTGGGATCCTCACGGACATGCAGTCAGTTTGATTGTATCATCCACAGTTATCTTTTTGCACCACACAATTTGTGGGAAAGGATTTTAAGCTGGCAGACAATTTGATTAGGGGTTTATTGAAGTATTGGCCTATAACCAATAGTTCAAAAGAGGTCATGTTTCTTAGTGAACTAGAGGAGGTTCTAGATACAACACTGGTTGTAGAGTTTCAAAGGTGCATGGTGCCTTTGTTTCACCAAATTGGGCATTGTCTTAGCAGTTTATATTTTCAGGTACTGTGGTTATGAATTTAATATGGTTGATATTCCTTTTTTTGTGTTAGTAATGAAGTGTTTGGGTGTGTTTTGAAAGTAATTATGGGATTCCGTATAATAGGAATATAAGAATAGTTGTAATAAGATATGTTGTAGGAAATAGTGTATGGAGCTATAAAAGGGCTTTTGTTGTTTGAAGCTGTAATAGTCAGATGTCAAATGTTCAGAAAGCTTTGATCAATTAAAAAGTAAAAGATAAATGACCTAAAAAGTGATTCTGCAAGAGAGGTTGAGACGGTTTGTGAACTGGAAATAAAAGTCCATTATGCCTACAGTACAATATACATGTGCTAATTCAAATAAATGAGTTTGTTGGAATTGGTTTAAGGATAGTTTGCATTAAATTGTATCTTCATTAAAGTGATATTTTCAAGGAAATAGTTTTGTGTAATTACATTACATTAGAGTGAATTTTAGGGACCATTAATGTATTCACACATTTTGCTTTTGTAGTTAACCGGCGGGTTGTACTAAAAAGGTTTATAAATATAAAAATTCATACAAGGTAATCATCTAATCAATTATTAAAATGATGTATACTGATTTGTTTAGTGAAAGTTTAACCACTAAGGCATGACTGACCACACACTTACTAATTATACTCCTAAATTAACATCTTTTGTCCACCATAACGCTCGAGCTCACAAGTATTTGACTTGATGTGAGGTTTGCATCAAATTTTGCTTATAAACTTGAAGCTTTGAGTGCTACAATCTTACACATTTTCTTGCAGGTAAAAAAAAGGAAAAAAAAACAAAAATAATGATACACAATTAAGAGTATAAAACAAATATGATCATTTCTTTTATATACTCGCTCAATCTTGATTTTGCAACTCACATGACTTGATCCTCACATATTTCATTCAAGACTTAGGACTGTAGGAATGCCAAGTACGGTTTATAAACTGCCTTTTGTAAGTACGGTTTTCCCGCCGCAACGCGCGGTCGGTTAAACAACTAGTTACTATTCATATGATAAATTTTGTATATATTATATAATATAAATTAAGTTATATTAAATTAAAATCATTCTTTTAGCTTCCTAGAAACCTAAACCAACTGGGTAATTTTGTTTATTTTTAACTTTTTATGCTCTTTTTTATCAATAAAGTCTAGTTTAATTAAACAAAGGGCGTATAGAGTTCAGTTAAATACTGTAAAATGAGTGGCTGAGATTCCTAAAAGAGTATTTAAACATTTGCTAACCAACATACTTTCATTTAAAAAAAAAAGTTCACTCTTTTAATTTTGATACTTTCATAACTTTCATATAAATTATTATCTTTTTTAAAAATGCACCGTTAAACTCTCGTATTTTTATATTTGATTCAACTATAATCTCATGAAATTTTTTCAAAGTATATAAATGAGTTTTAACATTAATATAATAATTTTTTTTTCATCTTTCTAAAAAGTTATCTAGCTCTCCATTTTGAAAAAAAACTCCCCCATTTTTATAAATACTCCTTCACTTTTAAAAATCCCCACCTAAGTCTTTTATACAAATGATATTTTTCTTTGAAATGTATATCGTTAAATACATATTCTAAATTGATGTAACTATAGTTCGTTACGTAATGAAAGTCTGCCCATTAATTTTTAAAATCGTCATAACTTTTATATACATTATTATTTTAAAAAAAATACTCTGTTATACTCATCACATTTTTATCTTTAACTTAAGTACAATCTTATCAAATTTTTTCAATACTTTCGTAATTACCTAAATGTAAACAAGCTGTATATTAAGATAATAAGTTTTCACTATTTTTTTTTAAAATCTTTTTTCCTCCTATGATGAAAAAACCCCTCGATCCATTCTTTTAAATAAAATAACTTTTCAAAAACCTCATCAGTATATTATACAAATATATTTTTTCTATGAAAATTACATCATTAAATACAGATCGTTACATAAGTTTAATTACAACTTATTGCGTAATGTTATACTTTTTATTTCTGTTTCAGCTCGTTACATTGGTTTAATTTATATTAATGCTACAACTCGTTGCATTGATCTCTCCTTTAACTTTTATTTATGTAAATTTATTTAATGGTGTAAT
The DNA here is from genome assembly GCA_009363875.1 of Mikania micrantha. Taxonomy (NCBI): domain Eukaryota; kingdom Viridiplantae; phylum Streptophyta; class Magnoliopsida; order Asterales; family Asteraceae; genus Mikania; species Mikania micrantha. The sequence continues at coordinate 33,052,245 of CM018690.1, forward strand.
TTTAATTAAAAAAGGAAGATTATAACTTATATTTAAGAAGAGGGGAAGGTTTTTTTAAAAGAATGGGGTGTTTTTTTTCTGAAAAAGGAGGAAAATTATTGTAGCAATGTTACTTGTTGTTACATTGGTGTATTTATGAACATTTAAAAAAATTGTCATGCTTATAATGAGACGAAAAGAAAATTACAACGAGTTTTATTGTGAATTTTTTATAAAAAAATTTCATAGGATAAAAAAATTATAAACATATAAAAAAACAGGGGATCTTTGATTTAAAAATAAGAAAATGTAGCGATTAAAAATAGTTAGTGACATATGAAACCATTTTGTTAAATGTTGAATTTTTTTTCTATCACTGGCTTTGGGTAAATGGTTATCACAATTGAAGTTGCTTACCATTTGATCCATCGAACCATCCCTAAGTATGTATGGTTGTCTATATATAGGCATCCTTTCAAAAAATTGCATTTGGGATTAGTGTAATTAGTGAATCTCAAACCTCAAAACGATTCGGTTTAGTTCGATTTTATTTATAGAAGGCTCAAAAAGCTAAATCAATAAAGCCAAACCATAAAGCCAAACCATGACCAAACCCGTTGATAACAGTTTAATTTGGTTCCAATTTTATTTTAATGGTTTAGTTTTGGCTTTTATTGTTAAAAAAACAGTTACTAATTGTTTGGTTTATAGTTCTACTTGAAAACCATAAAAAGTAACCCTTAACCCCCTAAATACTTTCATAAACTTTAATAAAAGCATATCTTTACATTTTCTGAGATCGCATATAAAATTAAACTATGAAGGGTGGTAAATATACATATAACATTAGGTTAACTTGATAAAATTGTATTGTTGGATCAATTTCTTTGGTTTAGATTTAAACATGAATACGAAAACATGAATGAAATAGAGATTAGATGAAACCTGTGAATCCAGTGAATGCGTTGTTGATTCCAGACATCGTTCCTGAGAGATGACGATCCGATCGGGTTCCCGTTTAGGGTGTATGGTGAGGATGGAATGAGATGAGATGGCTCTTAGGGATGCTCACGAATTCTCTAAGAGATTAGGAGAATTTGTTTGTGATGTTTAGAGAGTGTAACCTTAATTATGAGCCAATTAGTCTATATTTATATACACCCAAAGGGAAACCCTAATTAGGATAATAAGGGTAATTACGTCCATCATATAATTACCTATCTAAATGGGTATTTAATTAATTGATCAATTAGATAAATAATCATGAGGGCCACATATTAAATATTTAGTCTTACATTCTCCCACTTGGCCAAGTGATTATTTATTATGAGCATTAAATAAGTCTGCAGATTGATAATACTCATTTTAGTTCTAAATTGTAATCATAGCAGAGAAATACAGTCATTGAATCAGTTATTCAGTTCAAGACCCCCATTAATCATACTACAATACAAATTTAAAACTTAAGTTAGGATCAATTAACAAGTAAGCCCTTTAACGAATGATTTGTGTTATTAGTGTCTATATGTCATTAGGCATGCATAAACATATATTTAGAGACAAACAAATCAAATAAGTGAGGAAATTTCATTAATCATAAGTAAGTACATTATGCAATAAGGTCTTTACATAAGCACATCTTCGAAATATGTTCTTCGAATATCTTAGGAGGGAGACCTTTAGTCATCGGATCCGCAAGCATAACTTTAGTACTTATATACTCAATACAAAGATTATTTTCCTCAACTCACTCACGAACGAACAAGTGCTTTGCATCAAGATATAAACCAGCACCGGTCGAACTGTTACTGTTCGAGAAGTTAACGGCTGTTGAGTTATCACAGTAAAGCTTCAATGGTCTAGAGATAGAGTTAACGACTTTGAGTCCAGCGATAAGGTTTCTCAACAACATTCCATGACAGGTTGCATTGTACACTACAACGTATTCAGCCATCATAGTTGAGGTTGTTGTCAGCTGTTGCTTATGACTCTTCCATGAGATCGGTCCGCCTGCTAACATAAAAATGTACCCCGAAGTGGATTTCTTGTCATCTTTGCATTTAGCAAAGTCAGAATCAGAATAACCAACCACTTCCAAATTATCACTTCTCCTATAAGTCAGTTTGAAGTCTTTTGTCCCTTGAAGATATCTAAGTACTTTCTTAGCTGCTTTCCAGTGATCAAGGCCAGGATTAGTTTGATAACGGCCAAGCATTCCAGCAATGTATCAGGACGAGTACAGACTTGAGCATACATAAGGCTCCCGACTACTGATGCATAAGGTATCATTCTCATTTGCGCCTTTACAGCCTCAGTCTTCAGACACTGAAATGAACCGTAGACATCTCCTTTAACTACTGGAGCTACAGAGGGAGAGCAATTTTGCATGTTGTAGCGTGTGAGGACCCGTTCAATGGAAGCCTTCTGAGATAAACCCAAAAGTCCATTGACTCTATCTCGATGTATTTCGATGCCAATAACGTAAGAGGCCTCTCCGAGATCCTTCATGTCGAAATTATGAGAAAGTAAGCGCTTCGACTCATGCAACATATCTAAGTTGTTACTTGCCAGAAGAATGTCATCGACATAAAGGACAAGTATAGTAAAGTTGCTCCCACTCATCTTGAGGTATGTGCATTGATCCACTTGATTTTTCAGGAAACCGTGTTTCCTCATCACTTCATCAAACTTTAGATACCATTGACGTGAGGCTTGCTTCAACCCGTAAATGGATTTCTTTAGCTTGCAGACTAAATGCTCTTGACCTTCAGGCATAAAGCCCTCAGGCTGTTTCATGAACACGTCTTCATACAAGTCGCCGTTTAGGAAAGCAGTTTTGACGTCCATCTGATGCAGCTCTAAATCAAAATGAGCTACGAGGGCCATCACGATCCTTAAAGAATCTTTATGAGAGACATGAGAGAAGGTCTCTTGATAGTTAATTCCCTCTTTCTGAGTGAAACCTTTCGCAACCAATCTTGCTTTGAAGCGTTCAATGTTCCCATTCGGATCCAGTTTTGTTTTGAACACCCATTTACATCCTACGGGTTTTACTCCGTTGGGTAGTTCTACCAAATCCCAAACATCGTTTTTCTTCATGGAATCAAGCTCATCAGTCATAGCCATCTTCCATTTAGAAGACTGATCACTAGTAATGGCTTCATGATAAGAGGTAGGATCAGTAAACTTTCCGACATCCATTTCAGCTTCAGTCAGGTAGGTTACATAATCATCAAATTTAGTAGGCACTTTAGGCCTAGATGACCTCCTAAGCTGATTAGCGGGTTCAGCATGGCTGGTATTGTGTTGATGTTGATCAGATGAGGTGCCTTCATTCTCGGTAACGTTTTGAGCAGTAGTGAGTCCTGATTGTGTCAGAGTAGGTGCAGTGAAGTTCGGAGTAGCATGGTGTACAAGAGGAGTAATCGGAGGTAAGTTAGTCGACGAGTGTCCCCCCCCCCCCCCGCGTCTTGTACTTCTTGCAAATCAGAGTCAGGATTTTCGCTGCTCCCACTGACCTTTGAATCCTCAAGGAAATGAGCATGCTTTGTTTCTACAATTCGAGTAACCGGAATTCGAGTACTTAGATTTCGAGTACCCTTAAATTTTCGAGTACAGTTGTTCGAGTACCTTATTTCGTAAACTTTTTAAGTTTCGAGTACATTTAAGTTTCGTGAACTTCAAAATTTCGTGAACTTCCAAAATTTCGAGTACACTAAGTTTAAAAGTAATTTCGAGTATGTTAAATTTTGAATACTCAAATTTCGAGTACTTAAAAATTTCGAGTACATCAAATTCGAATACATCAAATTTCGAGTACTTTTAAAAACGTGTATGTTAATTTCAAATACGTTTAAGTCCGAAAATTTTTAGGTTTACGAAAAACGCACCAAATTCACGTTTTTGTGAAAAACGAACCAGTTTTAAGGTTTTCTGGAAAAACGAACCAGTTTTCGTACTCGTTTTTCATAACTTTTTGTATTTTGAATCAATTTCGTGATTAGGAATCGATTAAACAACATATCGCTCTGATACCACATGTTGGATCGATTCCTTTGGTTTAGATTTAAACATGAATACGAAAACATGAATGAAATAGAGATTAGATGAAACCTGTGAATCCAGTGAATGCGTTGTTGATTCCAGACATCGTTCCTGAGAGATGACGATCCGATCGGGTTCCCGTTTAGGGTGTATGGTGAGGATGGAATGAGATGAGATGGCTCTTAGGGATGCTCACGAATTCTCTAAGAGATTAGGAGAATTTGTTTGTGATGTTTAGAGAGTGTAACCTGAATTATGAGCCAATTAGTCTCTATTTATATACACCCAAAGGGAAACCCTAATTAGGATAATAAGGGTAATTACGTCCATTATATAATTACCTATCTAAATGGGTATTTAATTAATTGATCAATTAGATAAATAATCATGAGGGCCACATATTAAATATTTAGTCTTACATGTATGTTATAGCTCATGCCTTAATTGAAGTAATTAATTATACAGATTCTTTTCTAATAGCAAAGCCCTATTTTGGTAAAACTAAAAAAAAAAAGTTTAGTTTTTTTACTTTTAAAAATATATAACTGTTCTGTACTATTTTCAATTTAGTGGTCTATTTAATTCTCTTATGTTTAAATTCGAATAATTAAAAAAAAAAAGGAAAAAAAACATATTTTACCTTTATGCTTAACAATCAAAACGTCTAGATGGGGAACACATACATACTAGACACAAGTCCATAACTATCGATTGAGGACTGTGAACAATTAGAGAATAATAGCCTAACAGTGGGTATCAAAGTGAAAAAAAATAGGAATACATTATATTTTGAGTAAATTTTACTTTTAATTTTTTATATTTACATTAATTTTTAGAGATAGTGTTTTATCTTTAGATATTTCAAAATCAGGTTTTAAGTTTCCAAACGTCTCCAACTCGGTCCTTTATATTAACTTTGTTAAGTATCGATATGCCCCATTTGCGGTGCACACATATAATGTATATATGTGTGGGCCCTCAAGGGACTAAGTAAAATGACACCAATTTTAATGTTATTTTACTTATGGCGTTAAAAGTGCTGGGATAATTAACTTTAAACGATAACTTTGAGCCGGGGACTCCTTTGGAGCAGCCGCCGAGCAGCCTCACTACCCAACTTGGTCCTTAAAAGACTGATTTTTAAATTTATAAAGATGAAAAACATATTTATGAAAATTTATGTAAACATAAAAGACAAAACGTAAAATTTACTATCGTTTTATTTTGACTAGTTAAATAAACATGTTTTTTTGGCATTTATGCCCTCATATTCTGTTAACACTTAACAAAGTTAATGGATAAAGGACCGAGTTTGCAACGTTTGAAAATTTAAAGGACTGATTAATAAATTTTAAAGATGAAGGAACGTATCTGAAAATTTTTGTAAATATAAAGGATCAAAAGTGAAATTTATCCTTATATTTTTTAAAATATAAATAACAAAGAAATTCTATATTGATAAATTGGATGACACCTACACACGTTGCCACATAATATGTATAAGCAAAACCTTATAAATGCTTCGAGATGGGGAATGTGTCACGAAAAAACAAAAAAAAAATACTTATAGAAATTCAAAAATATTTAAAAAAAAAACCTCAATGTAAAAACAAACGTCAAACAATAATAGCAAAAGAAAAAAGAAAAAGATGAAAAGTTAAACATTTCAAACAAGCATAACGATGATAATAGATTAAGCTAAAATTAAAATGTTTAAAAATTAAAAATAAAATAAAATAAAACAGGAGTCATGACCCAACAAACCATGACATGTGGGCTAATTGTAATCGTGATTTGGCACAACATGAGTTGTAAACTTGTATTTATATAGTTAATAGAGTGATTAGCTTTACATAAAAAAAAAAAAAAGAAAAAAAAAAAAGAAGAATATTACACGTTGGTTTTGCGAATAAATAATAATTGAGGAGATAAGTAAACAGGTAATGGTTTCCTTTTGTGTAGTAGAAGAATCAAGAATGTTTCATTTTTGCACGGTTGCACACTTGCACCACTTCTTTAAATAAACATTAACTCAGCCTCTAACAGGCCATAATGCCATATAGAGGTGGGCAAAAAAACCGGAACCGGAACCGGAACCGACAACCCGAACCCGAACCGGTCATACCCGAACCGGTGGGTACGAATGGATACGGTTTTTCAGACAATTAGAACCGGAACTGGTTCCACCTGGACCCGGCCAAAAACCGAACCGGAACCGGTCAAAAACCGGTTGGAACTGGTCGAAACCTGGAACTGGAACCGGAACCGGGTATTGACTTTGTTGACTGGAATTGGAACCGGTTGAAACCGGAACCGGTTAAAAAAAAACCCGATTTGTGCACCTCTATTGCCATATGCATATGCTGCGAGCCAATCGAAGCCCAACTTATTTAATAAAGAAGGCCATTCAAATGGGCCAACACGTTGGACAGAACCTGTGGGAACGAATGAACCCTTCATATGTGATGTGAAGTTATGAACCAAATAGACGAGAGTATAGGATTATGAGACAATTGATTGTAGAGGTGGGCACCGGAACCGGACATACCCGAACCGGTTGGTACAAACAGGTCCAGTTTTTTTAGACAAATTAGAACCGGAACCGGAAAAACCTGAACTTGTTCCACATGTAGCCGGCCAAAACCCGAACCGGAACTGATCAAAACCCGAAACCGGAACCGGGTCTTGACTTTGTTAACCGGAACCGGTTTCAAAAAAAACCCGGTTTGTGCACCTCTAATTGATTGTGTGATCTTCTTCCCTATCCCGTACTATGTATTTATGTAATTTCATATCCCCTTCTGAATTGTGCTTATTTATTGGTAATCATTTCATCATCAATAGAAATGTAGCGAATTCTACTGTGACCCATCAGTGATCTAAAAGTTAGTCGTTAAAAAAATATAAATGTAGTGAATTCTATGCTCAATTGAAATACTTATCTCGTGTAATATCCATTCACAATAACATAAACCAAATTATATAGTAGTAGTAGTTCTATGATGAATAATGGAAAATGGTATACTTGGTTTTGTATTATAATAGATATCATTGAGTGTGCGTTACGACGCGTAGCATTGCTACAAACATGTAGTCATCTAAGACCGAAAATTGTCGATAAGAATAGATTGTTTTAAAGACTTGTACCATGTGTTATTGCTGTGGTACTTTACTATTCACATGTTCTTTTTGTCTATATATGTAATGTTAGATTGATTCACATAGAAAGGAGAATTTGTGACAAAACAATCATACACAATAAAATCACTTGTAAAATGATTATTTGAAGGGTATGGAGAGGGCAAGATCTAGACTGAATGTACTCTATTTCTGAGAAAAGAGAGATTGTTTCTAAAAAGACCATTGGTTCAGGATAAACACATAAACATAAACGTGCATAATCAAGCATAATACAAAAAATACGAAGACAAAAAACTCTTAATATAAAAACCACCATCATAGTTCGCTCTAATTCTCAACCAAGGGTTTTTTTTAACCTAATTGTTACCTCAATTGACTTACCTATAAAAGGATTTTGGTTTAAATCCGAACTACTGTTCATTTGATGAGTCAAAATCAGAAGGTTTATTCAGTTGTAAGATTGCTTTTTTTTTTTTTAAGTCAGTTCGGGCATATGACTAAGTGTATTAAATCTGATGTGACGGTTAACTTTGCTATTCCGTTCTCTCCGAATGACTCATACAAAATATACTGCAAGCTGAACTAATTAGTTCCAACTAAAAGATTAGTTTTTAATCAATATCGTCATTTACATCCATTATTTCCATAAGCTTAGGGCATGTTTGGGATTGTTTTTTAAAATGGCTTTTTTATTAAAAGTGTTTTTTAACTTATGAGTTTTTAAAATAAAGTTTTAAAAATGTGTTTGGATTAACTTTTGGTATGTGAATATTCCGTAAGTTATTTGGATTAGCTTTTAAAGAAGTTTTTGCATTAGTTTTTAACCTATTTCATCAAAAAATTAAAAAGTTATTATAAAACTACAAATTATAACTTGTTAAAAACAATAACATTACTCAAAAGGTTAAAACAAAAGATCATTTTAATATTATCAAACAATTTTTTTAGGGTTTTAATATTTACACGCCATCCTTATCATATATACATCATACTCAAGACAAATCAATCACATCATATTCATATAACTTTTACTTAAATATATTTTTTAAATAGTTTTTGATTTTAAAAATTTTAAAAAGTATTGTTGTTTTATACTGTAGGATAAAGATCAACTAAATAGTCTCTTTATCCTAAAAAGCCTAAGAAAGATTGTTGATCATTAGATTATGAGATCAAATTTAAAAGGAAAAATTTAAAATTTTAGAAGGAAAAGTTGTTAGAGGGTAATTTAGTCATAACCACTTTCCTCTCACATTTTTTAAACATTCATAACTTTTACATACGATATTATTTTTTCAAAAAAAATATATCATAAAAACAAGCATTTTTTTATCTTTAAAATGAGTATATAATATTTCTACAAAAAATTAAATTTTTTCAGCTCAGTGTGTCTAATTATAATCATTGTGTCTTTTTAAACATTTGTGTATAATTATCTTTTTTGTGTTTTTCTTAAAGATAATTGTGTCTTTTTTACTAGGTAATTGTGTCTTTTTTAAATATCAATGTGTTATTTATACTCATCGTTATGTCATCCTTGCTTAATATTATGTATTATGCAACATCATTGTGTCTTAAATTGTTTTGGAAAACACAAGATTGAGCAGAAACACAAAGACGTAATTATGTACAAAAGACACAATGTCTAAACAAAAGACACAATGACCAGTACAAACACACAATTTATATACAAAAGACAATATTAAGAAGAAACACAAAAGACACAATGTCTATTCAAAAGACATAATGCCTATTCAAAAGACACAATGACTCGTCATTGTGTCTTTTTTACAGGTAATTGTGTCTTTTTCAAGATTATTGTGTTATTTATACTTGTCATTGCGTCATCTTTGCTTGACATTATGTATTATGGAACATCATTATGTCTTAAATTGTTCATGAAAGCACAACATTGAGCAGAAAGATAAAAGACACAATTACCTACACAAAAGACACAATGACTTGTACAAAAGACACAATGACCTGTACAAAAGACACAATGAACTAAAAAAACAAAAATTTTCTATAGCAAAAATTATATTAATTTGAAGATAAAAAAATGTTTGTTTTTATGGTATTTTTTTTCAAAAAATAATTCCGCATGTAAAAGTTATGAACGTTTAAAGAGTATGGGGGAATTTGATAAAAAGTCAACAAAAGTAGGCATGACTAAAATACCCTTCAACAACTTGATTTAATCATAGCCATTAATTAATGATCTAATGGCTCAAGATCCTTCTTAAACTTTTTAGGTTAAGTGTTATTTAGTTGAATTTAACCCTTAGACTGTATACCAATATTTTTTTTATCGTACACCCAGCGAGGTAAAGTAAGTGTGATATATGATTCCTTCGCTTAGATCGCCACCGTATGCATGTAGAATTGTAGATCAAGCTTCATCTTTATTATACTTCTCCGTCTGGTGCGATTCGATTCGATTCACAATGAATATAGGTTGGATGTTCCATCCTCACTTGCATTTTGTAACGGATTTTAACTCCAGCAATCTATATGATTTTGTCCCCTTTATCTGCCAGCTTCGTCTTCTTCGACTCTTCATCTTCTTCGTTGTTGTTTTCGTCTGTTTATTTGTTCAGAATAGTTTTTACTATTCTTTGACCGTTAGGTTACAGAAGTTGGCTTGTAGGTTGTCGTTTGATGCAATTCGTTTTTCTTTAATTTTTATTTTGCAACAATTGAGGTTCATGTATATCCTTGGCTTTCCTCTACTTTTGTGATTAATTTTTCTCATTAGGGTTTAGGTTCATGATAATGGTGGTATTGCTGAATTGTTTTGATTATGGGTTCATGATAATCTTCTGTGCTTAATTTTTCTCATTGGGGTTTAGATTTAGAATAATGTTATGTTATTTTTTAACTTTTACTTAATTTTTATTCAAAAGAACTGGGGATTTTAGTTTAACATACAAATTATCATTGATATGATTAGTGTTTGATGCCCTTCTATCTTGTTATTACAAATTTTCATTCGATAAGAGAAAACATAAATCTTACCTTTTGTATAATTGAAATTTGGATTTGATTAAATGTAACTTATATGAAGCTTCAGGTTAAGAAAGGGCATAACAATGATGAAATTGACTTCATTTTCGTGAAACTGTGTATGTTTGCAAATTGACCAAATCTTATGTCATATAGACATTATGTAGTTGACTTTTAGTTTTACACATCCACAAAACTCTTCTACCTCTCCCTTCTTCCTGTCTAGCCCCGCGATGGTGGCATAGTGGTAAGGGGGTGAGAATCTATAATGGAGGTTCAGGTTCAAAGCCCGGCACCACCCAACTTTCCTTGGTTCACCCGATTTACCTCCCTCATGTTGGTTGTGGGACCGGTCGGTGAGGGGCGTCTAATGATGGCATTCACCATTTTGTTTCTTCCTGTCATGGCATCGGTTTCTGGTTTTGGTTTTACAATGCATGACCTCCTCCTGCCTGAACCATCAATGGAGGTTACATTATGATCCGAAAGAGTTGATTATTATAGAACTAGAGGACTAAGTTAGTTTATTTGAATTTAATCAATGATTTAGAACTGGTGGTTTATATAATTTCTATATGTTTTTAGTAGATTTATTGATAGATTATGCTATTTAGAATAAGGTTTGGTGATGATACATGGTTTTAGTGATCCTAGAGAGGAAATAATATTTTGGTTGTATTTTAGATCTAAAGGATCATGTTTTACATTCTGAAATAGTAAATCATTATTTGCATTTGAGTTTGTTGTTCAGATTTTTTTAAACATGAGTAGTAGCATCCTTTTTAGAAACAACATATACGCATTGGCGTGATATGAGTATTAGCATCCTTTCAAAAATAACAAGCATTGTTTTTTAGGCAAATTGGATTTAAATAATTCAAACTTTGACCCATTGGTCGCTGCCGTTCCAACTATGAAAATCTCCAATAATAGTCCGAACTTTCGACATATTTTTCCTTGTCGGACCGCCATCGAAAAAACCTGACGGCGTTAACTTTTTTTCGAGCTTCCAACGGATTTTTGAGGGCTTTTGTTCAGATGGAGAATACGAGTCAAATGGCGTATAACTTACCTCGAAACGTTACTCCAAATTTCTCAATTTTGGTGTTTAGACTTTCAATTCGTCAAAGAAATCATCAAATTGAGAAATTTGGAACAATGTTTCGAGGTAAGTTATACGTTATTCGACTCGTATTCTCCATCTAAACAAAAGCCTTCAAAAATCAGTTCGAAATTCGAAAAAAAGTTAACGCCGTTAGGGTTTTTTTGACGGCGGTCCGTCACGGGAAAATATGTCTAAAGTTCGAACCGTTATTGGGGATTTTCATAGTTGGGACCGACAGCGGTCAATGGGTCAAAGTTTGGATTATTAAAAGACAATTTGCCTTTATTTTATATATATTAGTCTGATTTACTCTAAGATGTCTTCTTTTCAGTGGTGCAAGCCGAATCACATTCATAGGATTTAGCGCAAAGACATTGATAGATAATATATTTTTTAGTTTAAATTCTGCATACAGCAGTTGGAGGAGGTCTTTCAAGTTCAATATTACAATGTATGTAAGCTACTTTTTTTTTTAAAGTTCGCTTTCATATTTCTTGATGTTCATTTTTACAACAATGTAACATTTTTTTGTGATTGTTGAATATACCATCTTAATGTACTTTATAGTTTTATATGCATTTCAATGTTCCAAACTAAGTTGCCGCAACACTCGAACAAAATCTCAGGCAGGGCTTTGTGAGTAATGAAAACTCAAGGGCTGCATGCCTGCATTGACCCTGTTACAGAATGTTGCAGGTTGGGTGTAAACTAGCCGAGCCTGAGCTTGTTAAAGCTAAAGTTCGGCTCAATTTGACTTAATAGGGCTCGAGCTCGGCTTGTTAAGAACTTTATTTTCAAAGCTTGAGCTCGGTTTGTTAGAAAATTTTCAGGCTCGATCTCGGCTTGGTTCGTTTATTTTTTAATTATTCATTTTTTTGGAGTTAAATGCCAAAATGGTCTCTGTGTTTATATAAAAAATGCAATTTTAGTCCCTAAATAATTTTTGTTGCCATTTTAATCCTTGTGTTTTGATTTAGTTGCCAATGTAGTCCTTCCATCTAAATTTCAACACGGCTTATGAAGACTAAATTGGCAACTAAATTCAAACACAAGAATTAAAATGACAAGTTGACAACTAAATTCAAACACAATGATTAAATTGGCAACTAAATTCAAACACAAGGATTAAAATGGCAACAAAAATTATTTACGGACTAAAATGACATTTTTGATATAAACACATGGACCATTTTAGCATTTAACTCTTTTTTTTTGTTTTAATTACTAATTTAATATATGTTTATAATCATAATTTTCAAATTTAACATAAAATATATGATGTAATATATTTATCATAATTTTATACGTATATTTAGGTCAGATATCTAATTTTCTTATTTGGATTGGATTGGATATCCGAATAAATTAAGTTTATTTGGGTTATTCAGATGCAAAAATCAAGCTTATTCGGGTGGATACTTCTTACTCGGGTCGGATAAGCATATTTCTTAGTCAGGTCAGGTTTCAGAGAGGGTCCAAAAGTTTTCAAACCTGTATAAACTGTTATCCAACCCGATGAACATCGTAATCTTAGTCAACAATATCATAATCATTTCAAGTTCATCTTTTTTATGTGATTAATATAACAAAGTTAATTTTTTGTCAAAATTCTTATATCATGTGCAAAAACACTCGCTTAATATTTAACAGCAAACAATTTATTATGCCAACAAAATCGAGGGACTGGCTTCCGAATTGCCATTCTCCATTTTCTCTTATCAATATCTCGGTTAATACATCTTCAGCTACATTCATCAATTTTTATTGAAATTTGTGTACTGCTATTCAGTTGAATCCCAGTTTCTTTTAAAATCAAGTTTGTTCTGTTTAATCAATCTATCAAGTTTCTAGACTATTCTCGTATCGTTACGATGCTTTTTTCTGCTTAAGTTTTTCGGGATTAGGGTTTTGCAGGTTATTTTTGTATGATGATGAAAAAATGAGTAATTATGAGTGTTTGTCGGTGATTTGTATGATTTGTGAATGTGTTGTATGATAGGGACATGGATACTAAGGAGCAAAGTGAGAAATTGAAGAACTACGAAGCTGGGTTTGCCGCTTACCTGAAAGCAAAGTACTTCTCAGATAAGGATATTTATGGAGGTAGACATAATTCAGTACTTCAGAATTCATTGTAATGTGATTTTAGATGTTAGCTGTATGAAATATGAATTAAAGTGAAATCGATATTGATATTGAGGTAGAGAGTGCCTTAATTAGATTTTTTTTAATAGCCGTGAGAAACCACTTATATGGTAAACCCCTGGGTCCACCAATACCAGACTAACCAGAAGGAAACAGGTAAAGTGTGGCTGCAAGCAACCGGGTTGGCTCCTTGATTAGCTTTTGATCCATACTGAAAGGGGGAATTGATAGAAAATACATCTTAAGATGCTCATCTTATTAGTTAAAGTTGAGGTTCAAGTAAAATTATTTATAGAAGTTTTGATTGCATTAACTTTTGTTCTAGATCCGAGAAGTGCTTCTTGTTGTATTTTAATCAAATGGTTTCTTAGTTTAAAAAAGTGTGTATGACGCGCTTGTAGGCCATAGTTGTCAAAGGTGCTAGGCGCACTCACTGCAAAAAGGGTGAGCTTTGATGGTTAGGAAGCAAGGGCTTGAGATAAGGAAGGCAGAAATCATAAATATATATTTTTAGTGGTTTTAGATATGTTTATGCTTGTACAGCGCCGAGATAAGTGAGGATGGTTCTAGGCCATTTTTTAAAGTTTCAAGCATATTTGGTTGAAATTTGCAAAAGTTTACCATAATTTACAAGATATGGTTAGAATCTCGGGAAACTTTTTGCTATAATCTTTGCCGAATCCTTGTTGGAACCTCACATGTGGGTGTGGATGGCCGGAAGACAGTTTTCCTATGCTTCGCCTCGCTTGAGAGTCAAAGCACATGGAGGGGTTTTGACAACATAGTCTTAGGTAAGAGTTTGGTTTTAAAAAGCGTGAGGCGCACAAAGCGTTAAAGAGTCTAAAACAAAGATGCAAAAGTGCACTATTTTTTGTATGCAAGGTGCAATTTATTGTACAAGTTTTTAGTATACTTATCTTAGGTTTTTAGTATTAGATACCCAAAATGTAGACACAAATAAGCTCTATACATGGTATAATATCTAAATATCAGTAGTATATGCAACCTATAAAGCCTGCTGTACAACATCATGAAACACAAATTTGAACCTTGTACGAAAATGTGCCGTAGACTTGTGTCCTTATGTCGATTTTTTTTGCTTAAAAAGTACGCCTCATCCATGTTTTATAGACAGTCCTCGCCTTATGCAGTGTGAAGCGCAACGGGACGCGTCTTATGTTGCCTTGCGCCTCAGCTTGCCATTAACACACTTTTTTAAACCAAGGGCAATAGAGGCAATGTTTCGACAGTGTATGACACACAAATGGCGCAGGCATGAGATGCCCCTTTTGTGCATGGATGGATTTTGTTCATCATGAGGTTGTACATATACCAGTTATTATTATCTAAATTTTTGGTACATACTGATTATAACTTATCATAAATACAGATAATAATATATAAATACTTTGTGCCTTAACTCTAGGATCCTATTGCCTTGGTGAGCTCGTGCTTTTTAACACCAAAAATTTACTAGCTGCTAAAACTGCAAGTTAATATTCTGGCAGGTGAAATATTTGAAGAAAAAGAAATCACAGATGGGGTGACTATAAGGGCAAGCAGGTAAAACTTGAATTAGATCCACAAGTTTGTGTGTTTCGAGGCAATGACGAAAAACTAAACCCCTTTATTGGTTTTGTTTACTCCTTATTTCCAGTGAGGCTGGAACAAGATCTTATGCTGACCCACTTGCTTACTGGAATGAAAAGTTTGCCCACAAAGAGCTCGAAACAGATACAAACACCGATCTTTCTAATGGAAATCATTCTTCTAAGAAGAGTTCTTAAGTTTTGTAGGCTATTTGCATAACTGTGTCTCACAGCATGTAGTCTAGGCTATAACTGTGATGTTAATAGTGCTTATTTAATCCATCTTATTGTACTTTACAACTTGCAGTTTCAGATGATATCCAACTGCTTATGCTCAACCTTTCGCTGTTTTTTGTTCATGTTACTGAGGAAATTTCATTACTGATTTCGGCTTCCCAGGTGAATTCTTGTCTTGTAGGCTTTAAGAATACAAGTAGTACAAGCACCAATGATTTATATCAATCAACCAACTAACTGTATATCAAATTATCAAAGACTTGACCCTTCTGTTTTGCGTTGATCCATTAACTCATGTTGTTTTGTGTCATGTTTGAAATGATCATCCCGGCACAATCACATTGACATTTATGGTTTATGACCACGCATCGGCATGTTTAACCAAAATTTTAGAATTTTTAGGCTGTCTTTAGTACTTTCTTTCTTGGGTTGTTCTAGAGAAGAAAGCAGGATATCAAGTAACACTACTAACATCTCATTATTTGATTTTGATCCGATTAATCTATTCCTATTGAAGTCTTCATGGTTACTTGGTTTGTTTAGATCTTGCTTATGAATCAACGACACTATCACTTATCAGGATATGATGAGCCCCAACAATGAAGATATTATGGTATGATAATGATTATGAACACACGAAGGTTGCCGATCGGATTGTATTTATGAATTTACTCCATCAGTCTTATCTATTTGAAATCAAGATGTTGTCATCAGTTTATTATCATGGCATCCTGAATTAAGGTATGATAATTCGTAATTGTGTCCTTGATTAATTGTATCATACTACTGTCGGTGTGTGATTAGTCTTTTTGGTAGAGGTTTTGTCTTCTAGATGATAGGTTACATGCTCAAATCGGGGCTAGGAAAATTTAATTTTGAGTAGTTTACAAGTAATTGAAGGATAAATTTATGATTGAAAAAAGAAAATTGAACCATACAACTAATATACATTGTGTGTGTATATCAAAAGCAAAGGTCGGTGATACACACACATGTATTGAGGAAGGATCTAACATGAATAGATTTTTGCCTTAAAAAACCGAAAATCATTCTTTGATCATTTTTCAACTCAACTTATAAACGAATAATAAGAATTGGGTCGTGTAATTTCGTTTTAAAATGAAACTCTTTTCGAATCATTATGGAATCAAATTAGAAAATTACTCCTATTTTGATCATTTTTTTTGTATCGAATCTATTCTCTTTTAGAGCGAACCGTAAACTTATAAAACTTTTACTTTAATTAGATTCCGCAATAGGTTCACTCATATAATATCTTGAATGAATGAGAACAAAAAGTTATCACACGATTACTCGGGAAAAAAAAAAGGTTTTTTGGTTCAACTATATTTTAAGACTACAACTATATTCTAAGACTAGTCATTTCTATTATCTTTTTGCTTTAGAAGTTCTATTTTGTATATTTTCATATTAGAAATCCACTTCTTTGTAGTTAGGTCAAGAAAGAACATTCAGATTTCGATCTAATACAGCAATGCATGCATTATTGATTCCAATTATTTCATTCGTTGTTCTTTTTCGTTTATCGAATAAAAATTCCTATTCTTACTTGTTACTGGACGACTAACCAATGCCTTAAAAGATAAAAAAAAGATTCCAACAAAAAGCGCTTATACAACTATGAATAACAAAGATTTATAGATCTCAAATCTAATTACAATTGCGGTAATATTCTAATCAATTTCATGAATTATTATAAACTAACTTATCGGATTCACATTTTACCTAATTCTTAGTTTATAGTCCTAAACTCATAATGGCGAGAAATTTAGTATTTTCAATTCAATCAATTTCTATTGAATGAGACATTTTTTTACATCGACAAACAACAAGTAAAGGAATAAAGAAATGATTTAGCACCTCTTTCCAATACTGATTGAAAGTGTATTGTTGTGTCAGAAGAAGGATAGCTATACTGATTCGGTATACTCTAAAGACGCCCTCGGTACAATATTGACGATCTCACAAAGATTTTTTAGTGAATTTATATTTACTGCAATCTTTTACGGAATCGATCCCCTTTTGACTGTACAAGAATATGTGGAGCTCAGCTGTCTGGAAGCACAGGAGAACGTTCTTTTGCTGATATTATTACCAGTTTTCGCTACTGGGCCATTCATAGCATTACTATACCCAAACGATAAACCTAATCCGAATTATAGAGCTACGACACAATCAAACCCAAACGAACAAAATGTTGAATTGAATCATACCAGCCTCTACTGGGGGTTATTACTCGTTTTTGTACTTGTATTATTTTCCAATTATTTCTTCAATTAAGAAAACGAGAGAGAACTAAAATAATAATTTTAGTGATAGGTTCTATAGGAGCTGGACGATCTTATTTGGTCAAATACCTAGCGAAAAACTCCTATCTTCCTTTCATTACGGTATTTCTGAACAAGTTCCTGGATAACAAGTCTCAAGGTTTTGATGATATCGATATTGACGATATTGATGCTAGTGACGATATCCTTGATATGGAGCTGAAACTGCTAACTAGCATGAATGCGCTAACTATGAATATGATGCCTGAAGATGAAGACCGACTTTATATCACCCTTCAATTCGAATTAGCAAAAGCAATGTCTCCTTGCATAGGGATGGCAATGGGCCGGGTTTGGGACGGGTTTGAGTAATCCCAGTCCCATACCGTTTATAAAAGTGTGTCCCATACCCGTCCCAAATCTCATCGGGTATCTATCGGGTATTTACCCGTCAGGTATCGGGTATCCCGGCGGGTTTAGCTAAATATATTCGTTGAGAATAATTGGCTTAAAACACGTCTGGTATCGGGTAACTAATAATAAATTTATTTTTTTATAACAAAAAACTATATGTTAAATATGCCAAGAACAAGCTATTAATATATCAAATAACATGAAATTTCAAAATGTTATAAGTTGATTATCATTGTTCAAGATAAACCAAAAAATAGCAATTATTAACAAAATGGTTCAAAAAAATTTTTGTAGTTGCCACAAAAAAAACAAAGATAAAAAAAGAAACAAATTATATGAACAATTTCTAAAGTTCCAAAGGATTAAAAAAGAAACAAATTCTATTAATTCAAATGTATATAAATGGTATTTATGATCGGGTACACGGGACGGGTAAACGAGTATATATAATCGGGTAATCTGGCCGGGTAAACGGGTATATGAACAAATCCCAAGTCCGTCCCATACCCGGGAAAATTTTTAAAATTAATCTCATACTCAGCCCAATACCCATCGGGTTTGGGAATACTCGTCCCATATGTAGCGGGTTTCGGGTAAACCTATCGAGCTCGGGTGTTTTTGCCATCCCTATCCTTGCATAATATGGATTCCAAACATTCATGATCTGGATGTGAATGAGTCAAATTACTTCTCCCTAGGTCTATTAGTGAACATTCTTTCCAGGGATTATGAAACTAGAAATATTCAGATCAAATAATCTTATTATGGTTCGAGAGAAAATAACAGTATCTACTCGGACACTACAGTGGAAGTTTGTTGAATCAGCAGCAGACAGTAAGCGTCTTTTGTATGGGCTCTTTATTCTGTCTCCGCTTATGAAAGGTCAAGCAGACACAATAGGCATTACGATGCGAAGAGCTTTGCTTGGAGAAATCGAAGGAACATGTATCACACGCGCAAAATATGAGAAAATCTCACATGAATATTCTACCATAATGGGTATTCAAGAATCAGTACATGAAATTTTAATGAATTTGAAAGAAATCGTATTGAGAAATAATCTCTATGGAACTTGTGAGACATCTATGTGTGTCAGGGGCCCTGGATATGTAACTGCTCAAGATGACAAGATATCATGTTACCGCCCTATGTAGAAATCATCGATAATACACAGCATATAGCTAGCTTAACGGAACCCATTGAGGTGGTTATTGGATTACAAATAGAGAAGAATCGTAGATATCTTATAAAAGCGCCAAATACCTTTCAAGATGGAAGTTATCCTATAGATCATGTATTCATGCTTGTTCGAAATACGAATCATAGTATTCATTCTTATGAAAACGGTAATAAAGAGATACTATTTCTCAAAATATGGACAAATGGAAGTTTAACTCCTAAAGAAGTACTTCACGAAGCCTCCCGGAATTTGATTGATTTATTGATTCCCTTCAATAAAAGTTTGACATGTCAAAAAAAATGAATAAATGATAATTTAAATATAACATTTTATTTTTTGTATTAGATTTTTTTTTGTACTTATTTTTTTTTTGTTATGTATTTTTATTGTACCGGATTTCTTGTACTAGATTCTTATTTTTTTCATACTGTATTTTTGTTATTTTACTATATTTTTATTTTTAGTAGTGGATTTTTGATTTTTTTATTGAATTTTCTTTTTGTTTTTTAACTAATTTTTTTTACTGGATTTCTTATTTTATGTTTTTAAAATGGCAAACCCTTATTGGTTTATACTCTTTCTCGTATGCTAAATTCTCTTCCTATTGGATTAACTATTATACAATATTTTAGTGAGGAAATTAAAAGCAAGTGATTAGTTTGGTGTCTTGGTCTTTTGAGAGAAATACACACAAGTTCAACTAATGTTGGTTATATACTTTCCCCCCTTTTTTTCTGATTAGTTTGGTGTCTTGGTCTTTTGAGAGAAATACACACAAGTTCAACTAATGTTGGTTATATACTTTTCCACCCTTTTTTTTCTGATTATTTTGGAAATTTCTTCATTATAGTGTGTGTATATATAATCTGATATTTCCTTGTTGCATTTTGTTTGTTGGGTTTTTTAGGCTTCATTTCTTGACACATTCGTGTGAAACAATATCACTTTTACTTTCTTTAGTTTATAAAGTTTATAGTTTATTCAGTTTAGTGTGTGTAAATACAATCTGTTATTTTTTTCAATATATTTGTTTGTTAATTTGAAAAAAAATAACTATGGTTTATATCTACTAACGAAAATTTGTTGATACGATAAAAAGTGAGACAAACACCAGTTGAATAACACATGTACTCTTATATAATTGTTTTTCTTATCTATGTTGCAATCTCTATAACCGGTCATCGTAGTTTCATATGTTTCTTTTATGTTCTTAGTATTATGGGCGCAACAAGAATAACAAGAGGTTTGTAAACACACCGTTTCGCGTGATATTGGTTTTGATCTTTCTTGTTTTTTTTTTTTTATCTTTTCAATTAGTTTTTTTTTTTAATTCTTAGATCGCAAAGTGCCATGCATAATTGTGTTTTCTAAGTTGCAATGTAAAAGTTTAAAACGTAATGTCTCGTCGTAACGTGTGGATAGTTTTATTCGTTTAGTTTAATTTATAGTTAGTTGATTGATATAAATTATGATAATAAAATTAATAGAATAGATTTTATAATACAAGCGAGGGTAAGGATGTCAAAAACATGTTTAAACCTATAAAGAGGTTGACATGCCATAACACAATTAATACATGTATTAAATACGACATGACTTGTGAACTAAACGTGTTCATTATCTCTTTTTTAACGGTTAATTTTTGGATCATTGACGGATCACTCGAGTATTTTTGTGCCACCATCAGTACCGTCCAATCATACCTACCAAGTTATCCGTTATAAAGGAAACTCAAGACTCTGAGAAAACCCCTTGTGGGATTCGAATCTAGACACATTTGGACATTTGGTTTCTAAGTCTTATCACACCATTAAGATAATGTAATACCTTTTGGTAAATGAGTTAATTATCTAAAACACTTTCTTGGAGTTTGATAATAAATAAATTACATGGATGATGCATTTAACAACGATTAAATATACATGTTCATCAAGTAACATGACATTACATCACACCACAGTTCATAAACAAAAAAATTGAATACGAGCCACAAAATTTTACAATAAACAATCTCCTAAATAACTTTTTATTAATATACTGAGAACAAAAACCTACAAAATTCGTTTTAGTTTAAGCGTATATTATTGTTTCAAAAAAAAATTAAATTTAAAGATTTAATCTTTATATACCCCCAAGGAAGCTCGGGCCATGTCTCAGTCCCAGAGTAGCTAATCATCCGAAAGTTAAAAGGTTATATATGTTTATGATATAAAATCTAGGGGTGTTTGCGATATATTTGTTACATTGAAACCGTAATCTAAAATATTAACAACGGTTTTTGAATATTATAAACTAAAACTGAACCGTTGAAAACCAAACCAAACCGTTTGTCAACGTTTCCAAGTTGATTTTACAGATAATAATTTTTAGATTCTAGCTATCTAGATTTGGGTTTTGAGCCCATTAAAATAAAAACTAATCAAAACCAAGTGCTCTAGAGTCTACGGTAGAGGTGGGCAAAAAAATGGAACTGGAACCGATCGTATCCGAACTGGTGGGTTACAAGCGGGTTTGGTTTTTCAGAAAAATTAGAACCAGAACTGCAACCGGAAAAACCGGAACTGATTCCACATGTACCATGCCAAAAACCGAACCAACACTGGCCAAAACAGGAACTAGAACCGGCAAAAAACCGGTTGAAACCTGGAACCGGAACTGGTTCTTGACTTTGTTGACCGGAACCGGTTCCAGAAAAACCAAATTTGCGCACCTCTACTCTACGGTTTGAGACGGATTAATCACATTTCAATCCCAATAATAATATATTTTTTATGAAATAACACCTAAATCATTAATCATATACATACACTTATATATACACACAAACACACACACTCACATACACACGCACGGTACGGTCTTGTTTTAATGTGACCAATTTTTAATAAAATTGTAAACCAAACCATTTATTACGTCTTCAAATTTTTTAAATCAACCGACCAAATGTTCATAAACAAACCAACCAGAAACCAAACCAATGACAAATTTGAACGGATTCACGGTTAGAAAGTAGAGATTTACGGTTAAAAACTTGACCTTAAACACCCCTATTAAAATACGTTCTAACTTAAACTCAAATTCGTTTAATTTCAGCGTTCACTCCTAAGAATCTCCTCTGCTATGCTTTTAATCGTGATATCCACTCAAGAACACAACGGATGATGCCGCCCGTTAAACAAGAAAATTCACCGGAGATGAATTCGCGAGACACTAAGTGGATGCCGGAGATCAAATCGGAGACAGTTGAATACTCTCCGTCCAAGCGGCTCAAAACCCTAAGCTTCGATTCGCCATCAACATCCTCAAAGGGCAAATCAAAAATTGCAAATGAAGACGATGACGATTCACTGCCAAATCAACAGCTGGAAACCTGCGGCGTATGTTTGTCGGAAGAGGGGATGTTCCTTCGAGGTTTTATCGACAGCTGCGAACATTATTTCTGCTTTGTGTGCATCATGGAGTGGGCTAAAGTCGAATCTCGTTGTCCGATTTGTAAGCGTCGATTCTCTACGATTCGTCGTCCTCCTAAAGATGGAGTCTTTATCTCTGAGAGAATCGTCGATGTTCCTGTTCGCGATCAGGTTATTATTCTTGATCACAGAAGTGCAATTGAATGATTGTTCTGTTCATATGTACAAATTTGATTTGTATTACATTATAATCTGTTAATTATGATTTCATTGATTTGATTTGTTGCCGAGTTGGTGTTATTTGATTATGGGATTGTCCTGCAGATTTATTATTACAATGGTAATGCAACAATTGGACCATCTGATCCGTATTCGCAAGTGAAATGCAGTGGTTGCTGCGGTTCATCAGATGAACATCTTCTTTTACTCTGTGATTTATGTGACTCAGCTGCTCACTCATACTGTGTTGGACTGGGTACAACTGTACCAGAGGGTGATTGGTTTTGCAAAGACTGCACCCTTTCAAGGGATGAACATCATAAGATTGAAGCAAATTCAGCTTCTGATAATGGTAAAAGTTCTCCTTCAAGATCCAATAGAAAACAGTTTATTCGGTCTGATGTGTCAATCTTTGATATTGTTAGAGAATCTAGCGTGTGTGAGCCTGTTACGTCTTTCGTACCTGCTTCTGTTAAACAAAGTGAAACGAGTGGAGAAAGGTTAAACACACAGGCAACTGTTGCACGGTCAAATGCACCAAATGCTAGAACCTTGCAGCGTTGCATTAATGTGCATTCGCGTATAAGAGTGTTACGTGAAAATTGGGATGGTTTTAGAGGCGGGTCCTTAAATTTTTCTTCCAGGTTCGAAGACAGGTCTAAAACAGGTCAAAGTCAGTTAGTTCCCTTAAATAATGAGTCAACGTCTCAAAATCATCAATATGATACCGATAGAGCGTGGAAAATGATGAATTTAGCAGCAAAAGCTTCAGGGAAAAAACCTGGAAATAAAAACATTGTTCCTAAAGACTCAGAATTTCATAAAAAGAAAGAGAGGTTATTGATTGAGGCAAGTAAAGTGAGACCAACTAGTAATTATTTTGGGGGCTTGAAAAAGAAGGAAAATGAGCTTTTATCTTCTAGGAAGATTATTTTATCTGCTCAGGTGAAGAATGATCTTTACAATTTTCAGAATATATCAACTGCAGCTATGGTTGTTGGTTCCGATGTTGAATCATCATCTGTAGCTGCTGATAAATGCTGTGGAAAAAAGGTGATTGATGCTACTTTAGAGAAGAAAGAGAATATAAAGAAAGACACACAATTTGATGGAAATATCAGGGAAATTGAGAATGTCAAAAGTGAGATTCAATCACTTGTTAAGCTCAACTTGAAGCTTTTAAGCAAGGACAAGAAACTAGGTATGACCATCTTCAACTCAATTTTCTCATATTGCATCACGATTTCATTAATTTTCTACAAACATATGTGGCAATTTTGACCATTTACTGACGAAGTTGTTGATTTTGATTGTATTTAATCTTAAACGGGTCAATTTAAGGAAAAAATAGCTAATAAGGTAATGGGTTTCAAGTTTTCAACCTCTTAAGTTGATTCATTCAAACACCTGGATTTGGATTATTATCGTTAGAATATTATTTTCTACGTATTTACTGCACTAGTTATATATATTAAATAAGGGATAATGTATGCATAGGTCACCCAAGTATACAAATGGTTTCATTAAGACAATCCAAATAGTAAAACAACTTTAGAAAACACCCATGTATCAGTTGGTTTCAGTTCATGCCAATTCCTATCAAAATTGTAAAATGACAAAAAACAATAACTATCAAGACAACTCTAGAGTTGTTAGATTACAAAAACGGCCACAAATCTACTCATGTATACTTTGGTAATTCATGAGAATTCATGAGTTGGGGGTCTCATTGAAAACAACCTCTCTATTCCTAGGGGGTAGAGGTAAAACTGTCTTTATCTTACCCTCCTTAGACTCTACCTTGGTTTTGCTAATGGTGGGACATACCGAGTACTTTGATGATACCTAAAGTGTGTTTATCAAAGGGGCATCTTTTTTGTTTTACAACTTTAGATGTGGCAAAATGTATATGGTTAGGGGCCTTTTTCATTTCACTATTTTTCTGCAAATTTGTTTAGTGGTATTGTTATAAATGAAACCAAATTGATTTGTTCATATGTTGGTAACCTTAAAGTAAAAGCCTGAAGACTTAGGATAAGCCTTATGCACACATTATCCCCTGTTAAATACTCATAAAATGGATAAAAACTGTGTTCCCGTCAACCTCTCCTGCTCATCTTGTCACATCTTATCTACAGATTATCTACAGATTGAGTGGAGGCTTGAGA
Source organism: Mikania micrantha (assembly GCA_009363875.1). Taxonomy (NCBI): domain Eukaryota; kingdom Viridiplantae; phylum Streptophyta; class Magnoliopsida; order Asterales; family Asteraceae; genus Mikania; species Mikania micrantha. The sequence goes on from CM018690.1 coordinate 33,077,167, forward strand.
TAGGATTTGTAGTTTACCCTAATTTTTGTTATAATTCAGGTTGAAAATATCTTCTTTTTGAATCCTTGGTATACAGAACTACTGTTGTGTTGGTTTCTTTAATGTTTTATGCATGTCACTTTGTACAACTGTTGTATTAGACATTTCATGACTACCTGAATGTCATACATGTGCAGAAGTTGATGTGTTTAAGGAAGTTGCAAGACACGCAACACATTCCATCATGGCGGCATGTGGCATTGAGCCTCCGAAGGCACGATTCCGCTCATTTGAAAGATTAGTATGTGACCATAGTCAAACACGGAAGCGGCCAAGCTCCACTTTGATGCCCACTTCATGTAGAGAGTGTTTTTTCATATTTGTCAAAGATGTTGTCTCCACCATTGCATCTGATAAAACCACCTCCAGTAAGGGCAATTAAGGTTGGTTTAGTTTTATTATTGGTTGGATTTTGAATTGTATGTATGTTGTATGCACCATTTTTAGCAGCCTTCAACTAGTTTTAATAAACAGATCTTGAAATCTTGCTAATTGGCTAATAAAGCTATAATATTGGCTATGGTTAGTAAACGGCAACCACCATTCACCACTGTGTCCGGCATCTCTGAACAGTTTCTCGCGTGATCGAAGTTGCAACGAAACTTGTCAATAAAGGTTGACAGGTTGTTTTAATAAGGCTTACAAGGTTAGGTGTTATGCCGCAGTGTGCGGCGATTGTGACGTGGCTGCGGGGGGGGGGGGGGGGGGGGGTGTGTGACTAACGTCCCCTGTCAGGTTTATAGGTAGGGGTGTTCATATCCGAATCCTAAATTTCGGGGTGTGTGTGACTAACGTCCCCTGTCAATATCCATATCTGAAATTCCGTTCAGATATCTGAAATCAGAAAAAAATAAAAAATTTAAAAAATATATTTCGGATATCTGAAAACTATCCGGATATCCGAAAAATTATCCAGAATATTTTTTTCTAGATATAGGATATCTGAACTATCCGAAAATTTTGAAAATTAGTATCCGAATCCGAACTTCCAGATATCTGAGATTCGGATTCAGATACGGATTTTCTTGAACACCCCTATTTATAGGCCTTTGGGTGGGTTTTTTGGGCAGCTACCTTATCAATAAAAAAAATCTCTAGTTGCAACCCCTAAATATAAGTCATTCGATCAAAGTGTATTAATCGGCTTTTGTTGTGCCACTTTATACTACCACCCCTCTACCCTCTTTCTAAATTTTCAAAGGTTACAACGATTTACGACATAATTCGATTAAAAACAAACTTTTAACACTAAAAATTAATACCACTTGGCCTTTTTTGAATGTTTACATCATGTTGTCATATTAATTCTTATCTCTTAAACAGTTAAACACATATGAATTTCTAATTCCCCCAAAATGGGTGTGCTTGAATGAGCAAGCCAATCCTCCAAACGAACGAAGACATCCGAATTAAGCAGGTCTGGTATGAGACTTTATGATTGATTTCAATGATGATGAGGATGAACATAAAACCTCTCCCCTAAAACCGGAATTGTAGACGGTGAGGTAGGGACGATATATTAATCGGATTTGAAAATTTATTTATAATTTTACCAAAAAATAGCTGAAAGTTTAAAAAATCGCCGCAGTTTTTTTTCCGGAATTCCAAAAGGCGTTGGAAGACACCTCGGAATTTCAATAGTTTCCTGGAAAACTGTTACGTGCGTTTTTTGTTTATGTGTTTCTTGTTTACGTATATTTCATTGTTAAGGTTAGCATGGTAGATTGTTTATTCTTGAAGGTTTATTTTGTAATTTGAATTATTATTTAATGCAATGCAAATTGAGGCTGGGAGCTTATCCAGACCTTAACCAACTTCCCTATCTTTTCGAAGATCTCTCTTCAACCCTATCAAGGGTATCAGAGCTTCTCTGATCCTTCATCGGAAGTTTCCGCACCACCATGACAACCACACGCAGTCAAGAAGTAGAGTCCACGCTCAAGGACCATGGAAAGGCGATTGCCGATCTCCAGGTCACGCTGGCCTCGTTGATGAAGCACCAGGAACAATCTATGAAACAGCAGGAGGATATCCTACGGGCACTCAAGGAACAATCCGTCTCGGGCAGTACGTCGGCAAGGGGTCCCAACCATGGAGCATTTGGCTCTAATTTATTTGGTGACCCAGAGGACAAGGGGGCGCTCGTCCCATGCGCCTGGGAAAAGTCGAATTTCCGAAGTTTGCAGGTGAAGGAGTCGAAGCCTGGGTATACCGTTGTGAGCATTTTTTTCGCCATCGATGAGACTCCGGATAATATGAAACTTAGATATGCGGTCATCCTCTTGGAGGGTCCGCAATACAATGGCATCAAGCATTCATGAAGACGAGGGGAGCCACGGTAGCTGAGTTGCCATGGACTGATTATGTTCGCGCCATATCCGCCCGGTTCTCAAACGCTATGTTTGAGGATCCCATGGAAGAGATAGCCTCGCTCACCCAAACGGGTGACCTACACTCATTAAACACCTCGTTTGATGAACTCCTCAACAAGGTAACACTAAGTGAAACGCAAGCCATAAGCCTTTACCTCAAAGCCCTCAAACCGGAGATCCGAGGCCCAATGAAAATGTTCAAACCCAAAACCCTACACGAAGCCTATTGACTGGCCAAGATTCAAGACCTTAATAATCACCACATCGACTCCAAAATAAAGGCGGATAGGGGAGGAGGGTCCCATCAGAACAGATCGCCTGACCCTGCTCGAGTAATGCCACCCACCAATGCTACCAAGCTGCCTCTACTACCCACCCCAGCCAATAGGCCACCGGCCACAGGTCCACCCCAGATTTCCGGCCACAACACGCCCCGACGCCTTTCCAGCAAGGAGCTGGAACTCAAACGGTCCAAAGGGGAATGCTTCTGGTGCACTGAGAAGTTTGTGCCCGATCACAAGTGCAGCCGAAGGCAGCTATTCTTAATTGAAGTGGAAGATACGGACGACCCGGAAGAAGAAGCCTGCCCCGCCGAAGAAGCCGAAGAACATTCAATATCGATACATGCTTTGACAGGGCTACCATCATATTCCACTATGCGGGTGAAAGGGTCCATGGGAACCAGACAGCTCCACATCTTGATCGACTCCGGATCCACCCACAATTTCGTGGATGTCCGACTAGCCAAGAAACTCCAGTGCACGGTGAAGGATATTCCCCCCATACACGTGAGTGTGGCAGATGGCAAACAGCTCACGGCTAATAAACTGTGCCCGGAATTCCAATGGACCATGCAAGGGAGGTGGTTCACCACCGAAGTCCTCTTGATTCCGCTTGAAAGTTATGACATGATCCTAGGTATCCAATGGCTTCTCCCGCTACAAGACATCCTTTGGAACTTCCAAAAGATGACCATGCAATTCAAAATGGGCGATGAGTCATGCGAACTGAAAGGAATCAGCACTAATAAAGTGTCCTTGTGCTCTTTGAAGGTGGCAGACACAAGGCGGGAAGGACAACCAGGGGGAAACATGGTGCAAATGTATAGCCTCCAATTAGCGGGGGAGTCCCGGGAAGCCATGCACAGCTCCAAGGTAGTAAGAGGGGTGGAGACCACTGATGAGCAACAAATATGGCGCGATCTCATTCAGCAATTCAAAGCAGTCTTCGAAGTCCCCAAAGGCCTGCCCCCAAAACGAGAGTTCGATCACCAGATCCGCTTAAAGGAGGGAACCGAACCTATCAGCCAACGGCCTTACAGGTACCCATCAATTCAGAAGGATGTTATAGAAAATACGACCCGCGAACTCCTTGAAGCCGGGGTCATTCGGAACAGCCAAAGCTCCTTTGCGGCCCCGGTTGTGTTAGTAAAGAAGAAGGATGGCCAATGGAGAATGTGCATGGATTATCGTAGGCTGAATGAAGCAACGGTTAAAGACAAATTTCCAATCCCACTGATTGAAGAATTGCTAGACGAGCTAGGGGAGCCAGGGTCTTCTCCAAACTTGATTTGAGGTCGGGCTATCATCAAGTAAGGATGGCACCGGAAGATGTTCATAAGACGGCCTTCCGTACGCATGAAGGACACTACTAGTTCCTCGTGATGCCCTTTGGCCTCACAAACGCACCTGCCACATTTCAAGCCCTGATGAATTCGGTATTCAGACCCATGTTGCGCAACGGGGTGCTGGTCTTTTTTGACGACATCTTAGTAGAGGTGTTCAGTTTTCGAATCGGATTCGAAAAAATCGAAATTCAATTCGATTTTTATTCGAAAATCACCAAGTCGAATTCGATTCGAATATTCGTATTCGAATCGAAATTCGAATATAATTATTTATATATGTATATACTTATTATATATATACATGTAGTTACTAAAAAATTATTATATACTAATGATTTTATTAGTTTGAATGTTATCACTAATATTACAACTTAAATGTTAATTATTTAATATTTACATGTTTATAGTGTATTTGATATTTTGAATGCATAAACATGTGTAACAAGTATAAAACATCTTTTTTAATAAAATTTGAATCAAACCAATTCGAATTCAAATCGAATTCGATTCGAATTCTAAATACGAATACGAATCGAATTCGAATGTTCTTAAAAAATTCAAAAATCGAAATCATTCGATTCGAAATATTCGAGTTATTCGAAATTCGATTCGATGAACACCCTTACATCTTAGTTTACAGCCAGAGTATCGAACAGCACGAACAACACCTGAAGCAAGTCCTCACCATCATGAATGAGCATCGCTTGTTTGCTAAGGAATCGAAGTGTGTATTCGGGGGAAAGGCGGTGGAATACCTGGGCCATGTTATATCAGGGGAAGGGGTAAGAACCGATCCCACAAAGATAGAGGCCATCCAGCAATGGCCAGCACCGACAACATTGAAAGAGCTGCGGGGATTCTTGGGGTTAATAGGCTACTACCGGAGGTTCATAAGATCCTTTGGATTGATCGCCAAACCCTTGACGGATCTACTGAAAAATGATGCTTTCCACTGGAGTCCCGAGGCCCAAGCAGCCCTGGAAAGGTTGAAGGGGGCCCTAACATCTGCCCCGGTCTTAGCCCTACCAGATTTCAAGAAAACATTCATCGTCGAAACCGATGCGTCGACCTGCGGCTTGGGGGCGGTTCTCATGCAAGACAAACACCCGATCGCTTTCATCAGTAAGGCTTTGTCCGCCAAGCAACAAGCCTTGTCCGTCTACGAGAAGGAACTTTTGGCTATCTTAATGGCAGTAAAACAGTGGCATTACTACCTCATCCCGAGTCATTTTGTCATCTGTACGGACCAGCGAAGCCTGAAGCATCTTTTAACCCAGAAGGTCACTACACCCCTTCAACATAAATGGCTGGCCAAGCTTATGGGGTATGACTATACAATCGAGTACAAACAAGGAAGGGAAAACGTGGCAGCGGATGCCCTCTCGCGGGTCCAGGGGTCATCCTTGTTTACAACAGCAGTTTCCCAAGTCGAACCACTGTTGCTCGATGAGATCATTATGTAACGACCCGTTTTTAATAATATGAACACGTTTGAAATAATCGTCAATAGAACGATTGTAATTATTAAAAATTGAAAGTAAGTAAGAAACTATGAACGTGGGAGAAAACCATTCGCGAAACGGAGTTACGGATTGTCCGGAATCGCGAAACAAAGAAAATTTCAAAGATAATGTGATTTGGGACTCTTCGCGGTACGCGAAGATGATTATGAGGTTCCTTCGCGTTACGCGAAAGACCAAAAATATCTGAGAACTCCGGATTTCTTCGCGGTACGCGAAGAGCTCTTGAGCCCTCTTCGCGGTACGCGACGAGTGTGGCGGCTGCAGAAAGCTTATCTTCTAAGGAAATTCACTCAAACATACATCTATCTCTCTTTCTCGATCATTTTCACCATAAACACACACATATACGAATTTTGAACATCCAACATCGATTTTGAAGCTATCCAGACGTTTGGATTGAGCCGTGGATCGTTTCTACGCGTCCAGATCGTTGTTTTTCAATCAGGAATCCGTTTGAAGGGTAACGATTCATTTTATCTCATTTATTTTGATAATATACGGATTAAATATAGTTTTGAGTATTATATAATGATCTGGGATGATTAGAAACGAAGGACTAGGTGTTTTAACGGTGAAATCTTGATTTTGATCCGTTATAATGCCCGTTTATTATGAAACTCATATTATTGAGTATGATTATTAGTGGGGTGATTAAAGAGTGGTTGTGATAGTTTTGGATCATTCTTTAGAATGATAAATTAAAGTGTAAAGTTAAAAGTTAATGATTTTAGCGTAAAACGATGTTAGGAGGAATTAAATATGATAACGAACATGTGTAGATTAATTTATACACATGGGTTATTGATAAAAGCCTCAACGAGGTTTTGATTGAAAATAATAAATGAAACAAGTCAAATGAATTAGATTATATAAATAACACAAGTTGTGTGTTCATGTTGTTAAATCCTGTTATATGTAAATATATAATAGGAAGTGAAGGTGAATCTAGTTCTAGAAGGCCTGGAAAAGAGTTGGTGATTTTTGATAACTCTTCAAATTAAGGTAAGTTACCTGTTTGATTGAACTTGTAGTTAAGGACTGGGTGAGTCCATACTACAAGTGATTGTATTATACGTGATTATGGTTATTGTTGTTGCATGATTCACAAGGTGTGTGAACATGTGGTGATCTACGAATGCGTAGATGTTGAATTGGTAATGTGCACGTTTAGAGTCATAAGGTGTGTGAATGTATAACTTGCCATTCCAATGTAAAGGATTCACAAGGTGTGTGAACATGTGGTGATCTACGAATGCGTAGATGTTGAATTGATAATGTGCATGCTTAGAGTCACAAGGTGTGTGAACGTATAACTTGCCATTTCAATGTAAAGGATTCACAAGGTGTGTGAACATGTGGTGATCTACGAATGCGTAGATGTTGAATTGGTAATGTGCATGTTTAGATTCACAAGGTGTGTGAACGTATAACTTGCACTTCCAATGTAAAGGATTCACAAGGTGTGTGAACAAATGGTGAATTTGAAATATGATGCACAATTGGTGTGTTGGGTATTAATATATGTGTTATATTAAATTATAACAATTGCGCATGAATGGGAGATATATTGAGGTTTTGGTTGAAAACGAACCGTTAGTAAATCGTTTTAAATGTGGTTAAATGTTGTTGTCAACATTTTATGTGAAACCTCAGTAGTGTATCCATATGGTGTTATGGAATACACTTGGTGAATGATGGGGTAATCTTACTTAGTTCTAACGAACTAATGGTGACTTTAAATGTGGTGTTACAGGTACAAAAGAGCAGGGTGGGCGGTGATGGTGATCGGGAATCGAACGTGGAGGCTTGTGTGGTGGTTTAATATGTGAATAGTCGAACATGCATGAAGCTTTTGTGTAATAAATGTTTGGTGGAGTTTGTAAACATACTTAAACTTAAACTTGTTTTTAACAGGTGTTGGTATAGTATGTTTAAAAATTTGTAAAACACAAAAGTCGTTTTTGTTTTGACTGGGACCTAACGTAATTTATTAAATAATGTTGTAAAATGTTCGGTGGGGACATGGAAGTGACTGGGGTGTCACACATTACCAGCCAGCAAGAAGATGAGCAATTACAGACGATGGCCCAAAAAATACAAGACGGGGAGCAACTACCCCGGGTGCAGTGGAACGGGCGTTGGCTGGCCAGAAACAACCGAATCATTGTGGGGCAAGACCAGGCTCTTCGAAAGAAAATCGTGAAGCTTTGTCATGACTCACCATGGGGGGGGGGGGGGGGGTCACTCAGGGGTCACTGCCACGGTACAAAGGATCAAAGGAATGTTTTACTGGAAGGGAGTCGCAAAATTGGTCAGGCAATTGATCAGGGAATGCGATGTATGCAAGCGGGCGAAACATGAAAATATAGCATCACCAGGACTCCTCCAACCCTTGCCGGTTCCTGATAGTTTATTCACAGACATATCCATGGATTTTATAGGTGGCCTGCCCAAAGTAAAAGGAAGGGATACAATTTTCGTGGTGGTAGACAGGTTGTCTAAATACGGTCATTTCATGGTGTTGAGTCATCCGTTTACGGCAAAGGAAGTTGCACAGGTTTTCTTGGACGGGGTATATCGGTTACATGGGTGCCCAGCTTCCGTTGTCTCGGACCGAGACCCGATCTTCTTGAGTACGTTTTGGAAAGAGTTTTTGGCCTTGCAAGGGGTGGAGTCCAAATTATCCACGGCGTACCATCCGCAAACCGATGGTCAGACCGAGGTGGTGAACCGATGTTTGGAATGCTATTTAAGGTGCATGGTGATGGAGCGGCCGCATACGTGGGTTAAATGGGTGGCCTTGGCTGAATGGTGGTATAACACAACCTTCCATTCGTCTATAGGAATGACCCCCTTCCAAGCATTATATGGGTTTCCTCCACCTTTACACATCCCTTATCTTCCCAAGGATTCAGCTGATAAAGAGGTAGATGAAGTCATGAGGGATAGGGAGGCAACCATTACGGTTTTGAAACAAGTCCTACTAAAAGCCCAAAATCGGATGAAGCAACAAGCCGATAAGCATCGCACGGATCGGGAGTATGAAGTGGGAATGTGGGTCTATTTAAAACTTCAACCTTACATGCAGAATACATTACGGGTAATTAAGCATTCCAAATTAACACGAAAGTACTTTGGGCCCTTCTTGATAGTGAGTAAGGTGGGAAAGGTGGCGTATCGTTTGGATTTACCCAATGAATCACAGATTCATCCGGTTTTCCATGTGTCATTATTAAAACCGGCCAGTGGACCACCCGACAAGGTGATACCCTTTCCGATGGATGCGAGGTTCTGTTTGAAGCCATGGAAGATAATTGACAGAAGGTTGGTAAAGAGAGGTAGCAGGGCAGCCATGAAGATTTTGGTCAGTGGGAAGGGCAATCGGTTCAGGAAGCCACGTGGGAGTTTTTGGACGAGATGAAGACACGTTTTCCGGATTTCAAGGATTGGGTTGAAGGATCTTTTTGAGGACAAAAAGATGTTATGGGGGAAGTCTTGTTACGTGCGTTTTTTGTTTATGTTTTTCTTGTTTACGTATATTTCATTGTTAAGGTTAGCATGGTAGATTGTTTATTCTTGAAGGTTTATTTTGTAATTTGAATTATTATTTAATGCAATGCAAATTGAGGCTGGGAGCTTATCCAGACCTTAACCAACTTCCCTATCTTTTCGAAGATCTCTCTTCAACCCTATCAAAAACTCACCGGAATTCAAAAATCACTAGGAAAAGCGATGAAATTTCAAAAGTCATTGACACCGATTAACTTTGACACCAATTAACTAATTTAATTGTAAGTTAATTGGTGCATAGCAAAAAGTTAAAAACCATAACTGATTTAATTATTTTCAAAATACAAAAAAAAAAAAACGTTGACCAATTACTGATTTTTTGATCGACTAGCCAAAAGTTAATCGGTGCCTAGCTGATTAATCGTCCGACTAGGTTTTTTTTACAACCGTGCCTAAAAAGTGCAATGAAAGGCTGGGAATAAACAAAGGGAAGCGAGCATCATTGTTGGTTCAAGCGGAGCAAAAAATAAAAAGGAAGCTATAGATCTTTTATTCGATTGATTTAACGACATGCAAGTAGGCCTGTAAACGAACCGAACGAACACGAACGCGAACACAAACACGAATACCTTAACGAACATGAATTTTGTGTTTGTGTTTGTTTATTAAGAAAATGAATATTTTCGTGTTCGTTTGTGTTCGTTCATTAATAAATTAAACGAACTGTTCATGAACATAAACGAACACAAACGAACTAAAATAAATGAACAAACATAAATAGACATTTTTTTAACACCATTAAACAATCATAAACGAACATGAACACTATTGAACAAACATAAACGAACACAATTGAACAAGTATAAATGAGCACAAACGACAAATCTCTTAAATGTAAATACATATCATTCGTAAATTAGTCAGTTAACCGAACAAAAACTAACATTACATAGTTAACGAACATAAATAAACGAACGTAAATAAACGAACATAACCGAACTGTTCATGAACATAAATAAACGAACACAAGGTGTGTTCATGTTCGTTAACGAACTCAAATTTTATGTTCGTGTTCGTTCATTTATTAAATAAACGAACATAAACGAACTTCTTACCGAACAGTTCACGAACAGTTCATTAACTGTTCGGTTCGTTTACAGGCCTACATGCAAGAGGAGCAACTTAAAATGAAGCAATACGTGAAAGTGTGAGAGGATCTGAAATTTTTTGTTTGCATCGATTAACCATTTATTAAGAGAATGGCGCGGTCAAAGCTTTGTTAAATAAAAGTGCAAAGGGGACCCTTTTTTTTTTGGTAAAATTTACTTTTTTTATTTTTATTTTTAATTAATGTAATGTTTTTTTATGGTTTTTAATTTTAATTAATGTTATGATATTGTTATTAACTTAATTTTGTATTTTAAAAATAGTTTATTTAGTTATTTAACAAAATTATAAAAACTAAAATAAAAAGTAGTGGTAATTATTATATATATAAAAACTAAAAGTGAATGATAATGATGTGATAATGTGTCATGCTTAAATCTTATCTTATTATTATAATAGTTAATTTAAGTCATTGACACATGTCAATTTTTTTATATTTTTATTCATTCTCCATTAAATTAAATGATAATAATAGTTATATTCTCTAATTTATTAGATAGTTATAAACCTAATGACTAATGATATTATATATCTTTTACATACTAAAAAATAGTTTTCATAAATTAAAAATGAAATCGTTTATTTATTAAAAAGCATATTTAAAAAAGTTTACAAAATATGAATTTTTTCTAACAAAATATTTTTTTAGAAAATAATTATTTTAAATTTGTAATTTTAGGAAACATGAAAGTTTTATAAAAATAAGTTTTATTAAAAATAATTTTTCTAAACAAGTTTTCTTTAAAGTACATATCATTTCAGTTTTTAACACGTGTAACACATGAGATTTTACTAAACATTGAGATTTAACTTAGTGATGGAAAAAATGAAATATAATCGTTACATCCACCCCAAGAGAATATTAAAATGTAAAATTCAATGTATAACTTAAACAAGGTTTTGTTATTGTAATTAATCGAACAAAATGCATGAAGCTAATGAGTATCTCTTTTTTCCCTTTATTATAAAAAAAAACATACAACGAACCGATATTAATGAATCAACCTTCTACAGATGTTTTGCGAAATCAAACGATTCCGTTAAGTTTGAGTCATGGTTGGAGAAGTCGCTAAGCGCTGCCAGGTCGGTTGACTGGGAAGTTGCGAGTACTCAACCTAGGCGGGGAGTACTCGGATATGACAGTTTATATAGAAAATAATTTTTAGAAAATTATATATGTGTCAAATATCATAAGTTTACTACTATTTATAACATATAAAGTGAATATCAATAAAAATAAAAAAGATTCATGTTAACATCGACAATAAAACAAGTGAAAATCCTGTTTTCCAAGGCATTTCCAAGAAAAAAACTGAAAGTCAAACAATAATTGGTAAAAAAAACAATGAAAATCGGTGAAAAACAATGAAATTTGGTCAAAAATAGCCAAAATCGGTCAAAAAAGCGAAAATCCGAGTTGGACCGAGTTGCCCTGAGTCGGTCCGAGTAGGCCGAATACATCCGAGTTGGACCATGTCCGAGTACAGAGGGTCGACTTGCAAGAAATCGCTTCGAAAGGTAGCCGGTTCCCGAGTACTCGGCCGAGGAGGCCGAGTTTTACAACACTGGTTTGAATCGACTTACGATTATCTAAATTTAACCTACACTAATCACGCTAATCAGTTTTAAAAACAAACATATCTACTATCTTAATTTTTAAACCCAAGGAAATTCAATTTTCCAGACAAAGCTTTTTATTTAAAAAATAATAATAAAAATGAACAATAACTCATAGTCGATGATCAACCCTCATGAGTAGGACATCACAACAAAAAAAATGAAAAAGAAAAAAGAAAAAAGAATTGGCAGTAGTTAAAAGCATATTGATTTGACACATGAGCTCCAAGGCTCACCAATCGCACTTTCAGTTGTGATTTAGGTTAGGTGAAGGGCGGTGAGTGGAGAAGACGAGGATGGTTTGTGTGTATTTATTATTTTTAATAATATTAATAATGAATTACAAATTGCTCCATCTTAAGAAATTATCATAAAAGAACTGACATTAATTTAATAACTTGGACTGTTATGCAACTACCATACCTATAAAAATATTCCATATATATAGGAAATGAAAGTAAAAATAACTCACTAAATGTGAAATAGTCTGAAATAACCTACCAAGATCAAGTCAAATTTTTGATATTTTTTAAACATTATCGTAAACACATCTAAAACACTTTTTTATTTTATAAGTTTGCATAAATTTATCACCGTTTGAAAGTTAACGTTGTTGTAACTTTTGGGTAAAAAACACTTACAATGTTGTAAGTTAAAAATTTACAACGATGTTAACCACTACAAGAAAAGCCAACTAAGGGGACAAAGTCAACAGCGACGACTAAAAGTCGTTCCTATAGAGTAGGCTATAGCGACGACATGTCGTCGCTATAGCTTAAAAGCACTTTTTCAGTTTTTTTAAGCTATAGCGACGACATGTCGTCGCTATAGCTGAAGGTGAAAAGGGCGCCTTTGAGCAATTAATTGGCGGTTTTTGTGAAAAAACTATAGCGACGACATGTCGTCGCTATAGCTGAAATTTATTAATTTTTTATTTTTTTAATTTCTTTTTATCAGATTTCTAAGAGTCAAAAAAAAAAAAAAATTAATTAACCTATAACTTTGTTATGCTTGGTTGGTTGATAAACAAACTTAAACTTGTTGTGCTTGCTTGTTTGGTTGATAACTTTGAGATGTAAACATGAATGTGAATGTATTTTTATGTTTGATAAAGTCTTATTTGCAGCAGGTTTGAAATGTTATGGTTGAATAAACAGGTTCAAAAACTGGAAATTACTGAAAACAAAAAAAAAATTTATTTTTTTTTGTAGGGCTATAGCGACGACATGTCGTCGCTATAGCCCTATATTTGACTTTTGACCGTCACCTATAGCGACTATATGTCGTCGCTATAGATAATTTCGAAAAAAAAAAATTTTTTTTAAATAATTAACATAATAAAAATAAATCAAAAAAGAAAATGTGTCAGAGCTCTATAGCGACGACTTGTCGTCGCTATAGCCTTACCTATAGCGACGACATCTGTAGCGACGACTTTTCTGACCTATTGCGACTAACCTATAGCGACGACTGAACAGCGACGACATGTCGTCGCTATAACCTATAGCGACGACTTTTTGGGGCTATTGCGACGACTTTTGTCGTCGCTACAGGTGACTTTCCTTGTAGTGAACTTTCAAACGGTGATGAATTTATGTAAACTCATAAAATAAGAAATTGTTCTATATGTTGTTTAGAACACTTTCTTATTTTATGAGTTTTCAATTGAACATTGTTAAAAAAAAGGATGTTAAATTGAAAACCATTGTTACTTAAGAACTAAATAAACCAATTTAGCCACAAATTTAAAAAGGTATAATAATAACTTCTCATATTTTTTAAAAAAAATTACTTTTATACTCCTTAAATCATTTGACTATAAATATAGTTCTTTTATTTTTATAACTTGCTGGTTCTTATTAAATAAACCCTATATTATATTCAATTGTGAATCATTATTACTTGAGAACTAAAAGAACCATTTCTAGCCAGATGTTTAAATGGTATAAAAGTAACTTTCTCTAATTTAAAGGAAAATCACCCTTATATCCTTTAAATCATGTGACTATAAATATAGTTATTTTAATTCTTTACAATTGTTAATTAAATGAATATATATATATATATATATATATATATATAAAAGAATGATTGACTTATTATTTTAATTTTTTATAAATCATGAATATTCCAAGTCAACCACCTTGGCTTAATCCCTATCATGTTAACACAGTCAGTCCATTAATAAGTTGGTAGATTTGAATAATGCCCCCATAATCCTTCTAGACAATGTTTTTTTTTTTCAATTATTCCTAAAATGCTATTATTTGATACTCCACTAACGACCACATCATGTTTTTTTAGAATGTATCCATTAAACAATTCCAAATAATATATTCTACAATGATTAGGAGGTTATGATTATAACAAGACAATAATCTCGATAGTAAAGTTATTAATTTGTAAATAAATATGTATAAAAAAAATAGTTTACGTGTCAAATTTTATTGTCTAACCAATGTATAGCGCAACATTGATGGCGTACGATGCTTATTAGTTATAAATGCTCTCTCAAACAGTGAAGCACGACCAACTCAGGCTTTTTGGTGATACAAAGCATAGAGAAAATTTTGTGATTTTTCCTCAAGTGTGTATAAAAACTCTCATCTTATATCCGAACTTATGATATTAAAAGTATAAATAATCATAAAGGAGAAAGCTACAAATAAACATAAATCAATATATATATATATAGGGCAAGATGTAAAAAATAACCCTCATTTTTTGCTACAACTACATAACCCATTTCAGCCAATCATAAACTTACACATAAGCATTTCATTAAAATATTAAAAAGGGCATCATAGTTATTTTACCCTTTATAAGTTTTTCCCCCCTCTTTTTTAAACATTAATAACTTTTTTATAATATATTATTTTTTAAAAAAAATTGCACCATTATATTCGTCTCATTTTTCTCTTTAATTCCGTTATAGTCTCGACTAATTTTTTTTACTTTTTTTTAAATGTCCTATATTTACATCATTGTAACGAACTTAAATATAACAAATTTATTTGAAATTTTTTTAAAAATGATAAATTACAGTGATGTAATTTACATTGACGTAATTTATCGTGACGTAATTTATATAGACGTAAAATTCGGTTTCGGTTTTTTTCGGTGAATTTGGTTTAAATTACAGTGATGTAATTTACATTGACAACAAATTAGTTTAAATTTTTTTCGAACAATGATAAATTACATCACTATAATTATCATTGTGAGAGAAAAAAATCAAACTAATGTGTTCTATTATATCACTGTAATTTATCATTGTAATTATCATTGTTAGAGAAAATAAAATAAAATAATGTGTTACGTCACCGTTAATTATGTCATTGTAAATTACTTCATTTTGTGTTTACATTACTTCATTTTTTGTTACATTACTGTAATTTACCATTGTTAGAAAAAATTTCTAATTAATTTGCTATCTTTAAGCTTGTTACAATGATGTAAATACATGACATCAAAAAGAAAAAAAACTAGTCGAGACTATAACGAAATTAAAGAGAAAAATGAGACGAGTATAATGGTGCAATCTTTTTAAAAAAATAATATAGTATAAAAAAGTTATGAATGTTAAAAAAAAGGATAAACTTTACTTAAAAAACAAATGTCTAAAATGCCCTTTATATAAAAAAAGAAAAAAAAAGGAATCTGACACGTGTCACGATCCTATAAACTTACATTTTTAAAGTAACCATTGGATGATGGTTAATGGGTTGTAGCAAAAGATGAGGGTTATCAAAAATTCCATCCCCTATATATATATATATGGATTAGGTTCAAGTAAAAAGGATGAGATTGGTGAGAAGGGTGAGAAGGATTTTAGATTTGACAACTGGCATTACTCTAATTTTATTAAAAGGGTATTTTGATCATTGTGTTTAATGCTTCATGTCATTGTGTTTAATATTTTTATTATTTTGTTTTATTTTTTATATCATATTGTCTTATTTTGTTATAGTTTTTTATGCATTAAATAAATTGTTCTTATTTATTTTTTATGTTTTATGTATTAAAAGTACATAATTGTGTTATTTTACCATTATGTTTATAAAACTTATAATTTTAAAAAACATAAATTGTTTTTATTTTTTGAAAAATACATTTCCGTCATTGTATATATGTTTATGTCATTGTGTAATATATTCATCATTGTGTTTTATCGTCAGATTATTATGTAATATAATCATAATTGTGTGTTATGTTCAGGTTATTGTGTAATATATTCATCATTGTTTTTTATCTTCAGATAATTGTGTAATATAGCATCATTGTGTCTTACATTCTAGTCATTGTGTAATAGTCATTATTTTGTTTTACGTTAAGGTCATTGTGTAATCTACGCGTCATTGTGTTTTACGTTCAGGTGATTGTGTAATATACACATTGTGTGTTATGTTCAGGTCATTGTGTAATATATTCATCATTGTTTTTTATCTTCAGATGATTGTGTAATATAGCATCATTGTGTCTTACGTTCAGGTCATTGTGTAATAGTCATTATTTTGTTTTATGTTAAGGTCATTGTGTAATGTACGCGTCATTGTGTTTTACGTTCAGGTCATTGTGTAATATACACATTGTTGTATTAAATGAATTTGTTTTGTTTTATAATTATGATTTACATATAAAAAGTACGTGATTTTGTTGTTTCATCAATATTATTTTTTAAAGCTCATGAATTTATAAAAAAAATAGTTAGACACTACGACGACAAAAAGAAACACTCACAAACAAAAAGACACAATAACAGACAATTAGACACAATGACACATTACAAATATAATATGTAGAGGAAAACGTTTTTTTTTTAATTTTTTTATTTAACAATATTATACTCGTTATAAAGATAAAAAAAATGCTCGTTTTTTTGGTGTAATTTTTTTTAAAAAATAATATTATATATAAAAGTTACGACCGTTTAAAAAAATGGGGGGAACATGATAAAAAGTCAACAAAAGTGTCTATGAATAAAATACCCTTTCACTAACTTTTTTAATACAACTTTGATCTCAACAATTAAATTATATATCTAATGGCCACAATTCTTCTCACACTTCTCACCAATCTAAGCCTTTTTACTATAACATCACCCATATATATATATATATATATATATATATATATACACACACACACTATATATATATATACTATATAATAAAAGAATAACAAACTTGGCACATGTCACTCCCATATTCATTTGTTATTAATTTTTGACACTTGTCATTCTCACATTCATCTCTTGTTCAATTATATTATATTAACCATCTCTCCTATTTAATGTTAATTATTTTAAATAATTAAATGTAAAAATCATAAATCTTTTTATTTTAACAATTTATTATAAAAAATAATCATAATTAAGTTTCAATTATATCTTCTTTTAAAATTAAATTTATAATTTTTAAATATTTATAATTCTTAATTGTTAATATTATCAATAACGATTGATATGATATCCAACATATAAAATTTTCATAAAACTACCGGTTGGCAACATGTTAAATTTAATCATTTCATGTAAAATCATTTTTATGTATTTGTTAGTCATTGAAAAAAATTTAATAATTATGAAAATAATATTTTACCTTCTTGTACTATAAAAGAAGGTCGAATACAAATTACGTAATTATTAAACTTTATAATTGTTGTTTTACCAGCTAAAATATTTATCAATACATAGCATAATCATTTTATATTAAAATATTATTTTAATTTATAATCGCTAAATTATCAGTTTTAATTATTTAATATTTTATATTTATTCCGTGTAATACACGAGGTAATAACCTTGTGTGTGTGTAGATTAATAATGATAAAAGCCTTTATGTTTGTTTATACTCTTTTTCTACTAGATGCCGGTAATTCCTTGTACCATATTCCTAGCCATAGTATGTAGATTGTGAAGAAGACTATTTGACTTGACCCCTTCTTTACTTTTCCTTTTTTTTTATCAAAATTGGGGTGATGTTATTATATTGCTATTGTGAGATTGAAATGTCATAAAATGCATTTGATTCTAATACAATTCACTTTGGACTCTAAACATTTAAGGCCTTTTAATATTGGATGCCCTAAGCTAACATTTAAGGCTTTTAATATTGGGTGCCCTAAGCTAGAGTTTTCTGTTTTACATAGTCGATCCGGTCATGTAAGAAGGCTGAAATTAATCATTTCAATAAGAGCATACGAAAAAGCACATATATCAAATAAAATCTCAATAAACAATAGTCTATGAGAGAAACATTATTTTTTTAATTAAATAAAAAAATTGCTTCCAAAAGAAGCTAGTACAAACACTTGCATATAGAGAACACACGCATTTTTACTAGATAAAATATAACATGCTAGCAAAGCTAATATGCGACAGTTGAGTCACAAATATCCTAAATCACATGGACAAAGCTTAATAGAAGCCAGGATGGTCCGGTAACCGCCCCTCTTTTGCCGTCTGTAGTGTTAATTTTTAAGGTTATTTTTTGTTTTAAGTATTTGTTTCATCCTCTCGCTTAAACCTTTTAATTTCCACTCATTTCAAAACGCTCAAGCTCCATCACTGTCAAATCATGTATGACAAACAAGCATGTAATTAAAGAGACTAACGTATCATATAAAAAAAATAAAGAAAGTAAATATACAACCATAGAATCATATAATATGATTAAAGATAATATTTTCGCAACAAACTTTAGACATACTCGAATGTGACATAAGGAATTAAAAGAATAACATTAATAATAATACTAATATGTTTGCGTAGGAGTGAAAAAAAATGGTGCACATCAACGGGTGGGTTCGCCGGTTCGACTCTATAGTCTCTATGTGCACACATCACCAGTTTTGAATGACCCTGAAATGCCAGGGCGATCTTCTATACATTAATGAGAATTATAAACAATAACCATACATATCAATTAAAAAAAAAAAAAAAAAAAAAGACATCATCATCAATAATAATAAACGCCATATTACTATTCGTAGAAACATCCTTGTCTTCGTGCATTGGTCCCCCCAAAACGTGTTAGCATCCTCTCACATTGATTGAACAAACATTCATGTCTGATGGTTGAGAATTATATAATCTTTTTGTTCAGAAAGTTGATAATTTTAGATCCCAAACCCACAAATCCATAATCATATGATGCTCACAGGTTCATCATCTGATGGCTGCAAACACTCTTCTGGATTTGCATAGAAGTAATCTTCTTCTTTGGGTCTCTCGGCTATAACCAATCTTTTTGCAGGGGCTCCCATGCGTTGCGCGTGTGTATCCTTAACAGCGCGCGAAAATTCATCCCAGCTCAAAAACCCGCTTGTATATTTGTCTATTAGTTCAACCAAAACCTTCCTGTCCAGTAGAATTGTCTTCTTAAAACCCAAATATCTGAAAACAGTTTAAATAATGTTGATTCAGAATGTCACAATATCAAATCTTGAGTCTTGAATGGAAAAAGTTAGAATTTTTTTAGTGTACCTGCGGTGGCCTTCTACAACTTTGGCCATGTTTCCATCATAAGTAGGAACAAATATATCACTCTCTAGTGAAACAAGATAATCTAGTGCTGCCATTTGTGATGAGTGATTTTGAAAATATTGAAGGTCAGCTGGCCCTAACAGAGTTTCCTTTCTTACCTGTTCAAAACATATAAATCAGTATATCATGCTTCAAGATTTTAGAAAAATTGATGCAATTCTTAAAAAAAATATGAACCAGTTTTGGGTAGGCATCTGCTAGACTATCCATTCTCCTCTTTCCACCATATATTTCACCAGCAGCAATGTAAATCTGGATGTCATGGTCAATATCAAGTGCTTTAAGTGCAAGCGCAGTTTCTTCAGGGGTCAAAGGGCATAAACCATCTTTTCGTTTCAGATCAGAATTTATAATCTTTTCCTTCCACCATGGGTAAGCATATCTGCATAACGAAAAGAAGTCACTACATGCATAATGGGGTGTTTTCCACATCTCAAATATGTAATGTAAGAAGGTCAAACCTCATTCTGGTCAACTCTTCAACCTCTTCATCATTGCAGCCTTGTGTACAGCCAGAAAATGCCAACATATCCATTTCATATCTGAGATGAAGCACTAGGAAAGGACCATTTTGTCTCAAAAGCTTAACAACACGTCTACCCAATTCTTCTATCTGAGGAGTAAATCTCAGAGCACCAAAATTTACTCGGCACCGAAGTCTTTGAAGTTCAAAGGGTTGGCCACTATTGGCAAGCCGAGCATCGGTTCTGTTCAAGTGCACAACTTTGTATTTTTGAATCAGAGGAAGAATCTGTTTGCATTACGTGAAAGAAATTATAAATTATAGTGTATATTTAGATTAAAAAAATACATTTTTTTTATAATAAAGAAGATAAAAAATACCTGATTATGATAGTAAGAAATGTCAGACCAACTAACAGGAGGCATGGTATGCACAAATCCTAATTCAACTCTCCTTTTAAGCCTAGGAGGAAGCTCTTTTAATATCCGGACCTCATCTCTCAACGATGTAATGAAATGTTCAACATCAAAAATGTCCTCAAACTCGCTGTTACCCACAAATCAGAACAATCAAAATCATGCAACAGTGAATTTTTATAAAGAGGAAGGAATAAAACTTCAGCATACCTTGGATCAGCCCAGAAGGAAGTTTTATCCAGCTCAGGAACTATAAGAGTAACATTCAAATATCTAGCAATTGCAACCATATCACAAATCTGAAAAATACAAACATAATCAAGAATATGAGCATTTTGTATGATGATTAGTAAAATGATCATGCGAGCTCAAGCTAAAGAGATAACACTCACAGCAGAACGCATTTGATTAAGTCCTCCATTACATGAAACCATTAAATAACCATTGTTCTTATAAACCCCTGAATTGCAACACAAAATCAAATGAATGTCAAGTTCATAAACAGTCCGTTGAACTCAATTTCTTTTCAAACAGATCAATTTTCAGAAACCGAAATCAGAAATCATTGCAACAACAAATGATAGCAAAAACAGAATGAAACAACTCACTCTTGGGTGGAAGAACTCTTGCAGGAACGTTAGGCAACAATTTGACATCTAACACAGCAGCAGAATGAGAATCTTGAGTAAAGCAAGAAGGCCAACCTTTCAAAACCCTAGGTCCCCATGAACCACCTAATGCCGTCAACTGAACGAAGCAAGTCCACAACAACACCATCGTCGTCGCCCTAATCAACCACAGCTTCATCTTCGGAGACTTTGCATTCACCATAGTACTCTTCAACTTCTCAACCCTAATTTCCCCTAATCTCTTCAAACCCATCGCTCCGATCGCAAATCTCCGCTTCGTCTTATCTCTATCTTCTACCCTACACATTTCTCTATCACACATCCACAACTCAAAACCCTAACTATCAAAATAAGATCTAGATTCACGAAAAAAACGCGTAATTATCTCCGAATCGCTGAATAAAGATCTAAATTACGTAGGAAACACATATAAGCCCGATCCAACCGGAATTTAATGGCGACTTGTCTACAGAAAGAGAAACAACCTTCACAAGTTTTTCGGTGAAATTAATTCTCAGTGAAATGCAGAATCACTCTTATCATACAGTGACACAAAACCCTAGCCTATCAGCAACCATTAATGACACGAATTAGCAGCAAAACTAGCCTTGATTTCATAACCGCATTGAGTTTGTTATCGAATCTTAATCCAGAAATTAGAAGTCACCGGCAACGGAAGAAATTGAGATACGTGGAATCCGGTTTGAACCGGTGGAGACGTGTGAAGGAAGTGGTGGCCGGAGATAATTCCGGCGAGAGATGAGAGGGATTGCCGAGATGTGAAACTGTCGGTGGCCGGCTAATGAGAAAGACAATGTGGTTTGTAAGTCGTATTTGTGAGTAGATAACTCGGTGGAATTGTGCGCCAGGATCTATGAGAAATTAATATGTACCATTGAAATTTTATTTTACAATTATTTAGTAAAATATTCCATAAAATATAATTTATTAATTTAAGTTTAACGAGTTGACATATACAAACTAGTAAATGACTAAATGGTGAGGTTTCAAAACTTTTTAAAGTGTATGTTTAGTGATTATAAAAAATGATTGGTATCAAATATGAATTTGATTGTGCACTCATGTATAAATCATACATTTGTTTTTCGATAAATTGATAAACTAGTCAACTCGAAACTAAGTCTGATAAATGGGTGGATACTGGATAGGGTAATAGATGGAAAAAGATTCGAATTAGGATGAATACGATTCAGGACGGATTTTAAGCAAAATCAAGTTGGATTGAAATACATTGATTTTTAAAAAATATCCATTTAGTTTAACTTAAAATGTGTTGTAATTGAAAAAATATAGTATATTTGGATAACTTTTAGCTTTTTCCCATCAACTATGTTATTAACCATTATTAGCGTTTGAATATATTCTATTGATATAATTTTTAGGTTACTTATCTAAGCTTATAATATGTTAAGGTGTTATTCTTCTTTATCTAGTATATGGTATAATGTTATTTATTTTAACCCAAAATATAATAGTTATTACTAAAACTAACTCATGTATCTTGTTTTGCGTCAAGATTTCCACCACTACTCGAAACAAACATAAAATACGATCGAAAAGTATTATATTTAACATTTTTTTTTTAAATATTATACCAAAATACATACCAACTTGAATTTATACCAAAATACACGTGCAAATAAGTACGTTGCAATATATTTTTGTAAAAACGACTATTACGAAATGAATAAGTTTGATAAAGTATTATGTTTGACATTACTCATTTTTCGAAAGAAAAAAAATTATACTAAAATGTAGGTCAACTTGAAACATATATAACAATAAGCTTGATGAGGTATTATATTTGACATTACTCATTTTGGAAAAAAATATTTTGCATCGAAATATACAAAAACTCGAATTTATACTGACATACACATACAAATAAGCACGTTGTAAAATAATGAACAGAATTTTTGAGGGAAATTAAATTAGATTATAGTATAGAGGGTGAAAATGAAGGGTTTAAATTGATATTTAACAAAGCAAAGGGGTTAGTTTTATTACGTTAAAAAGATATTTGGCACCATGATATGAACTCGAATAACCACAAACTACAAAACACCTTGATACTATCTTCTTTAGGTTAGTTTATGTAGTTAGGTTTCTTTGGCCTGCGAGTTTTTTTTCTGGTTTATGGCTCCTGGAAGAAATTATAACATAAGAAATACCCAAATAAAAACTCCTTTGCTAGTATTCACCGAGGGTTTGTAGTGAAGGACCTAGGATTTTTTGTTTAGCTTAAGACCTCCAAAAATAGCTGAGTTGGTCTTGATTTGATGGTAGTAAGACATAGAGCCATCATCTTATGCTCCTTTGATGTGGTGACTAAGTTTTATGTTTTGAAACAAAATGTAACCATGTTACAATGTAAAGATTTAAGTATCTAGTTCTTTTATTATATAAGAAGGTTTAGATACATTAAAATATTGGTATAGTTCCTAATGTTTCATGAAAACACTTTAATTCCTATCAATCTTTGTCAAACTTATTACAATTTATTAAACCTTAAAAAAATTTGAAAAAAAATCACTAAACTAGTTTTTGTATATTAAAGTTAGAAGCTTGTAATAATAAGTTACCAACATTAAATTTAGTAAACTGAAATTCAACATGATTGTAAAATGCTTATAGATCTATCAATTTGCTTTTACTTAGTTTACGAGTCACAGTGACATGCATGCCTAGTAAAACTCATTCAAAACAAATCTATTAACATGTTATAATAATGAAATTTATGCAAATTTTACCTTTATTCCAGGAAAGAAAGAGAACTTGTTTCTAAAGACACATTCAATTCAAAAGCTGGCCAATTTACGAGTTAAAAGGTAATTATTTCGAAGATAATTTAAAAAGGGTATCTTTATTTTGAACAAGTTAAAAATTTATTAACATTAGGAGTGATCATGGTCTTTTCGGTGCGGTTATAGTCATTTGCATAACCGAAATCGATACTTCGGTTAATTTCAAATTTATATCCATAACCATAACTAATTGATCGGTTAACCATTAATCGATTAGCCACCGGTTATGATAACAATAAAATTGTTGAAAAACTAAGAAAAAATTGTAAATAAGTTGTAAACCAGAGATGCATTGATGATACTTTGGAGCGACTGAAAATGAGTAAACAAAAAGCAAAAACCACGTGAAACATAGCTCACATTCTGATGTATATCGTCTCACATGTAACTTATAATATCTTCTTTTAATAAAAAGTTATGCCCAATTTTTTATATTTGACTTGAACCATAACGTCTTAAAAAACACGAGCACACACAGAAATATTAAAAAAACAAATATATAATAATTGATTTGGTTCATTTAAAGTCAGTTAACGACTTGACTTAACTATAACTAAATGGGTCGGTTAATGATTTAGCTTAAGCAAAACCATCGGTGAAAGTCGATTTCGGTTTAAATCAGTTATGATTAAAAGCGATTATCGGTTATTTTTCGGTTATAATTATATTATGTTTGCTCCAATTAACATACGAAGTTATTTAATGATTTTTTTCTAATATTTCATTCAAGTTAAACAGGTTTGTAGTGTATCAAAATCAAGTCATTTATTTTTTAAAAAAGTAAGAAATTATATTATTTTTTGTTCATAATACAAGCCTCCATATAAAATATATAAATTAATGACGAAATTAAGGAGAAAAAAGAGAGAGTTGTACGTGGTGCATGTAAGGTGGTACACACAAGTATATTGAGAGCGAACGTGAAGGCCGTCAATAAATGCCCTATTAACAAGCCAGTGGAGTCCACCATGTATTTACCCAACAACCCACCGAAACCCAAACACGTGTCACGACAACCCCTCACTTATCACGTCATTCGATCTCTTTACTTTTTCATATCCGATTTTTATAATCACATCACCGACAATACAACTCCCCGCATTTTAGTCCTAAGGCCATCCAAAGTGGTCACCTCACTGACAATCCTTTTCCACTGAAATTTCTTGTCACGTCATCATCCTACTGAAAATCACAAAACCTCACAGACCCTACTGAAAAGCGAAAACTCTTCCCCACTATTCCACATCATCAAAAATAAAAATAAATAAAAAACATTCCACTAAATTAAAATAATTCAATAGTAGCACTCTGTTATGTTGCAATTTGAGCTAACGCACATACATTCTCATATTGTGTGGTACACTTTCGTATTATGTGGTACACTTAAGAAATATTAAATATCTTAATGCATAAAAGCAATCTACAATAAAATCATTTTGGTTAAGTGCTTGTTAGTCAAGGAAATAAAATAAGACAACAAACAAAAATAAAAAAACATTACAAAAAAAAATGCTTAGTAACAAAAGAAATAATATATAGTAGCGGTGGTGAAATGTAAAAAAAAATGTAACAAAGGACATAAAACTTATACCATTATAAAGTGAAATAAACTACAATAAAAATAAATAACAAGTGAAAGTGTTAATATATAGATAAGCTGGTTATATCATAACAAAAGGTTCTGAAGACTGAAATCTGAAAGATGATAATAATTTACACAGCCTTTCAAAATAAGAAACATGTTGTTCCACTTTGAGCGCATACGCACCACATGTTGGGTTGGGAGAGATTGAAAGGAGGGAATTTTGGGAGTGTATGGATGAAGCCATGAGAAACATTCCAAGAGATGAGAAAATTTGCATAGGAGGAGACTTTAATGGCCACATAGGTAAGGAGGAAGACGGGTTCCCTATGATCCATGGGGGTTTCGGATTCGGATCACGGAACGAGAGTGAGGTCACACTTTTGGAGTTTGCGGTGGCTCATGATCTATGCATCTGTAACATCCCATTTTGGTGAAATATTATAAATTAAACATAATTGGTGTATGATTGTGTTTATTTAATTAATGGGTGTTTTGTATGATTTAATTATCTTAAATATTATTTGGTGGGTGATTTAAATAAGTTTTTGTTAAATATATTGTAGTGGGAGTTAACTAACTTAATTAAGTTGGATATGAGTTAGTTAGTTTTAACATGTAAATTGAGGGGTTAGAAGTGTCAATAGATGAAAGTTAAATAACAAGGGGGTTTTAAATGTTGACTTGGTCAACATTTCACACTTTTATGTGTGTGTGTGTGTTGGAGACGTGAAAGAGAAGGAAGACAAGGAGAAAAATCAAGAACTTCAAGATTTGATCAAATTGGAGGTTGGATGTTGATCTAATCTTGAATGCAAGTTGAAATTGGAGTTCTCCTTGCATCAAACAACATCTAGGTAAGATTTTTGGGTGTTTTTGATGGGATTTTCGTGGGTCTCCATAGGGGGTGTGGGTTTGATGGGTAAAACTCTCAAATTTGGTGTTTTGAGAGTGTCAAATGTTGTTAATGATGTTGTTAATCATGTAGGAACAATTTTTAAGTGTTTTATTTCATGATTTACATGTTATGAAAATGGGGGAATTGGGGTTTTCATGGAGTTGATGAACATGGTGTGTAAAGTAGTGTTTAAAGGTGGGGATTTGATGATATTCACTATATTATTGTAGTTTGTGGTGAAATTGTTGAGATTGATCATTTTTAAACATAATAATGGAGCTACATAGGTGTTTTAATGATGAATGATCATTAGCACATGAATTTGTGCATACAAGGTGTTTGATGAAATGCCAAGTAGGGTATTTAACTTAAAATTGGTTTAAACCAATGGTGATGTGAATTATGTGGGTTTATAACATCAACAATGGTGAATTGATATGGTTAAGGGTCAATTGGAAACAAATTAGATTGAAAATGTTGACATTGGGGTGTATGTTGACTAATTGTGGTCAAACTTTATATTAAACCTATTAGTTGTGATAATAGGAATTGATAGTGAAGGTGTGGGTGAAACCAAACGACCCGGGAAGGAATTGGTTATAGAGGATAGCACGTTGGAACAAGGTAAGTCACCCAAATCTTTTACTTGTTATGTGTAATGGTGTTATGCCTGTATGAATGTTATAGTGAAAGATTTGACTTTTAGGTGAGTTGGTGATTATGATCTTGTTGCTAGTCAATAATGAGCAATAGGTGATATATGTTGCTTGATTATTTTTGAAATGGTGTTCTAATACTAGTCTATGATTGACTTAGTGTTTATTTTTATGTGTGGTGGTTGTATGCAAATAGTTCACAAGGTGTGTGAACTTATATTTGAAATTGACTTAATCTTGGTGTTTTGAATCACAAGTGGTGTGATTATGACATTGAATTATTCACATGGTGTGTGAATGTTCTTGTTGGGTGTAATCAAGTTAGTAAAACACAAGTGGTGTGGTTTACTTAACTTGAGAAATCTTGTGGAATAAGATTTCAATGGAGTTTTGGGTGCAAACGACCCGTTAGTAAATCGTTTGATATTATGACCATGATGGTTATAATTTGGTGAATTAAGGTGTTTAATATGATTATATGGTGTTATATAATGTTTATGGGGTATTGGAACGGTCGTATTTGAGCGAAAGGGGTTGAGATGGCTTAAAACAGCAAAAATAGATGTGCAGGTGGTGCCCGGCGTATGATACGCCTGGGGGGGGCGTATCATACGCCTCCTTCAGCTGCAACTCTTGATTTTTTCTGTGATACGCCCCAGATACGCCTAAACCATACGCCCCGAGTAAAATTTGACCAAAATTGACTTTTTGGGTCATGTAAGCTCGTGTGGTCGGGCATGGTGATCTTACTTAGTTCTAATGAACTAATGGTGACTTAATTATGGTGTTTCAGGTGAACGGAAGGGGTGAACGGGGTCGTGATCGGTTTGCCTCGCAGGGATTCGGATCAAACACGTTTTGGTGGTTTTTCTTTGTTGGTATTAAACAAAGGTTTTTGGTGATAACTCAAATGTAATTTTTGTTATTGAATGTTTAACTAACATCAATTATTTTGTAAAGTCGTGTGTAAATGAGGTGTTTATGGTGTTAATTACATTTGTGAGTTTGAAAAATCTGGGACCTAAACTTTGATGTCGTTTTAAACACGTGTCATACATGTGGAAGTTATGGGGCTTACAAGTTGGCATCAGAGCCATTGGTTTGAGGGATTCAAGTGCGTCGCGAACACTTGAACTCAAATCGTTGTGCTTTTGATATGGGGAGTGTTGTTTGATCCGAGATCCGATCACGAAGCCGGGGGTTTAAGGTAACAAGTTTGTGTATTGTTTACCTTAGTTATATATGTTTATTGGTGTTTGGTGTGAATTTGCTTGTTGAACCGAATTTCTTAGTCATGTTATGGGGAGGTGAAGTTAAGGAATTGGATATGTGAAGTGTATAGTGTTATGTCTGGCCAACATAAGATTATATTCTTGACATAGATATGACCTTGATGGAACCAATTCATAATATGGTTATGAATATTAGGTAAGGTGTTAAGAGATTGATGTTGTGATGCTTTTAAGTTCATATTTCATGGTGTGTTTAGTTGTATGAACTATATAGCAAAACTAATGTATCGCATAACTTGTTTCAGCCGTAGAATGGCTGGTGGTGATAACATTAATGATGGTGGAGGTCATGAAACTAATTTCACTGAATTGCAAACTATGGTGAGAGAAGAGGTGGCAAAAGCATTGGAAGCTTCGATTCCTCACCATATGGAGGGTCTGCAAGCCTCCATGAGGGAATTTATTCAACAGGAGTTTGCAAATCTCAGAGGGGGGCGAGATGGGGAACGAACTCCAAAGAAAGTAACTTACAAGGAGTTTGTAGCTTGCAAGCCAAGCGAATTTAAGGGTGAAGTTGACCCATTACAGAGTCAACGGTGGATAACAGACATGGAGGGCACGTTCGAGACGAGCCATTGTGACCCGGAAGATGAGGTGATCTTTGCGGGGAATCAGTTGCGCGAAAGAGCAAAGGATTGGTGGGAGCTTCTTCGAAAGGAGAAGGGTAGGGATGGCATTAAAAATCTGAAATGGGAGGATTTTAAGGAGTTGTTCCTTAAACGGTTCTGTCCGCAGGCGGCGATTGACAGAATCACTGAAGAATTCCTTCATATGAGACATAAGGAGGAAAGTATTGATACGATTACCGCCATCTTCTATGACAAAGCTAGATTTTGTCCTGATTTGCTACAAACGGAGCGGATGTGGATCAATCGATACCATAGTATGTTGAATGCCAAGTACCGCGAATTTCTTACACCATCTAAGTGTGAGACATTGGCGGAACTTATTGATTGTGCTCGGGAGCGCGAGTTGGAGTTAAAGCGACAGGAAGACCGCGGTGAAAAGCGGAAGGTGGAAAAGGAGACGGGGTCGTCTAAAAAGGGGAAGTTCTCTAACTCACCTACAAAGTTCCACTCAAGTAAGGGAGTTAAGCATTGTACTAAATGTGGGAAAGACCACATGGGTGATTGTTCGGTACGACCCTTATCTTGCTACAAGTGTGGGAAGCAAGGTCATCTTGCAAATCAATGCTCGAGCCCGTTGAATTTATGTTATAATTGCTACAAACCGGGGCATATTCGGAGTGAATGTCCGGAACTTAAGGGGGCTGGATTTGGTGGAGGAGAAAATCGATCTTTTAAGGGGCAAGGAAGTGGGAAGAAGGTGGAGGTACCCAAACCCAAGGGTAGGGCCTTTCAAATCACTGCGGAGGAAGCCAAAGTCACACCTGATGTGGTGACAGGTACTTTCTTCATCAATACCTTGCCTGCTTACATTTTATTTGATTCGGGGGCTAGTAGATCATTTGTGTCTACGAATTTTATACACCATTCGTCTTTTGTTGTTGAGAAATTGTCGGTGCCTCTAGAAATAGAAATAGCGGATTCTAAATGCTTTCTAGTTTGTGATGTTTATCGAAAATGTAAACTAACAATCGATGGGGAGGATTTTGATATTGATTTGATACCTATGGTATTGGGGGAGTTCGATGCGGTGATTGGGATGGATTGGCTTTCGGCTCACGGGGCCAACATTGTGTGCAAACATAAGATTATTCAATTGATGTCTCCTAGTGGACATGAGGTGTGTATTCGTGGGGAGAAACGTGGTGGTATGATCTTATGTTCTTTAGTTGAAGCTATGAAGTTTTTGAACAATGGCGGACGATCGTTTCTTGCTTATGTGGTGGATTCGGAGAAAGGAGTGAAGTTGATAGAAGACATTCCTATAGTTCGTGATTTTTCGGATGTTTTTCCGGATGAACTACCGGGATTACCTCCCGAAAGGGATGTGGAGTTCCGAATTGATTTGGTGCCCGGGGCTAAACCTATTGCTAAGGCTCCATATCGTTTGGCGCCATCTGAATTGCAAGAGATGATGAATCAGTTGCAAGAACTTCTTGACATGGGTTTTATTCGTCCGAGCATCTCACCTTGGGGTGCACCGGTGTTATTTGTCAAGAAGAAAGATGGGAGCTTCAGAATGTGTATAGATTATCGGGAGTTGAACAAGGTCACGGTGAAGAATAGGTATCCATTACCTAGGATTGATGACCTCTTTGACCAATTACAAGGTGCTTCATGGTTTTCTAAGATCGACCTTCGATCGGGATACCATCAGTTGAAGGTTAGAGAGGAAGACATTCCAAAGACGGCTTTTCGTACGAGGTATGGGCATTATGAGTTTCTTGTGATGTCCTTTGGGTTAACTAACGCACCGGCGGCGTTCATGGACTTGATGAATCGGGTTTGTCGTCCTATGTTAGATAGGTCAGTCATTGTGTTTATTGATGACATACTTATCTATTCCAAGAACGAAGCTGATCACGCTTGCCATTTGCGTGAAGTTCTTGAAACGCTTCGTAAGGAGAAATTGTATGCCAAATTTTCAAAATGTGACTTTTGGTTACGTGAAGTTCAATTCTTGGGGCATGTGGTGAATGCTAATGGTATACAAGTTGATCCTTTCAAAATTCAGGCGGTTATGAAATGGAGTCCACCCAAGACTCCAACTGAGGTTAGAAGTTTTCTTGGTTTAGCCGGTTATTACAGGAGGTTTATTCAAGACTTTGCCAAGATTGCTTCATCTTTGACTAAGCTTACAAGGAAGGATACTAAGTTTGTGTGGGGTGATGAACAAGAAAAGGCGTTTCAGGAGTTGAAGACAAGACTAACTCAAGCACCGGTGTTAACTTTACCGGATGGACCCGATGATCTTGTGGTCTATTCCGATGCTTCATATGTTGGTCTTGGGTGTGTTCTCATGCAAAGAGGGAAAGTTATTGCTTATGCTTCACGTCAGTTGAAGATTCATGAGATTAACTATCCCGTCCATGATTTGGAGCTTGCGGCGGTTATTTTTGCATTAAAGATATGGCGTCATTATCTTTATGGGGTGAAATGTACTATTTATACCGACCACAAGAGTTTGAAGTATTTCTTCACACAGAAGGAATTGAATATGAGGCAGAGACGTTGGATGGAGTTACTCAAAGACTACGACTGCGAAATTCTCTATCATCCGGGGAAAGCAAACGTAGTGGCGGATGCTTTGAGTAGAAAGGAGGAACCTTCACCTATTCGGGTAAAGGCAATGAAAATTGTGGTAACTTCGGATCTGGTGAATCAAATTAAAGCTGCTCAAACAGAAGCTTTAAAGGAGGAGAATTGGAAACGTGATAGAATTAAGGGGTTAGCTCATCAATTGGATGAGGATAGTCGGGGTTTAAAGACAAGGTGGGGTCGGGTGTGGATACCTCCCACTTGTCCTTTAAAGACGGCTTTATTGGAGGAATCCCATAAATCGAGATATTCGATTCATCCGGGAGGCACGAAGATGTATCGTGACTTGCGGGTTAACTATTGGTGGCCGGGAATGAAACGAGATATTGTTAAGTATGTTGAAAAATGCTTGACTTGTGCTCAAGTTAAGGCGGAGCATCAAAAACCGTATGGCAAATTGCAACCTTTGGAGATTCCAATGTGGAAGTGGGAGCATATTACGATGGACCTAATCACGAAGCTTCCTAAGACTAGGAACGGTTATGATACGATATGGGTCATCGTAGATCGGTTATCAAAGAGTGCTCACTTTATACCGATCAAGGAGACATATTCTTCCAAGAAAATGGCTGAAATTTATGTTAAGGAGGTGGTGTCTCGACATGGAGTACCGGTTACTATTGTGTCTGATCGTGACACCCGGTTCACTTCTCATTTTTGGAAGAATTTTCAGGAGGAATTGGGTACGAGACTATTGTTGAGCACAGCGTATCACCCTCAAACGGATGGTCAGAGTGAAAGAACTATTCAAACGCTTGAGGACATGTTACGTGCGTGTATCATTGATTTTGGGGGAAGTTGGGATGATTACTTACCTTTGGCGGAGTTTTCTTACAATAACAGTTATCATTCCAGTCTTGGAATGCCTCCTTTTGAGGTTTTGTATGGGAGAAAATGTAGAACTCCCGTGTGTTGGGGAGAAGTGGGACCAAGGGAACTCGCCAGCAAAAAGGTAGTAAAGGTGACAAACGAACGAATCGATCAGATACGAGCTCATTTAAAGGCGGCACAAGACCGTCAGAAATCGTATGCGGATAAACGGAGGAGGCCGATCGAATTCCAAGTGGGAGACTTTGTGTTGTTAAAGGTTTCTCCTTGGAAGGGTGTGATTCGTTTTCGAAAGCGGGGGAAACTTAGTCCACGGTTTATTGGACCATTCAAGATTATAGCTCGGATTGGCGAGGTTGCCTATCGCTTAGAGCTACCGGAGGAGTGAGTGGGATTCACAATACATTCCACGTATCTTATTTGCGAAAGTGCTTGGCGGATGAATCGGCTTATGTGCCAATGGAAGATTTGGTGATTGATGAAAAACTCAATTATATTGAGAAACCGGTGGCTATCTTGGATAGAAAAGTCAAGCAACTTCGGAATAAGACGATTAACCAAGTAATGGTGCAATGGAGGAACAGGCGGGGTTCGGATGCTACGTGGGAGTCCGAGGATGAAATGCGGAAATTTGGAAATTTTATCCTTTCCTTTTTGAGGTGTAACGAGGTTTCGGGGACGAAACCTTTGTAAGGAGGGGAGAATTTGTAACATCCCATTTTGGTGAAATATTATAAATTAAACATAATTGGTGTATGATTGTGTTTTATTTAATTAATGGGTGTTTTGTATGATTTAATTATCTTAAATATTATTGGTGGGTGATTTAAAAAGTTTTGTTAAATATATTGTAGTGGGAGTTAACTAACTTAATTAAGTTGGATATGAGTTAGTTAGTTTTAACATGTAAATTGAGGGGTTAGAAGTGTCAATAGATGAAAGTTAAATAACAAGGGGGTTTTAAATGTTGACTTGGTCAACATTTCACACTTTTATGTGTGTGTGTGTGTTGGAGACGTGTGAAAGAGAAGGAAGACAAGGAGAAAAATCAAGAACTTCAAGATTTGATCAAATGGAGGTTGGATGTTGATCTAATCTTGAATGCAAGTTGAAATTGGAGTTCTCCTTGCATCAAACAACATCTAGGTAAGATTTTTGGGTGTTTTTGATGGGATTTTCGTGGGTCTCCATAGGGGGTGTGGGTTTGATGGGTAAAACTCTCAAATTTGGTGTTTTGAGAGTGTCAAATGTTGTTAATGATGTTGTTAATCATGTAGGAACAATTTTTAAGTGTTTTATTTCATGATTTACATGTTATGAAAATGGGGGAATTGGGGTTTTCATGGAGTTGATGAACATGGTGTGTAAAGTAGTGTTTAAAGGTGGGGATTTGATGATATTCACTATATTATTGTAGTTTGTGGTGAAATTGTTGAGATTGATCATTTTTTAAAACATAATAATGGAGCTACATAGGTGTTTTAATGATGAATGATCATTAGCACATGAATTTGTGCATACAAGGTGTTTGATGAAATGCCAAGTAGGGTATTTAACTTAAAATTGTTTTAAAACAATGGTGATGTGAATTATGTGGGTTTATAACATCAACAATGGTGAATTGATATGGTTTAAGGGTCAATTGGAAACAAATTAGATTGAAAATGTTGACATTGGGGTGTATGTTGACTAATTGTGGTCAAACTTTATATTAAACCTATTAGTTGTGATAATAGGAATTGATAGTGAAGGTGTGGGTGAAACCAAACGACCCGGAAGGAATTGGTTATAGAGGATAGCACGTTGGAACAAGGTAAGGTCACCCAATCTTTACTTGTTATGTGTAATGGTGTTATGCCTGTATGAATGTTATAGTGAAAGATTGACTTTAGGTGAGTTGGTGATTATGATCTTGTTGCTAGTCAAAATGAGCAATAGGTGATATATGTTGCTGATTATTTTGAAATGGTGTTCTAATACTAGTCTATGATTGACTTAGGTTTAATTTTTATGTGTGGTGGTTGTATGCAAATAGTTCACAAGGTGTGTGAACTTATATTTGAAATGACTTAATCTTGGTGTTTTGAATCACAAGTGGTGTGATTATGACATTGAATTATTCACATGGTGTGTGAATGTTCTTGTTGGGTGTAATCAAGTTAGTAAACACAAGTGGTGTGGTTTACTTAACTTGAGAAATCTTGTGGAATAAGATTTCAATGGAGTTTTGGGGTGCAAACGACCCGTTAGTAAATCGTTTGATATTATGACCATGATGGTTATAATTTGGTGAATTAAGGTGTTTAATATGATTATATGGTGTTATATAATGTTTATGGGGGTATTGGAACGGTCGTATTTGAGCGAAAGGGGTTGAGATGGCTTAAAACAGCAAAAATAGATGTGCAGGTGGTGCCGGCGTATGATACGCCTGGGGGGGGCGTATCATACGCCTCCTTCAGCTGCAACTCTTGATTTTTTTCTGTGATACGCCCCAGATACGCCTAAACCATACGCCCCGAGTAAAATTTGACCAAAATTGACTTTTTGGGTCATGTAAGCTCGTGTGGTCGGGCATGGTGATCTTACTTAGTTCTAATGAACTAATGGTGACTTAATTATGGGTTTCAGGTGAACGGAAGGGGGAACGGGGTCGTGATCGGTTTGCCTCGCAGGGATTCGGATCAAACACGTTTTGGTGGTTTTTCTTTGTTGGTGTTAAACAAAGGTTTTTGTGATAACTCAAATGTAATTTTTGTTATTGAATGTTTAACTAACATCAATTATTTGTAAAGTCGTGTGTAAATGAGGTGTTTATGGTGTTAATTACATTTGTGGTTTGAAAAATCTGGGACCTAAACTTTGATGTCGTTTTAAACACGTGTCAACATGTGGAAGTTATGGGGCTTACAG